>CM029543.1:7967422-8352553 GCA_017141395.1 Laodelphax striatellus | reverse complement strand
TATACTTGTAAATACTGTGATTATAGAACTAATAAAAAACCACATCTCACGACCCATTTACATACACATACTGGAGAAACCTTACAACTGTGAATTTTGTGATAAATCATTCACTTATAAGTCAACTCTTACCAGACATTTATATACACATACTGGAGATAGACCTTACAGTTGTGAATATTGTGATAAAACATTTACTCTCAAATCAAATCTTACCAGACATTTACATACACATACTGGAGAGAGACCTTACAGTTGTGAATTTTGTGATAAAACATTTACTCAGAAATCACATTTTACCAGACATTTATATACACATACTGGAGAGAGACCTTACAGTTGTGAATTTTGTGATAAAATATTTACTTTGAAATCAACACTTACCGTACATTTACGTACACATACTGAGAGAGACCTTATGGTTGTAAATTTTGTGATAAAACATTCACTCATAAATCAACTCTTACCACATTTACATACACATACTGGCAAGAGTCCTCACATTTGAAAATTTTGTGATAAAACATTTACTCAGAAATCAAATCTTACCACACATTTACGTACACATACTGGAAAGAGACCTTATTGTTGTAAATTTTGTGATAAAACCTTCAGTGATAGATCCAGTCTCTCTAGACTCTCACATACACATACTGGAGAAAGACCTTACAGATGTGGAAATTGTGATAAAACATCCACTCAGAATTCACATCTCACCACACATATTAGGTGCTTACACACAGGAGATAAACATTGAGGCTGAGAATAGTGTACTAAAAATCTTCTTCTTCTTTGGCTTTGCCTTTATCCCATTTAAATGGGGTCGGCATTCCTTCTTCGTAGTCTGCTTCTCCACAGCACCCTGTCCAATGCTTCCTCTCTCCTCCAACCATTCTCCTGCATGTCCGCTGCTATTCTGTCTTTCCATCTCATCTTCGGTCTGCCACGTCCTCGCACTCCATCCAAAATCAAATCCTGCACTCTCTGCCCCACATAATCTGCCTCCTGTCTCTGTACATGGCCAAACCACCTCATCCTCGCCTCCTGCATCTTTTTACCCAGTGGACCAACCTCTACTGTGCCTCTAATCAACTCATTCCTTATCTTATCTTTTCTTGTAACACCACACATCCATTTCAACATTCTCATCTCAGTCACTTCCATCTTCCTTTCCTGTCTCTTTAGAATTGGCCATGTTTCCGTTCCATACAGCATAGCTGGCCTCACTACTGACTTGTATACTTTCCCCTTCATTTTACAATTCACTCTTTTATCACAAAGAACATCACTCATTCTCCTCCAGTTCATCCATCCACAATTTATTCTATGTTGTATTTCGACATCAAGCCCTCCATCTCTCTGCACATCCGAACCCAGATACTTGAAACTCCCAACTGGTTGGAGTTGGCTTCCTTCAAGCTGTAAGGTCAGTCCATCATTGTTTTCAAATGCCATGTACTCTGTCTTTGATCGACTAATTTTCAGCCCCCTTTCCTCCAAAGTCTTCCTTCAGCTTTCTAGCATTTCTTCTAACTGATCTTTGGTGGGTTCACAGAGCACAATGTCATCTGCAAATAGCATGCACCACGGTGCTGGCTTCTTAACTGCATTGCCTATGACATCCATGAGCAGGTCAAACAAGTATGGGCTAAGTGCTGAACCCTGGTGAAGGCCAACTTGCACAGGGAACTCCCGAGTCCTTCCCACACTAGTTCTCACTCGTGTGATAGCTCCCTTGTACATATCTTTCACCAAACATATCTCTACATATCTTTCACCATATCTTTCACCATTTTCCAAGTCAACAAAGGCCATGTGCAGCTCAGACCTCGTCTCTCGTGCCTTCTCCACCAGCTGTCTGAGAGCAAATATTGCATCTGTTGTTCCTCTTCCTGGCATAAATCCAAACTGTTCCTCACTGATTGTGGTCTCTTGTCTTAGTCTCTTCTCAATAATTCTCTCCCAGGCCTTCATTGTGTGAGACATTAGTTTTATGCCTCTATAATTGTTGCAGTCTTGGACATCACCTTTACCCTTGTAGATGGGGACCAATACACTTCTTTGCCATTCAACTGGCATTTCCTCCTGTTCTCATATTTTTGACATGAGATGCAACAATAAATCAACTCTTTCCTCTCCCAAACACTTCCAGGCTTCAATTGGTATCTGGTCCACTCCCACAGCTTTTCCATTCTTCATCGCTTCCAGTACATCAGCTACCTCCTTTCTTTCTATATGGTGCACAACATTCTCAATTACATCCCCATCTTCAAACTTTTCTCTCGGATTCTCTTCATTCAGAAGTCTTTCAAAATATCTCATCCACCGGCATCTTATCTCCTCATGATTCTTAAGCTCAGCTCCAGTCTCATCCTTCATTTGCTTAATCAAAATGGAATCTTTCGACAATTTGTACTTTGTCTTGGCTATTCTTATCAACTGTCTCTCTCCAAGACCTTCCTCCAGTTCCCTGTATGCTTCATCCATTGCCTTAGCCTTTGCCCTTGCCACTGTCCTTTTAGCCTCCTTCTTTTCCTCAGCATACCTCTCCTTGTCCTCTGGGCTGCCTGTCAGGATCCATTGCTTCAGAGCTTCCTTCTTTCTCTCAATCACAGCTCTCACTCCACCACCATGTCTCTTTATTCTCTGGTGGGCCTTTACCTGATGTCTTCCCCAGTATTTCTTCTCCTGCTCTTCTCAAAGCATTCGCATTTGTATTCCACCATTCCTGCACACTGTCAGGTCTTCTTACATCCCTCAGAATTATTCCCTTTAGAATAGTGTACTAAAAATACATCCTAATATCTTTCATTACCTCACATTCACATTCGATCATTCTCTTGCCACTGGTGGAAGGTGATACCATTTTATCTTTGAACAAAATCAATCCTCATCTTATATTCTTAGTAATATTGCATTCAACACCGCTCTCGGATGGGTGACTGGCACAAAAAGTTGTGCAATTGGGCGAGGTGGAACCTACCCGTAAGGATCTCCACACTGATAAAAAGCCATATGATAAAAAATGAAAGTATTATTGCAGGAGAAAACCACAGCTCACTTGAGCTCGGTTATAAATGTTCATAATTTTTTTCATCTCTGCACAGTTAGATCCTTCTCCTAGTGTTGGTTCTCGGACTTAGAGCACAGTAATCAGCCCTCAACCCATATGAGTAAGAAATCACTTTTTCTATTCCATTATCTTGTTTCATAAAGGTTTTAGTAATCCTATTCAAGAGTTCCTTATCTTAATTCTCCTTATTGTGATACTCAAATATTTTGGGAAATTTGCATCAAAATTTGATTACCATAATATTATGGTCTTGAAGTGTTCACATACCTTCTCTTCCCAATATCATTGTTTCCCTCTTCGATCCTTCCCATTTTCTTACGTTCATCTTTATTCCTGTTTTATAATATTGTATAGGCTGATATGTTTCTAACGAATTGTGTACACTTACTGATAAACTCCGTTTTGGCCTAAATGTAATGTAGAAAAAATTGTTATATTGGTCGCCTCTGATGATGTACAAAGCTAAACACCAATTGAGCAAAGGAGTCACACGTTTTAGTATAATTTTATAACATTGAAAATACTGTTCTACTGTATTAGTCTTTCTAGAGTGGTTGTCTCATCTAATCGGTCATTGAACCCATTTGCCTTCTCTCCTTTTTATTAATTTTGTTCTTTTGGTGATAATAGTGTAGCCTACAGTAGGCTTTTAGTTACTAGAGATGTTCCATATTTATGAAATTTAATTTTTAAGAATAATTTTATTTTATCAGATTAGCATATTATATTATAAAGCATTATAGCCTCAGTGATATTGATTATGATGGAGATGGAGATGATGCAGATTGACATGGCATGGGACTCCATGGCACTTGGATTGACAGCCATTCGAGAACCACTACTTTCATGAAGGCTGAAGGATTTCTCATTGGGTGAGTAATTCACAAAGTTACTCCATTCATTATTGTGTCACTAATCCATGAACAAGGTATAATAGAGCTAGAATAGAAATAATTTAGATTATTATGGATTCCTATGGTTGTTGTAGTGGTTATCCATGCTTCTTGGACTGTTATTCAATAATATAATGAAATGTAGGCGTACTTTTACATGCAATAGAGAACACCTACGGTATAGTGCGGACGAGTTTCGAACAAATGTGTTCATCCTCAGCGCTTTGAGATACTACTCACAAAGCTATGTGTTGTATCTCATTTGTGAGTCGTATCACAAAGCGCTGAGGATGATTTGCGCGTGTTTATTGTTCGAAACACGTTCACGACTCAACCGTAAGTGTCATCTATTGCAAGTAAAAGTAGGCTTTTATTTCATTATATTACTGACCAGACTCTAAAAAGCATGGATAACCACAACCAAAATAATATTATTATACAGTAGTTTCATCATCATCTAAATTTCTGGTACAGCTCCAATATATCATGAATTAGTGAATTAGATCATACAATACAGTGTTCAGTATTAAAAAAAGTATATTTTTTGTGTTTGATTGGTCCAATAAAGATATAAAAATCCATGAATATAATAGTGCTTTCAATGAATATTATTTATAATTTATAACAGCCTGGTTGGGAAGAAAGCTATCCTTCAAAACTAGATACTGCTTAGTATAGTTGTTCTTGGAAGTACATAATAGTTGAATCTCCACTTTTCATATTTAAATAGTCTACTATCAATTTCTCAAGTCTATATAAATAAATAAATTTTATTTGACCAATATAAATTAATAAAAAATAGACAAAAGAAATAAATATTAATAATAGGCCTAACACAAAACAAATATCATTTGAATAATAATTATGCATAATTATCAATAAAATTTAATATCACTGCATTATACAAGTACAAATTATTCCATTCATGATCTCTTTGTAGCTTCGTTAATCTTGAAACTTTAAAAATTCGGGTTTAATTTCGGTTGCAGTTGTCGTTTTCTGCTGGGTGGCGACTGAAATACTTCCCGCCTGGAGAATTCCCGCCTCTTGTTGAAAGCCTGCTTCCGCAACAGGTGCTGTCCATAGATCCGTACTTTGGAAACTTGAACAAATGTGTGCTGGCCCGGCCGTGGCCTGTCGAGGATGATACCGCCTTTGTACCGACTCCTGTAGACACAACAAAGGTGAATTAAATTGAATTAATCAATTCTGAATCAAAGAAAATACTATCTATTCATCTGAAAATTTCAATCAATCAAATCAAATCTAATCATCTTGAAAAATAAAAAAACTAATAAATTTTCAAACATCACATTTACACCGAATGCAAATTAATTAGTGATTTATCATATATTATTAACTGTTTCTTTTTCCAAAAAATATTTTATTTGTTTAACAGATTTAATAAAGATCAATGTATTCTTTCATTAATGAATTCGGTATATCTTCAGAGTATTTTTCAAATGAGAGTACTTTTTTGCCTTTGAAGGTATCATGAAATTGAAACAAACTGCTTTTCAATATAAATTATCCACTTAAATTGAAATATGAACCAAATTCTCACTCAATATAGCGGTCTTATTTTCAAGACTCTGCCAATTATAAAAACAATTTTCAATGAGCCATGGTCTCAGTCTATTCTTGAAGACACTTAGGGAGGGAATTGGTAATAAATAATTACTAATTATTATTTAAAATATTAAACTGCTATATGCAGTGAGAAATCAATTTAAAGTGAAAAATTGAAACCTTCAAGTTATCATACTAAATTTGTAAAGATCGAAACGCAAATATCTTATGGCCAAAGCGACCAGAGACTAATTGTTTGTTGTTTATTGAGAAAAAATCACCGATTCTTCTTACCTTTTCTCTTGTACAAGATCTGCATGTTTTGTCCGTCCTGAGTCAAAAAATTGCTTACTACCTATTTCAATTTGTTCATTAGCTTCTTTCAATTTAGCAAAAACATTTTGTCCAAATAATTATGGTTCTGAAATGTTTTAATGAAAGTTACTTTTCTAATTACGTTTGAACTGTGTGCATTTTATTCAGGTTATGCTTCTGAATTATATTGAGAGCATACGTGATTAATTAGCAGAGAACATCCATGAGATGTGGGCTATGAACAAGATTGAAGCTGGGTGGATATTTGGTGAAAAACGCTATGACATACGTAAAGTACATCCATGCCTTATCCAATTCGACCAGCTTCCACCAGCTGAAAAGCGCTACGACTCAACTCGCAGTCCAAACTCTCAAGTAAGTTGATAATTCCATAAGAATAATCTTTTTTCAAAGTAATATTTAATAGACGATAAATGACTTAGGCATAGCTTCCTTAAACTTAATAGAAACTGACTGGGATCGCATGCTATATGTGGATGACATGAGCTGAATTGAGTCATAGCTCATCAAGAATTTATTGGTCTACTTCAGAATCACAGAAAAAATATATCCCTCTATCATTCGTTACTATATCGTGTGATTGAAAATATTTGAAATTTATTGATTTCAAAGCTTAGAAATGTAATGAAATTTCTGTGAAAGAACTTTGTTAAATATTCCAGTCTTGTAATAGCGGCACATAGAATCTTATAAAAACAACAATAATAATTCATATTCCCCTGAGATTGAAAATGAATTTTTAACAAAAAGGTGTTTTTCTCTTCTCTCCCCTTGAATCCTTCGAATTCTATTAATTATTATCCTTGGGAGATGATAAAAACTCTTATAACAATGTTCTAATGCAATAATTTTGAATAAATTATGCTACATTCTATTGCTACAGCTCCATATTTGTTTGGTATTTACTTAATATCATAATTCTTTGTAGAACTATTCTTGCTCTCGGCTATCATCATAACCATGGACAAGCCTCCTTCGCGCATGAAAACACTTTGTCTTCCAAACGAGCATTTCATGCAATCCAATGGCTATAAGCCCTCTCCACTAGATCTCACTGACATATCATTGGTTGATCAACTCTCCGAGAACACTCATAGTCTTTGGGCCAAAGAACGAATCCAACAAGGCTGGACTTACGGACTGAATGAGTTAATTAGAGAATGATAATTTATTATGCTCATGAATTTAATTCGTTGAGATGAAATAAATTATTCAAAGAAAGGCGTTAGTGACTTGGTAGAAACTTGGAAAATCAAACTTGAAACTCATATTTGAGAATTAAGCATATATATCTTTATGAATAGAGTAGGCTAGTGGCCCTATTCATAGATTTTGTATGGGGTGAGCGTTTATTGCAACAATAGCAATATTATCGTTGAAGTCAATTGATTGAATCAAAATTGGAAATTTCTATTTGAAAACCTGTACCCATAATTACTCACTTACGAAGCGCTACAGCCTTGTGTGGACCTTGGCCTCATCAACAATGCGCCTCCAGTCATCCCTCTGACATGCCCGCCTCTTCCAATTTCTCACCCCCAAGCACGTCAAATCATTCTCTACATCCTGCAACCAGCGTGTTGTGGGACGGGCTCCTTCAACCTATATAAATAGTTGTTTGTAATGTTTTGGACAACTTTATTGCACCTATGTGTTAACAATTCCTATCTTTTAAATAGGCTATTCGCTGTGTGCACGTAGGTGGTGGGGATAATAAAATCGACCCCTGCGCTCACGCGGAATTTTTATGAACGAAAACCGGAAATTTAACATGAGAAAGGATAGGGAATATCTACTCGAATATTAGGGAAGTAGACAATATTAGTCGAAGGGAAAACTGGCCGCAGTCAGGTGGCACAGGCTCTCTATGCTGCTAACCTACTAGCGAGGTTAGCTACTAAGAAGGTTAAGACTGGTGAGAACCTAGAGAGCGATTGGGTACATCCCTAAATATTATGGTAATTGGCAAAAATCAAATGTGTAACATTCAATGGCCACACTGTGATTATACGGTCTCTTAAGTCTAATTATTTATGTCTCTCACGTACTTGAACATAATCATTTTTGAAAATGGGACTTGAAATAACTAATTTGTTTTTTCTCTTGTCTCCAAATCTCTCGAAAGTTTTTTAACCTGTGAATTGCAATTACGAATTTGAAATTTGTTTTTTATTTTATTTGTAGGCGCCGGAGTGGTTACGTCACGTGCTCATGTGCACTACGTGGTGACAGAGTACGGCATCGCTTCGCTGTTTGGAGAAAGCTTACGTCAGCGCGCCTACCATCTCATCAACATAGCGCATCCATCGCACCGCGAGGCGCTCGAAAAGGCTGCCTTCGAACGGCTCAAGGTCATGCCTTCACCTTGAACGACCTTCAAGGTCATGCATTCACCTTGAGCGACCTTCACTGTGTTTTCATCATACAAATAAAACTATTCAAGACAATCTACTGTGTGAATTGATGATGTGATAGAGATGGTTGCAACAGGTGGTTTAATTCAAGGACTCTTAATTAAATTGATTATTGATTGATTGAAGACACAATGTAAAATAATAGACAAGTTATTGATTGACTGTGTGAACTGATATGAGATTTGTTTGAAGCCGCAGAATGTAAAGCGACTCATACACTTACTTATTGTGCCTTTTTTTATATTGGCTTGTGGGTCGCACTGCGGGTAGAGGGTGGATCGTGGATGCTCTATTATTGTGGATGTTGTATAAGCTATAGATAAACCATCTACTATCCAGTAACCAATCAGCAGTGCGGCCTCAGATTTAGATCTATACAGAATGGTACGGGGTGCCAAATAATTAATATATAAGCAGTATAAAAATGCTGTCTAGTGTATGTGTCGCTTGAGGCAGGTTTATTTCGCTAATAAGTCATCTGAAATGGCAATGAATTACCATGTCATTAAAGGTTTTTCAGTGCTTGAAAAGTATCTGTATTCAACCTCTATACAATATTATCATGACTGAACATGTTGAAGGTTGAAGGCGTAGATACCAATATCAAGGCGTAGCATGTAAATAACCATGGTTCCACACCGTACCATGTCTAAATGTGTTTTTGCCTATTCCTATATCACAGGACATCTAGATTTTCCATTAAAGACGCCCCCTAAACTGAGAATGAACTACCTCATCACAGATTTTTCTATTTTCAAAGTGTATACTAATTCATGCAGCCAGGCACTTAAACTGACAATGAATTACCTCATTACAGCTCTTTACAATGTTGAAAAAGTATTTGAATTTATTTATACTATTTAATGCAATCGTGATAATATTGAGTTATCAATATGTAAATGTTGATTGGACGGCGTTAAAAGCTTTAATTAGTAACGTAATTAAAAGTCAGTTAGGGATCTGTTTTATAATAATCAAGATCAAGATTACTGGACAGAGTCTAGTAATTTGTCTAGTAATCTTGGTTTCATTGCAAGTGCTTCTAACCAGCTTTTTGTGTTAGCACTTAGCGTCCAACAAAAAGTTATCATTGAAGACAGTGTTGTACACAGAATTTTTATCTTTGATATTCTTGTACTTTATGAGATTTTCAACAGAAATTTGTGCTTTTAATTTCTGAAACCCTAATTTTAATGTCTAGGTAATTTATAGACTTACAGAATAGTGTATTTGATATAATTACCAAATTGTTTGTTATCATACTACTGAATACCTTTTCTGCTTTTTGTAATATACTCTGTATCATGTTGTTCACCTGAACTTTTCCCTATACGGTATCAATTTTGAAACAAAAGTTCCAATATGTTTGTATGAGTATACTCTGTTGTGATTCTATTTTGAATTGAAATAAACTTCACAACCGCATTTGTTTGTTTCATTTTGAAAAACTCCAATATCCAGTGAAGTACGTTTACTAATGAAAGAATTCAACTTTTAATGATTTCCACTGAAGTATAGTCTGCATCAGTTATGCATAGTTATAATTAACTGCTCAATGTAGGGCATCTATAGACCTGGCTAAAATCAAAAATTGGTTTGACCACAGCTGCCTGACTGTTTTAATGTGACCAAAACTAAATATATATGCCTATAGTAACTAGAAACAAAGCTGATCCTGGCCCATTAGGCCTGCCGTACATAAAATCGAACAGAACAGAACGTCAAGACACTTTGACTGACAGTGTGATATGATAAAAAGAAATAGTACAGTTTAACAGCTGGTTTAGAGTATTAGTTCGCATGTGATTTTATCATATCACACTGTCAGTCAAAATGTCTTGACGTTCTGTTCTGTTCGATTATCTGTACAGCAGGCCTAAATTTTTAAAATGCACTCTTGTGACAATCCAAGGTTGCAGGATTAGTATGCAGCACCATTGAACGTGTGGATCACTACAAATACTTGGGTGTAATAATAGCTGAAAAGTTGAGTTGGGGGCAACATGTTCAGTGTGTAAAAAGTAGGCTCAGAAAATTATCATTTGTTTTCACTGAGCTTAGCCAAGTGATGAGCGTGGATCAGTGCAGGAAAGTATACTTTGCTTATGCTCAGTCGCTGATCCAGTATGGCATCCTGGCTTGGAGTGGTGTTTCCCCCACGGTCATTGAACCGTTGGCAGTCACACAGAGAGCAATATTGAAAAAGATACCCAACTAGCTTGCTGTTCTCAAAATTCCCAGTTTGAAATATCAGACAACTCTTCATCAAATCATTATTAATTTCCATGAAAAAATACAAAAAAAATATTGTAGGTCGAACAAATTTAAACTTCTGGTACGAAACTTGCCACAGGACAAACTACAATTTATGAAGTTCCTGAAGTGTGACCTCATGGGTCAGAATTCATTTTACCTGGATCACATTTCATATAGAAATGTATAAAAAATACAAAATGATTTATACCAAATGAAGTTAGAGAGGTTGAGGTGTACAGGAGGGGTGTGGACAGGTGGCTGTACCACATCGGCTGGGAGGCAGCTGAAGCCCTGCTCTGTTCATGTTATATCCGATAACCAACCCGTGCAAAGCAAAAATTATTCAAAAATTCATCCAATTCATTTTATTTTATTACTATTCTTATTTGAAAAAGTATTACCGTATTAAATTTCCAATATTATAAAATGATTAATACAGTTTTTCTTCCCTGTATTAGCTGATGGCCCAAACGGTGCGGTCTCACAGCCTTTTCTTCATTTCTTGAGATCATAAATTATTTATTTCTCATTATTATTTATAGATATCATTTTAACTTGAATCAAATAATATATATATTAATATTATTTTATTTTTCGAAGCATGTGTTTGTCTATATGAAACTCTCCTCCACACATGACGACTGGTCTTATTTGTAGAGGAATTTCGTGTAGGTATGTATGATGAATTTTTTTATTGTAAATATTGCAGAGGGAATAAAGATTATTTTAATTTTAAACCCCTTTTGAAAGAGGCTCAATGAAATATCATTTATTTCGCCAATAAACAGACAATGATATGAATTTTATTGAAGTTCTGAATTTTTGGATCCATGACGAACTGCGAAGTTAACACTATTGTTTCCACATTAGATCGAATTGACGACATGCAGTCAAATATTGCTGTAAATAACATAAATGTTACTCACTGGATTGGAGCGCTTTCAAGTTCCTTTGATGAACTCTTTTTCAACAGTCAAAAAGAGTTCGACTGTTGAAAAAGAGTTCAAAGGAACTTGAAAGCGCTCCAGTCCAGTGAGTAACATTTATGTTATTTACAGCAATATTTGACTGCATGTCGTCAATTCTAATATGGAAACAATAGTATGAATTTTATTCTGAAACCCGATCTTGGAAATGACGTTTTTATGGTACGGTACATCACAATGCCTATTCCAAACAATTCCTGACAATTAGAAAATTTGTCAAACGCGTTTGATTCCAATATAATATGAAAAAAAAAACATTCTTACAATGAAAAAACTCCATATGGAACTTGTACCACGACTATACTAAAATCCATATGGTATAATAAATGTTATTCTATTGATTTATGAGAAAACATAATTCAGCAGTGCGTTTCAATCAAATTACCTAAATTGAATTTAATAATATCTTGAATTGATTACTATTACCAGGGGGCTGTCATTAGAAGGAGTGGAAGTATCGTATCTTCCCTATGTTAAAAAGGGGTGTAGGCTGAGTCTCGATCACGCTAGTTTACGGACGGAGTTTTGGCGCTGTATTTGAATTCAGAGCCCTTATGTTAATTGTTTCATTTTCATAGAGACTTTTAAAAGTTTATGGTATCTTTTGCGGTATAAATCAAAACTGTTGAGAGAATATGGTTAATATTTACGACAAAATATAACATTTTTGTTGGATTCTTTGTTTTTTAGGTTGGTTTGAGTAGAAGAAGGTGTGATCCTCTACTACAGGTTAGAATGGTTATTCACTAATAATGGTTAACTTCTAATATCTTTACGCGTGTATCAAACTTTTGGATTATCCTTCAATATCATTGATCTAATATCGTTATGCATGTATCAAGCTTTTTAACCATCCGCTATTCAATCAGAATCAGCTGTAATTATTATCAATTTACGATGTTTTCAAATACACCGCTAAAAGTACGTCCACAGAATGGCCGACATCCTACTCCCCTCATTTCTCTTACTTCCAGATCCCTAGATGTCAGGTCCCTGACTATTACAGGTAGTGATGCCTAACTGCAGTATCAAACAATAAAAATATCAATTATATATGATCAAATCAAAGTATGGAATGAAAAAGGACAGTATTCAGATTGAAGGAATATATCTTCCATCCTTCATAATATTTTGTATCAATATATAATAGTAGTAGCCCAAGGGATGGTACAAAAGTGTCCCAGCGACATTCTGGTCCACCACTCCAAGGATTCCAAACGACATTTTGTCCCATTTTCACTGACGACATTCTGTCCCACATTCCTGAGATGGACCAATATGTCGGCTGCATGCACGACATTTTGGTCCAATTTAATACTCCTTCACTTTCCGACAATTTGTACCAACGACATTCTGTCCCACATTCCTGAGCTGGACCAATATGTCGGCTCCATGCACGATATTTTGGTCCAATTTACTTTCATTCCTTCACTTTCCGACAATGTGTACCAGCGACATTCTGTACCACGTTTCATTCGCAATATCGATTTAGGCAAAATATCGACTGTTGAACTTCTAGTCAATTAGGAGGGTCGCCTGACTTGCTTAACTGAGTGTAAGTGTGACGTCACAGATCCAAATCCGAAATTACATGTTTCCAAACATTTGACACTGACATTTGAAAGTGTATGCAGTCAGTTTTCGATTAATATGCTTTTAAAAATAAAAATTGGTATAATATTTTGTCTTTTTTCATAGGGTCATAATTAAGGTGTGTTTTAAAGCAATGGAAAAACAAGGTTAAGTGACTTTTGAAATATTGTCAGTATTATTATGATTATTGCAAATATATACCGTACGGTAACTCATATAAGATAACTTATAGATTAGCCCAACATATATTGTCGAGTTACAGTTGATTTGAAAGCAAATTGGTGAGAATTTGAAGCTAAGAAATACAGCATCCTATGAAAAAGTAAGTTGGACTATCTTCCTTTTCAAAATTCTCAATATCATGCATAACCATCTCGTACAATTCAAATTTCAAGACATAGGTTTTACATTACAACCGACCGGCTCACCGAATTATATACCAATATATATCGATAAGTATGAATCAATCGATGAAAATATCTATATTTACGCATTCCTGTGATGGACCAATATGTCGGCTCCGTGCACGACATTTTGGTCCAATCTATACTCCTTCATTTTCCGACAATTTGTACCAACGACATTCTGTCCCACATTCCTGAGCTGGACCAATATGTCGGCCCCAATCACGACATTTTGGTCCAATTTCCTTACATTCCTTCACTTTCCGACAATGTGTACCAGCGACATTCTGTCCCACATTCCTGAGTTGGACCAATCCATGAAACGACATTCTGTCCCAAAAATGGGACAGAATGTCGCTGGACCAAACTGTCGTTGGGACAAAATGTCACGCTCCCCAATATATAATGGTTGTAGCCCAAGGTATAGCAGGATCCAATTAACTTGTCAGAAAACAGCTGTTCCAGTAATAAAGTAATAATTGAACAGTGATTTCGACACAATAATCAAAAGGCTTGAAAGTCTTAGGCTCGGTTCACACGAGCGTGTACGTTCGACATGCGGTAGATAATTGTGAGCGAGAATTCCAAGAATAGTTGCTTCTTCCAAGATTCGACCGGCAATTATAAAACGCATGCGGCCTAATTGGCTAAGAAAAATTTATTCATAGATTTTGATAGAAAAAGATAAAAAATTTTGATATTATAAATTTTTCAAGTCCTATCTTACTCTACTTGGTCTTCTGATTCTAGAACAGTTTGAAATTTTCTTATAGCATTTAAATTAGTATAGCTAGCTAATTATTTGATTCTAATCGGTTTTCCAACTTCATAATGAAATTTGAAATTTTCTTCATCCATTTAAATGAGAATTTAGCCAAAAAATTAACAAGATTCATAAGTGAAATATCAATAATGTGAGATATTTATCTATGATAAAAGAATTTAGTGTGTTGCATACCTACTCATGGCTATTAATGCTAAAAATGGTTGTTTATGCTAATGGCTATAATGCTACAATGCTCAATTGTCACAATACATCATAAACTGAGTTACACCCATTTGACTGGTGACTTGTCGATTGTTAACTTAAATCTAATTACAATATTATTTACATCTAGATTAATACTAACTATAGTAAAACATAATAGTAAATCTCTAGATTTGTCCTAATCTCAAAAAATGAAGAAATCTAATTCCAAAATGAAATTACTCTCCATTTTTTATTCAAAGTATCTGTTACAGGAATTCATACCAGCTCACCAACTTTCTCATCAAGTCAAATTCCGCGATAGTATATAGGCTTTTCTCTAATAGCATTTTCCTGACTGCCCGTTTAAATGAAATGACAGATTCCATATTTCGGATGTTCGTTGGCAGCTTATTAAATAGTCTCATTCCAGAATAGAATGGAGTTCTTTCCAATGCTGCATGTCTATGTATTGGAAAAGCTATCAGGTTCCTATTTCGAGTGTTATATTGATGATTGTCTGCATAAAATTGGAATTTGTTAATATTTACTTTAACA
Source organism: Laodelphax striatellus (assembly GCA_017141395.1). Lineage (NCBI taxonomy): Eukaryota > Metazoa > Arthropoda > Insecta > Hemiptera > Delphacidae > Laodelphax > Laodelphax striatellus. The sequence continues at coordinate 8,337,504 of CM029543.1, read as the reverse complement.
AAAACTACTAATTGATAGATGTAGAGAGAAGGAAGTGTAAGGATGTACCGGTCTCTGAAATATGATTTGCAAGAGCCTCTCGCTCTCAGCCTACAAATGACTCTCAATATCTTTTTTGCATTATAAAACTCTACGACTGTAAACAGTATATAAATTACACCTAGTGGTTTTGTTCTGGGGGGCTCCCCATAGGTTACGATAATTACAATAAATAATAGGAATAATCTGAGAAAATTACATATAATGATGATGCAAATAATTGTACTTCCATTGAAAGTTGAGAATATTGAACAATCACTAGATTGCAGCGAATTCCATTTCGCGCCAATACTGTCAGCTGCAAAATATTCTTTGCTATAGCAGGTCCCTTTTAACTTGTCAGAAAACATAATTATGTTTTGACCAGCAATATTACAATACTTAACCTACAAATGCTAAAACTCGCAGATTATTGAAAAGTTCTTTTAAAAGTTATTCTTTGAAAGGTCTTCTTTACAAAGATCTTTAAGACTTTTAAGCCTTTTGATTATTGGGTCGAAGTCACTGTTTAATTATTACCAACACAGCTGATTTCTGACAAGTTAAATGGATCGTGCTATAATTGTACAAATGCATTATTTTCTCAGTGGTGTTGTGAGAATGGACGTGGCAAGACGTCGACAAGCCATAGTGGCAAATCTAGCCTATTCATACTTATACTCATACTTCATACTCAAGATGAGCAGAAATTTTTCAATTATTTTAGAATGAGCATAAGGTCTTTCGACGAATTAAGTTTTAAATTATCAGACAAATTGAGAAGTCAGGATACGAGCATGCGGCTTTCAGTATGCCCTGAAGAGATGTTGGCCGTAACTTTGAGATGAGTGATAATTCACAGCATATTCATAAAATTCTCTACTCAAATACAGTACTAATCATTGTGTTGAATTCGAATTGCAAATTCTTTTATTTATTAGTAGGTTATGACATTCATAGAGATGAACCAAAATTCGTGATTTGGTTGCTTGTAAATATGTACTATCTATTTTCTGTTTTATTCCTTGTTCAACACAAATACAGTACACAACTTCAGTATTCAATGTAGAAAAATGGTATAAATGTCTGAAAAATGGTATAAAATGGTAGTAAAATGGCACACAGAATGCCAAGTTTTGAAACCGGGTATTCTCGGCTGTATGAATTTAGAATTTTCATTCAATTGTATTCAAGTTTTGCCACTAATAGACTATCACTGGAGATAGAAACAATAATCTTTAATAAAACGGGCAATTTCCATGCTAGAGATGAAAATCAAGTTCGACTGCACTCAGGACATCGAGTAGAATAGCATAGCACTTTCAAAAATCAAAAATTCCCAAATTTTAACTTTTTTTGTATGTTAGGATAATTAGATATAATTGCCGGGGGCAATTAGCACGCATGTTTCTAGCAGTGAAACAAGGTGACGTGCTGCAACGCGCGTCTCACGGATGAAGTGTGAACAACACGATTTGATTCCCTGCACTAGCTCTACGTTGCGTGAGTTAATTGTTTAATTGTTTCATTGGAAAGTGTCTCAATTATCTACCGCATGTCGAACGTACACGCTCGTGTGAACCGAGCCTTAAATACCTTTAAAGTCTTCAAAAGACCTTTTTAAAGAAAACCTTTCTAAGAATAACTTTTTAAAACACCTTTTCAATAATCTGCGAGATTCAGCATTTGTAGGTTAAGTATTGTGATCATAATATGTCGATCATATGTTTTATGACAAGTTAAATGGATCTTGCTATACAGCAGTTTAAATGCTAAATTAACAATTTCCCATCGAGGAACATTGAGGTTATTTTGCCGGTGGAACTTCCTTATGGGACTCCCCACCAGTTATGGCATACGCTAATAATAATAATAATAATAATAATAATGCTAAATTTATTATATTTAATTCGATAATAGTTCTAAAAATCATTCCATCATAATCAAGACTGATTTTATACTTGAAAATGTTGATAAAAGCTTTTGATGCCTGGAATCTGACAAAAATGTATTTTGCTTTGAGTGGCAGCCTTGCATAACACAAAACGACGTCCAATTCAAAGGCGTCAGCTTAGTCAGCTTTTAGGCTTTTAGGTTATTGGTTATCTTGGAACACGAACTGTATTATAATAGTAATGTAATGCATTTTTAGTTCAATATTACGGCGAAAATGTCTAAAAACAAAATAATTCATGATGTACCTGGGTTTTGTCGTAACTGTGGTTCTGTTTCTCCTCTTGTAGAGCTTTCAGGAAACGTAATTTGTGAGAGATGCAAGAACGAATTGGATCATTCGATGCCAAGGGTAAGATTTTAATCTTAGGCCTTATCCTTCTATTTCGTCCTTAAAATGCAAAATTAAAAACAAACCGGCTATGTTTAATGTTTTAAACCGACTGTTAGGCTAATGTAATTGAAATTGAATCAATTAGACAATTAAGTATTAAATTGTCTTAGGTAAAATGAAAAATAACTGTACGTTTTTGGCTGTTGGTTTATTGAAGTTTAATCTAGAAGTTATAAGTTATCGATATTGAAGAACAATAGATAAAATTTATCGATTATACTTACAAAGAGTGAAAGAGAATGGGGAGTAGGCTTTTGTCAACAAAAAGTCAAACATGGCTTCCAGCTTCCAGTTCGTCGTTCGTACTACAATTTTTAGAAATGAACTGATTTTAATAACAATCAATAATAGTCAGTATCGTTTTTTTTTATCGTAAGTAATTGATATCATTTATGCAATTTTCATGTTGTGTGCACACGGAATATCCAATTCAAGTGATAGAATGTTGATTTGTTGATGTTGTTTCAAAAGATAGATTAGAATCAAATCAATATTTCAAAGCATTATTTTAAATATTAGAATAGGTGTAATGAAGTTAAAATGTGCTAGCGCGCTTTATTTTTGTCTCTAGTTTCATTTAAAAAAAATTTGAGTCAATATCTTCGAAAATAGCCGAGAAAAAATTGTGCCAATACACTGCACTTTAGCCTTGTTTGTTGAAAGAATTGATGGTATTTGTTTAGTATATGATACTGCTACAATTTCCCAGCAAAAATTATCCTATGGATCAATAGCTTGCCATAGGCTATTATGAATTTCTTTGGTTTGAGGGACCTTTTTAGCTTTGCTAAACAACAGCTGTGACACGCTTCTCCTCTGTGCTACCTAGGGTAACTTGAAAATGTCTGGTTTCAAGGTTGTTGGCTTAACCCACTAGCATAGGTTGGTGTTGTCAAAAGGTTAGGTTAGCTTCAGGTGAGTGGCTGGAAAAAAATTACAATATTCTCATGAAATATGTGTTACCCATCAAAAACAAAATGGCTCCTGATAGTTGATTTAGAGGTAGGGTGAAATGCTTTAAAAGAGGTATTGACTAGAAATGGTACCAATATTGAATACTAAAAATAATTACCAAATTGATTTCATTATGAATTAAGGTCATCACAAATGATCCGACGGCAGCATTTTCGTTCTGCGCATGCGTCACGAGCCCAATGATCTGATTGGTCCATGTTCATCGTTGTTGACGAATGTTCGGCTTCCTTCTGTATTATCAGATTCTTAGGCGCATGCGTAGAACGAAAATGCTGCGTCGGATAAGCGTCGGTCAATGTGTGAATTGACCTTTAAGGTAGGGGTTCGCTTCTGCGGATGCGCAGCCGATCTCAGCTGCAGATAGTCAAAATAGCAACTAATTAAAACTTGAAATAAAAATATACAAGAATAATGATGACGATCATCATTAATAATAACGATGATAACACTAAGCTTTTGATTCTGTACAAGAGTAGCCATCATGGTTGCGAATCAAAACTTTTATTTGGTAGTTTTTAATTCGCATGTTTCATGTAAGCAGGTGAAGAGTGAAGTGATGGATCCAGCAGACGACAGCTGTGACTGTGATGAAGGGCCAGTAGACATCAAAGAAGAGATGGACATTGACGACACTCACTACTGGTCACTCATCAGGAAGGCACGAGCTGACATCAAACGAGAACAGGTAACTCAACTCTATTCAGTGACAGGCGGTCTTTCTATTCTATGTTAGTTGAATATGCTGCATAAAGCATTCAACTTCAGTCTACCTCCACTTTTGCTGCACCTCTGGTCAGTGGTTTAATTTATCCATATTCCTTCTAGCTTTTTTGTGTATTTTCAAAGAACTCCTTGCAGATTATAATTCATTTCACTAACACAATGTGTTACTCCACCAATTGTAAAATGTGTAATTGATTCTTTATTTTATTCTATGGTAATTGATTCCACTATTCATTTTTCTCTGAGTCTCTCCCAGTTCTTTACTTGTTAAATCTATAATTATGTGCAGTAGGTTTCTCCTAATATTAACTAGCTAGCTTGAATTCCGATCTAGTAAGAACAAAATTATATCCCAACAGATTAAAGCCTACAATACAGCTCACCAAAGTAAAATTCTCTGGGTTTGAAAATGATTGCTTCAAGACACTTTTATCTTCTTACTAGGCCTATATATAATTTGTAGGCTACTTGATCATTCATATTATTTTAACTGAGAAAGTGAGATATATGCTTATTCATGTTTTATCTATTGTTTTCAGTGTGATGAACCTTCAATGGTCTTCTCCAGCAGTGATGGCTACTCCAATTTAGAATACAGAATTTGTGAGTTTTCTTATTGCTTATTGCTTTCTTATAAGCTTCTTGTTGCAATTTCAATTTTTCCACGTATCATTTATTATTATTATTAGCGTATGCCATAACTGGTGAGGAGTCCCATAAGGAAGTTCCACCGGCAAAATAGCCTCAATGTTCCTCGATGGGAAATTGTTGTAGTTCTTGGTAAAATCCACTGAAATTTACATTTTAAAATAGCATCATTTAAAATAGCAGGATTCTTCCTCATGGAAAAGTATTTTTTATGTATTTTATTTGAATTGCCTTGTAACCACGATGCACTTGATGGCAGATTGCAATTTTCCTAAGATTTATAGCTTTCTAGAGACTCAATTCAGGCTATTGAATGACTGGATTGTGAATGAAAGTATTGTTAAAATTTTGAAGACTTGAACAGAGTTATTAGAGAACATCAGGAGATTCATGATTTGGTAAGAGTTTTTATGTTAGTTATTATCATTATTATGCAAGATTACTCTCATTCAATTAAATCACCATTATTGCTGTAAAGTGAAGAAATCTGTATAAGATTGAATTCGAGATATTGAACTGTAATAATCGAGCAACAAATAATAAATCTGGAGCTTAGAAATATGATTCAACTTTGTTTTCATGAAACTAGTATTTTTTGAGACTACTTTTTCCTCCCCTCCCCCTTTTATCAGCATGACATTGCTCCTCATGAACCACCAGCTCATACTCCTCCTCCCCCTCCAAGTCTTCCCTTCACCATCTCCCACTTCGGTTTCTCTACACTTCCTAACATTTTTGTCCTTCAATTTCTCCTTCATTCCCTCTATTCTTCCTTCTTTGTCTCTTTCTTGAACCTCTTCAATTGTACTATTCAGTTCTCTTTTCATTCAGTTCATTCATTGTGTTTCAGGTGGGAAAATAGCTCAGCTAGTATTGGTAAGAGTGGAAGATTTGGGTGATGACTTGGATCTGCAGAGAAAGAGTGCATACCAGGTATTGTCCAAGTACATATTAAGTCATGTTTTTTTGAATAGTCATCATGACGAATAGTAAACTAGCAAAAATTGACTGTGAAGACTGTCACTTGCAGCAATGCAGAATTGTCGGCACTGCTTTCAAAATAGGATTTTTAGTCGTTCATTTGTAGTAACCATTTCTTACCACATGCCACTGAGCATCCATGGCTATTCACTTATGCTGGGTTGCACCAACCAAGATCAAGTCTGATCCAGGATTGTGATCCATGTTCGCCATATTTGATCTAGGAATTTCATTGCACCAAAGCGAGATCAAGCAGATCTAGGATCGTGATCCTGGATCATGATCGAGGTACATTAATCCACGATATTTCGTTGCACCAACCTGGATTAGGAATTTGATCCTACCACGTGACTGATTGATCCAGGATCAAAGCTGATACCTCGACAGAGTAGGATTACTCCGCAGTTTCTAGGTTAGATTACACTCTCAATGAGAACAGAAAATTCATTTTGGCTAAAGTGCAGTATATCAGCACATTTTTTCTCGGCTTTTTGAAGATATCGACTCAATTTTTTAAAATGAAACTAGAGACAAAAATAAAGCGCTAGCACAATTTCAACTTCATTTCACCTATTCTAGTATTTTTAATAATGCTTTGAAATATTGCTGTTACTAACCTGTTTTGCAATAACACTGTCAATCTTACATAGGTAAATCACTATTCAGTTATTTGTAGAGTGAATTCAATGCTAAATTTATTATTCTTATGATATCTGATGTGAAAATTCAATTTATTTCCACTTGAAAAATTATTCAATACATTAATTACGATCACAATCTTGAATATCTGTCGGAAATTGTCAGCCATCTTGCTATTGATATTTATCGATACTTTGTAATCGATGAGCTGTAGAGTCAAATTATCAACTGATCAACTATCGATATTGGACTTATCCACAACATTGTAACCAATCTAAAAAATTACAGTTTTTTTATCATTTCAACTGAAAAATATGAAAATACAATCAAAATATATATTTTATTATATTTCTTACATATTAAAGTTTGAATAATTAATAAAAATAGGAGGTTTGTGCAAATATATTGTTGGTTCTGTCTCTTACTTGAACAAAATTATTTCAATGATACTATTAACTTTCAATTTATTTGTGAGTTGATGATGGCTGAAGAAAAAAAGCCAAGTAATTATAGAAGTGTGGAATGATTTATTTGAGTTATAGATTGAGGAGTGCATGAAATGGGGAATTTTGAACATTCAATAAATTTCAACTTAAACTAACCTAACCCAAGCTTGTACTAAGACGAGTTCAAATATACTTAACTTTGTTGTTCATTTTAAAGAATTGACAGAAAAAAGATGGCAAAAATTGAGATTATGGCTACTTTTTTCAATTTATTCAATTTTTTCGGCATCAAATTGTATATAAAAATATTCATATCCTATATAAAATTTGCTGAGAATTACAATGAGACCAGTTTGAAGTTTGTAACTTTAGTAGTTACAAATTTGTATGTAGATTTTATGAGTTCTAACCGGTCTTAACCTTTTCCCCTAATATTTGCTAACCTCGTTGGTAGGTGGCAAATCACCTTGAATACCTCTCCTTCAAGCTAACAAAGCCTATGATAACCTTAAATCGCGCTTCGCGCGAACCACATAGTCCCGACTACGGCATCAATGTTATAATTCGAATAGAATACAACGTGGTTCGCGCGAAGCGCGAACTAAGTTTATCATAGGCTCTGTTATCTTGAAGGAGAGGTAATTTCAAGGTGATTTGCTACCTACTAGCGAGGTTAGCGAAGGTTAGGGGAAAAAGGTTAAGACCGGTGAGAACCTTTCAAAATCCACATACAAATTTGTAACTACTAAAGTTACAAACTTCGAAGTGGTCTCATTGTACTTCTCAGCAAATTTTATATAGGATATGAATATTTTTATATACAATTTGATGCAGAAAAAAATTGAAAAAAGTAGCTATAATCTCAATTTTTCGTCATATTTTTTCTGTCAATTCTTTAAAATCAACAAAAAAGTTTGGTATTTTTGAGCTCGTCTTAGCGCGTAGCGCGAACTTAGGTTATAATAGGCTTTGTTAGCTTGAAGAGGAGGTAATTTCAAGGTGATTTGCTACCTACTAGCGAGGTTAGCGAAGGTTGGGGGAAAAAGAAAGGTTAAGACAGGTGGGAACTAAGAGAGCTTACCTGTCGAGGCGTTTGTTCCGACTACGGTATCAATGTTATAATTTGAACAGAATATATAACATGGTTCGCGCGAAGCGCAAACCAAGTTTATCATAGGCTTTGTTAGCTTGAAGGAGAGGTAATTTCAAGGAGATTTGCTACCTACTAGCGAGGTTAGCGAAGGTTAGGGAAAAAGAAAGGTCAAGACCGTTGGGAACCAAGAGAGCTTACCTGTCGAGGCGTTTGTTTCAAGTATGGTATCAATGTTATAATTTGAATAAAGTATAAGTTTTGCATATGCTTTGTTAACTTGGAGGAGAGGTAATTTCATGGTGATTTGCTACCTGGAAAAAAGAAAGGTTAAGACCGGTGGGAACCAAGAGAGCTTACATGTCAAGGCGTTTGTCCCGACTACGGTATCAATGTTATAATTTGAATAGATTACAATGTGGTTCGCGCAAAGCGCGAACTAGGTTTGCCTAGACAAGACCGGTGAAAACCTTACGAAATCTACATTCTAACAGCTGTCTCGCACTCTCCTACGTCCTCATGCTTTCATGCAGTTCCCCCACCACAATGAAAAAAGACACACAAGCACACAAGCATATTCTCAGGATCTACACGCTTGAATGTTTTCCAACTAACTTGTTGTGCAAAATATCTCAGTAAATATTGCATTTACATCATTAGATGACTCTACATTTTCTCTTCAGAATTCAATTTTCTACAAGTTTCATGAAGAAAACCTACCTGTTTATCATGAGATAAACAAATTAACCTACTTTGAACTAGGAAAAACACTTTTTGAACACATCTTTCAAAATATCTCAATAACTACTGAAGTTACAAACTTTTAACTGGTCTCATTGAATTTCTCAACAAATTTTACATTTAATAGGCTTTCTTAATTTCAATTTAATCAATTAGACGATTAAGTAGTCAAATTGTCTTTGGTAAATGAATTTGTTGGATTAATGAAAGAACACTTTTGTTAATCACACATTACTATTTATTAACCATTCTTCACACTTATTAATTATAACAAAAGGAATACAAAAGTTCATTGCGTCTACAACAATCTACAACGGTCGCCATTCTTGATCATCGGACAACTATCGATAAGAGTACTCGATAATAAAGAGATTGATATAAATGTAGTATCGATACTCGATATTCAACACACCTCCTTACATTTATATCAAGAACAAAACACAAATAACAGTATAATAAAAAGCAATACAAGTACAATAATATGTTTATCCTAATCAATCAATATTTCTGATAAAATCATCAAAACATTCATACCATGCCCTTGGGCTCTCACGTAAACCATACAATGATTTTTCCAATTTACAAACCTTATTGGTTCCATCTTCATAACCCACAGGCTGATATACATAAATTTCAGACAAAACTTTACCATTAAGAAACGCGGTTTCAACATCCATTTGTTCTATCAATAATCCTTTTTTGCAACAATATGATAATAATACTTTTAAAGATAACATTTTTGCTACTGGAGAGTATATATCATCCACTATTTCTTTCTGTTGAAATCCCTTAACAACTAATCTAGCTTTGAAAATATTATCTGGTTTTTTAGTGTACACCCATTTTACATCTAGAATTTTCTTTTTCTCTGGTTTTTCAACCATTACCCAAGTTTTATTTTCATTTAATGATTGCATCTCTATCCATTGCTTTAATCCAACTTTGTGATTCAGCTGACTCTATGGCCTCCTTGTAACATTCAGGATTTCCAATACTACAAATATTTACATCTAAAGAATTATTATATACGTAGTAGTCATTTAGTTTGATTGGAGGTTTCCTAATTCTCTGAGTTTTGTTTTCTACAACTGAGGTAGATTCTGGAACACTATCATCACCTGTATTATCATTATCCACACATTTGTTTTCATCTGCTTCAGCTTCATCATTCAAATCAATACATTTTACATATTTCTCTACAACATCGACATGCCTAGCAACTATGATTTTATTATTCAATAAAACTCTATATCCTACATCACTATAGCCTAACAGAATACCTAACTCAGCTTTCTTATCCCACTTTGAAATGCGCTCAACTTCTGGAATTCTTACAAATACTCTACTCCCATACATTCTCAAATATTGAATACTAGGCTTCTTACCAAATACTATTTCATATGGAGTCTTATTTTCAACTGTAGTTGTCAAGGTCCTATTCTTGAGATACGCAGCAGTACAAATTATTTCAGGCCAAAAACGTTTATGTACTTTTGCTTCTGATAACAAACATCTTGCCATATCCATGATTGATCTATTATACCTTTCAGCTGTCCCATTCAATTCATGTACATATGGAGGACAGGCATTTATTACAATACCTTTCTCTCTAGCCAAGTCATATATTTTAGAATTTACATATTCTGTTCCATTGTCACATCTAAGTTTCTTAATTGTTCTCCCAGTTAAGTTTTCAATTTCATTAATGTAGCTTACAAAACAATTATATACTTCACTTTTAGACTTAATTGTATACACTCTACCTAGCTTGCTATAATCATCAATAAAAGTGAGAAAATATTTTGCACCACAATATCCAGTAGTATTGTGTGGTCCATTTAAATCAGTATGTACTATTTCCAATATTTCTTTAGCTCTAGTTCTGTTATTATTGAATGACAAATTGTGCATTTTATTTTCAATACAGATCCTACATTTCATATAATCATTGCCTAACTCTTTGGGTAAACCGTCTAGCATTTGATTTTTACACATAGTATTCAAATAATTAAAATTTACATGTCCTAATATCCGATGAAGTTTCTCTTTCAAATTAGTTTCTTTGTTTTTATCACCTACTTCTGAAACATTTACTTTGCTGTATTCTTCGCAATTAATAAAGCTTGTCATCTTGTACAAATTATCAACTTTCCAGGCAATAGCTATTAGGTTGTTTTCTTGATTACCATATATTTTGGAATTGTTACCAGATGAAATGATTTTATGTTCATTTGTAATCTTGGAATAGCTAATTAGATTTCAATTCATATCTTTCACATAGTATACATTTTTCATTTGAATCTTTTCTTGTTTATTAAAAACTTTGAAATGGCTAATTACAGTACCTACTTTTGTAGCCTTTAAAATTCTCCCATCGCCTACTTTCACATCTATTGGATTTTCCAAAGTAATACTTTTACTGAAATATTTATCTTCATTAATAACATGATCAGTACAGCCACTATCAAGAAGCCACTCTATTTTAACCTTACCTTGCATATTGGGCCTATTCACCTGTTTATATTTTTCAACATTCTGTATTTCAACATTGAAATTGTTCATTCCTGTCTTGTGTACTTTCTGGTAGGATGAGCGAGCATTATTTCTTGGTTGCCAGTTGTTGCTCCTCCTTTGACGACAATCCCTCTTCAGATGTCCTTGTTTTCCACAAATGAAACACGATCTCGTCTCCTTTTTTCCTTTGTATGGCTTGGAATGTCCTTCAACTGAATAAGCATTCGAATTTGGTTGAGAGTTGTTACTGTCTTTGATTTTAGTGTCCATCATTTGTATCTTATTTTTTATATAATCCACTGTTTGGTCTTCTTCTTTTAATACGTCTATTAAATCACCAATATAACTGTATGATTCGGGGAGCATTCTAAGCATGTAGTTCAGTTTTTCTTTTTCTGTCACCTTTGCACCTGCACTTTTGAGTTCGTTCACCGTTTTTTCAAAGTCACTGAAAAATTCCAAGACATCACTATAATCTTTCAGTCTGATTCTTTCAAGTTTGTTCCTGCAGACTATTTGAAGAGCAGTTGATTCTTTTAAGTACATTTGATCGAACTTTTTAATGATATTGTAAGCCGTTTCTAAATCACTTATAAAGTCTAATTGTCTATTCGTAATTCCACTGTATATATAATTGATAGCTTTTACATCCATTGTTGACCAGTCATTGTCGTTGTCAGAGTCTGTCTTGGGTCGAGTTACAACAAGATCACACTTCTTCATTTTCAGAAACATAATGAGTCGTTTTTTCCAAGATGAATATTCTTGTCCATCAAAAATAGGAATATTTACGATATTTTCTGCCATGACTGAGAATTCAATCTTACCTTGTACGCGTTAACAATTAACCTTAACACCGGTTTTCATAGCTCCTGCAACTCACTGCCATAACCAACGGTCTGCTACCATGTTGGATTAATGAAAGAACACTTTTGTTAATCACACATTACTATTTATTAACCATTCTTCACACTTATTAATTATAATAAAATGAATACAAAAGTTCATTGCGTCTACAACAATCTACAACGGTCGCCATTCTTGATCAACGGACAACTATCGATAAGAGTACTCGATAATAAAGAGATTGATATAAATGTAGTATCGATACTCGATATTCAACAGAATTAACTGTACGTTTTTGGCTATTGGTTTATTGAAGTCTAATCTCGAAGTTATAAGTTATCGATATTGAAGAACAATCAATGAAAATTATTGATTATTTTTACAAAGAGCGAGAGTAGGGAGTAGGCGTTCGTCAACAAACAGTCATAAACATGGCTTCCAGCATCCAGTTCATACTACAATTTAAAAATGAACTGATTATAATAACAATCAATAAATAAATACTGTAATAGTAAATATCGTAAGTAATTGATACCAATTATTCAATTTTCATATTGTGTCCACACGGAATATTCAATTCAAGTGATAGAATGTTGATGTTTCAAAAGATAGGTTAGAATCAAAGCAATATTTCGAACCGTTTTAAAAATATTAGAATAGGTGTAATGAAGTTGAAATTGTGCTAGCGCGCTTTATTTTTGTCTCTAGTTTCATTTTTAAAAAAAATTTGAGTCAATATCTTTGAAAATAGCCGAGAAAAAAATGTGCTGATATACTGCACTTTGGTTAATTTGGTTTTCTTGAATTGGAGTTCGAAATCTATTTAAAAAACATATTACCTTGTCAATTTATGTCTATTATGAATAGACATTGATTTTGGATGAACCAATTTGAAAAATAATAATGCAAATTCACGGAAATATATATCCAATTAATTAAAAGTAATTACGATTTTTCATTAATTAATTGGTACACATTCAGTTGATTATACACACAAATTATTTGAATAACACGATTTATTTATTCAAGGAAGTACAATTAACACAGACACATTGTACAAAACATCTTCTTTTACTTGCTTTGGTAATTATTCCAAAAGGTTATGTTTACATTCACTATTAAGGCTGTGCATCAGCTTATTTGGAACTTTTTTCTGGTGACATTTTTCGAAGTTTTACGATTTGGATACTATTAAGCTATCAAAATGAAATAAATTTTACTCGAAGAATTTTCTTTTTTGTTCACTAGTTTGTGAGATATGGGCACCTAAAGTTACAATTTTTGGGGTAATTGATCTCAAAATTGGTTGCAAATAGAATCATGGAATTTCGAGCATACATGTTTGAAGGTATTGTTCATGATCTGAAATACTAAATTTCTCAAAATATCTAATTTTGAAGAAGTTGATTTTTTAAAATAATTTTTTATGGAATAACTATTTAGTATATTAAAATGAAAAATATCTCAATTCAATGTGTTATGTCTCATCTTGTTATTGAGAAAGTGTAGAAGCTTCAAATCATTTCACTTAAGAGATCAATTACCCCAAAATTATCATGGACTCAATATAGATTTGCCGAGTCTGGGTGAGATGCTACTAACACACACACACAACCGTTCACACACGAGCTCTCATACGCAATTCGACGTACACTCAAGCAGTGTTGTCTGATTGACTCTATGCGAGTGGAAACAATGACAAGGTCATCGAACGTTCTCTTTCTCTCAGCCGGCTACTACATACACCTTCTCATTATAGACTTAGCTCTGTTGAATGACAACAGAATAGAACAAAACGAAAAGCAAAAACAATTTCCGCTCAGCTCTCTCACTATACTATCTCTCTCTCTCACTAAACCATCAGCTTATCTTCATACTATCTTTCATCCTCTTACCTTTCCTCTCCCTTCTGATGGAAAGGTAATATTCAAACCATAAAAGTTTTATTCATGAATGGGAACACAGATTACTCAGTACAGCTTTTTCGTTATACTTTGCTGTGTTTTTGAATTCACGAACATGGAATGAAGCAAAGATTATAGTAAATTAGTAGTCTTGTGAGACAGGTTACTCACTACTTGGAAGAGAAAGAGATTATACTCAAATCTCAAATTAACACAAAATAGAGGCAAATAAAAGGAAATCCAGTTTTATTAAGTCATTTATTTTTTATTTATAAATGAAATAACTTTATCAATTTCACTTCCCCAATGCAAGTATTCCCCGTGCGCCCCTATTCGTAGACTCATTACCCCCCCCCCTTCCCCCCACAAACACCAACGACACTAATGACAGTAATGACAATGACATTTCTCCGTACTTCCACACTTCCAGGATACTATTTCACTACTATGTAGTGTCATTGTGCAAGCTATATTTAATTGGAGAAAGATTATTCAAAGAAATATAATTTATTATGTACATTAATTTTAAAGTTAATTTATTTAAAAAAATTATTATTCAAAAAATTAATTGAAAGTAAAATTAAGTTACTAAACTTTTCCAAACATCATGAACATAACTGAAGTAAGGACCACATTACATACTTACAATCATTAATTAATGTACTTTTTAGTATGATAAAAAATAGACTACTTCTTACTTTACTCAACATTTCATATTTATTCAGTATAGGTCCACTGAATAAATAAATAAATAAATATATACGTCGTAGGGGGAGTAGCAGTTCATGCTACTCAGAGGTACGCGACCCTCCGAACCCCGAGCTGGTCAGTGCTTCCCACGTCTATCACCCCTGCACTGACTGTCCCCACCCTGCCTTCTTCTCTTCTCCCCCTCACCCTCTTTATCTGTCATTTGGTTCACTTATGCTTTATGTTTTATTTTGTTTTCGTTCTTTCTGTTTCTTTTTTCTTTTGGTTTTGTTTTGTTTGTTATTATGTTCCATTCACTACCTATAAGCTGTCCCTCCTTCTTCTTCACTCATTTCTTGATTTATATTTTATTCTATTTATTTATATTATGTATTTTTTATTTTTTGGTCAATGGCTCTGATGGTTGAGGAGGAATATATTTTCCAAAAAGCAGAAGAGGCAGATGAACCTAGGAGGTGGGTCTCCGAATGAAACCTGGGGTGTGTCCAGATGCTCTAAAGTGGCGGTCCCACTACTGGTCTTACCTCACGCAGGGCTCGTAACCCGGCTGGGGGAAATCAAATATACTGGCAAGTGTTCAAAGCAAGCCTCGGATCGGGACAGGAATATTCGAAAAAAATGCAATGGAATTCCCAATTCAATGAATAAATGGATATCGGATACTGTAAAAATTGCAACATGGAACGTGAGAGGTCTAGGAAACAAGGAATATGAGCTCGCCCAAATATTGCATGAAAATAAAATAAAATTAGCTGTGATTACGGAAACAAAAAAGAAATTACAGGGTAGCTGTTATAGAGGGGAATATGTGATGTTATTTAGTGGAGTTGAACAGAAACAGCGAGCCAGCAAAGGAGTAGCAGTATTCATAGAAAAAAGCTGGGAAAAAATATTAGAGATTATAATTTCATAAATGAGAGAATAATATCTGTTAGACTTCAACACGACAGAGGTAATTTTGCTGTCATTGCCGTTTATGCTCCAGAAGATTCAAATGATCCTGTAAAGAAAGAAGAGTCAGAAAAATTCTATAAACAATTGCAAAAAACCATTGCCACCGTCAATCCCAATGATGATTTGTTGCTGCTGGGAGATTTTAATGGACGTGTAGGAAATAATCCCATACCCAATTGTATTGGTAAATTTGGAGAGGATATCACTAATAGAAATGGGAATAGACTCAGAGATTTTGTATCCTTCAATAATTTGAAAATCACCAACACGTTCTTCAGGAAGAAGGATATCCACAAATTCACCTGGTCAGCAAGAGGTTCAAAATCTATCATAGATTATATAATAATTAATCAGAGATTGGCTGGACAAATACGGGATGTTAGAGTCTTTCGAGGCTTCGATTTGAATTCGGATCATTTCTTGGTGATTGGCAAGCTAGATTTATGGAAAAGGTGGAAGCGTTCAACCAATAGTCAAAGTAGAGCAGTGAAAGAAACTTACAAAGTATCTCTCTTGGATCATGACAGCATCAAGAAGTTCTACCAGGACCGCCTCACAGAGAAGTTGATGACTTTCCCCACTGTGGATGATGTGGAAGATGAGTGGAATAATATTGCCAAGGCAATTAAGGCAGCTGCTGCTGAAGCTATTGGCATGAGAAAGAGGCTTTATAGGAAAAAACGCTTGAAAATATGGAATGACGACATAAGAGATGCAATCAGAGAAAAACAACAGTTGTATAGAATATGGCTCCAAAATCAGTCTGAAGGCAATCGAATTCTGTATTGCAGAGCACGTAATCATGCTAGAGCAGTAGTTAGGCTAGCACATCAGGCAGCATGGGAAGGTTTCATTGCCAAGGTAGAAGAGGATCTATTTGGTCGGCAGGAGTTAGCATATAAATTCATGAGAACAATGAATCAGGAATATAGGGATGCTGTTCAATTGAATTGTATCTCTATTGATGATTGGGTGAAGCACTACAGAGATTTGTGGTTTGATGGCACAATGAATGATGAAAATTTTGTAGACTGTTCAGAATGTTGTGTTGATGAAATTACAATGGACGAATTACAAGGTGTAATAAAGGGTGCTAAGAATCATAAGTCTCCAGGTCCAGATGACATTAATCTCGAATTGATTAAGTATGGTGGTTTGCTTCTGCACCTGAGAATGCTTCATCTGTATAACATATGCTGGAAGACTCATAC
This sequence comes from Laodelphax striatellus, assembly GCA_017141395.1. Classification (NCBI taxonomy): domain Eukaryota; kingdom Metazoa; phylum Arthropoda; class Insecta; order Hemiptera; family Delphacidae; genus Laodelphax; species Laodelphax striatellus. The sequence goes on along the minus strand of CM029543.1, from coordinate 8,320,756 downwards.
AGTGCCAAAATCATGGTCCAAGTCCAGAATAATTTCTCTGTACAAAAAAGGTAAAAGAGGTGACCCAAAGAATTACAGAGGGATAAGTCTTTTGGACACTGCTTATAAAATATTTGCCTCTCTATTGAATAAAAGACTACAAAATATAACAGAGGCCTTGCTTGCAGAAAACCAGATGGGTTTCAGAAAGGGACGATCTTGTATTGACGCCGTTTTTACCATAAAAATGTTGATAGAAAAAAGGAGAGAGTTTAACCGTCCCACTCATCTGGCTTTCATTGACTGGGAGAAGGCCTTCGACAATGTTAACAGATTTAAGTTATGGAACATCATGATAAATAATGGCTACCCACGACATCTTGTTTCTGTTATTGCTGGACTGTATTTGAACACATCAATATTACTCAGTGTAGATAATGGTTCAGAAAGAGAGTTGGCTGTTAATAAGGGAGTTAGACAAGGATGCCCATTATCACCCACGTTATTTAACATTTACCTGGACGAGCTAATGACTATTTGGCAACAAGAAGTGGACTCAGGTGTTAAGATTGGGCCAGGAATTTTCCTCAACTCCCTTATGTTTGCGAATGATACAGTTATTATACAGGAAACAGAAGACAAACTCCAGCTATCAATACACATTTTACAGCAGGTGAGTGAGGACTTTAATATGAAAATTTCGGCGCCAAAATCCAAAGTGATGGCATTTTCTGGTAAATGGCCCTTACGTTCTAAAATAGTAATAAACAACACCATCGTAGAGCAGGTGAATAGCTTCAGGTATCTTGGTTGTGATGTATCCTTCAATCGAGAGACAGACATACCTCATAAGATAACCAAATTTAGCAGAATTTGTGGCACTATCCATCGCGCTCTAAGGGGCAGAGCCAGAAAAGAGACGGAAATGAAATTTTATAGGACAATGGCTGTTCCCCTGTTGACATATGGAAGTGAGGTATGGACCTCAACAAAAGCTGACGACTCTCGACTGCAAGCTGCAGAAATGAAATTTCTACGTAGTGTTCAGGGGTTTACACGTCTTGATCATATACGTAATGAGATAATTAGGCAGCAGTGTAAGGTGCAACCATTGGCAGAAGTTATAAAACAGTATAGGGTAAACTGGGCGAATCACCTATTACGGATGTCTCCAAATCGTCTTCCTCTCCAATTATGGAAATTGAAACAGGATGGAAGACGAGACGTTGGTAGGCCGAGGAAACGTTGGACACCGGAACAGGCTCAGATGCCTACTCCATGATAGACGATGATGATGATGATGATAAATATATATATATATACCGTACTTATATATATATAAGCGAAATATTTGGCAAGCATGTTCAGTTGGATCTTTAGACGTTATATAACAGTATAAATATATATATATATATATATATATATATATATATATATATATATATATATATATATATATATATATCTTTAGACGTTATATAACAGTATAAATATATATATATATATATATATATATATATAAAAAAAATATATATATATATAAAATATATATATATCTTTAGACGTTATATAACAGTATAAATATATATATATATATATATATATATATATATATATAACGTCTAAAGGTCCAACTGAACATGCTTGCATACTAAGAATACAGTATTAGATAGAGTTGAGGCAGACCTTTCTTCATTCATATAGGAGAACGAACTAGTCCGAACTACAAACAATTCATGTGCGTCATCTCACCAGAACGCATAGTAATAATGAGAGAGGAGAGAGAGGATTGGCAACGTTGGAACGCTGCTGATTCCAGAAGTCTGTCGCCAGAGAGCCACAATGTACGGGCACTCAAACTCGACTCGAATCACACATTCACCGTTCCAGTCGTGACTCCCGCCAATACTCGAGTCTTTTTGCATGACGCACGGCCTTAAACACAAATTTCCACTTCCAAAGCTAAAAACTATGAGTTATCAATTCAGAATTTAAAAAGGTCGATATAAATTCCAAAAAAGCACCAAAAATATGAATAAAATGATTTCGAAATAATTTGATAGAGAAATAAACAAACTCAGCCCAATACTGTTTTACTTCCAAATTTTGATAAGGCAAAATTAGGTTATGCTGTGAATCTACTTCAACACCAAAATTTCCAACCAAAACATTATGTTCAAAAAACTTTTAATTTAGTGGGATTTGATACAAAATAAAATAAAACAATTAACTTAATAATAAAAAATTTTTATTGGTTATTATTTATTCTACTTCCATTATTATTATTTTGAATTTGAATTATTGCAACACTATTTTTTTTCGCTGTTCTATTCGCAGCCCTAGACGGTCGTGTAGTTAGCCTCGTAATTTCCCGGTCCCAGCTGTATTCTGGGTTGGATTTCTCATAATTATGTAGACTAAAATCTGATTGAAAATGTACTATTCTCGAAAAGACATTCGCCTGGCTGGATCATGATCTGGGATTGGCTGATCCGGGATCACATCCGTGTTTTTGGTAATGGTGCAACGTGACTAATAACTTGATCCAGGATCAGCTTGATCCCGGATCTGGTGATCCCGTGATTTGATCTTGGTTGGTGCAACCCGGCATTAATATCGGGGTACCGAGCTCTGCTCGGGGGTTGGCCTACAAAGGCACAGGAATGGAAATTTTAAAGGAAAAAAGGAATCAAATTAAACAATTTTTCAAGTACAGCCATCAGTCTTGTGCACTGATCACTATAAAAAAATCAATCTCAGCTTTCGAAATATTATGAATAATCGAGTTTGAATGCATATCATTTGAAAAATCGCACTTATAAAAGTTTGCTTCATAGAAATAATAATATGGGTTGATATAGTAGGATCATTTTAACTTGTCACAAAAAAAGCTTATTGAACGTCAGTAAACGAGCGTACATCAATCAGCTGTTTTCTGACAATTTAAAATATTCCTGCTTAAACAATTTTTAGCTCAGCTGTTTTGATGAACTCTTGACAATTTTTATCAAATAAATAAAAACAGATCACATGGCTAACTTCATGCCTCAAATTTAAAAATAACAATACAGTACAATATGGAATATTTTCAAAATGTCTAATTCCTTTTAATTTTCTATAGATAAATAAAAATCAGAAATAAAAAGGGGAATAGGAGCAGCTTATGACTGTGTTTCGATGTTTTTCTCAATTCTAGTAATGGAACCGCTGGTTTTACCAAAAACGTTAGTGTAGTTGTGTATTTCACGAGTGATCATGTGATTGAAATGCAATGTCTCAGCAGCTGAAATAATCTTGTCTCACTCCCACAATCACCGCTCTCACTCTTTCTTATCATTTACAGCCGACGGAAATTTGTTTCTGCTGTCAGCTGATTCCTAAAGGATCGGTTTTTGCTTTTTAAGGTCCTTTAGCGCAAACTGACTTTTGTATCACAAACCTCATATATTCCAAATTTCGTCAAAATCGTTAGAGCCGTTTTCGAGGTCCGTTGGACATACATAAATACATATAGCAGGATCCAATTCAACTTGTCAGAAATCAGCTGTTTCAAAGAGCAATATCACAATACTTAACCTACAAATGCTGAATCTCGCAGATTATTGAAAAGGTCTTTTAAAAAGTTATTCTTTGAAAGGTCTTCTTTAAAAAGGTCTTTTAAAGACTTTAAAGGTTCTTTAGACTTTCAAGCCTTCTGATTATTGTGTCGAAATCACTGTTTAATTATTACTGGATCAGCTGATTTATGACAAGTTAATTGGCTCCTGCTATACACTAGTAGTTCTGTGAACAGTAGACCTCGCGAAAAAGCCATGCTAGCTGAAATCAGCTGTCAATGCGTACAGAATATTAGCCCTGTCAACTGTATTGAGAGAGATGTTGTCAGGCGCCCCCCAAAATACGATATGTACATCTAATTTAATTTTTTTAATTTTTTACATTTTTATTTACTTTTTATATCCTAGCTATATTTTTATTTTTTTTTCAATTCTCATTTCTTTTTTTATCATTTATTTACGATCCACAAGCCACCGCTTTCGCGGCACCCCTCTGACATTAGCGAAAAAATCTTATTCTGACCCAGCTGATGATCATTCCATAATATGACGATTTTTGTATTCATCTAGCTGACCCTGCGAACTCAAACCAATCACTTAATTTTATAAGGTTATGAAAATTCACACATTTGAAACTTTATGCTTTAAAACCTCAAAAACATCACCAGTTCCAGTCCCAGAGGTTAGTCAAATAAACTTTGAAGCAGGATTAGTCTCACTCTTAATATTAACGATGAATATTGAAACCCATGAGGATTGAATGAAATACAGAGTGATTCAAAAAGAATACCACAACTTTAAAACTTTGTATTTAATGAAAGAAATACAATAGAACCTTCTGTTATACAACATTTTAAAGAGTAATAAAAGAAGTTTTTTTTTCACTCACAAAGAAGTTCAGAGATGTTCAATATGACCCCTCCAGACACTCAAGCAATCCAACCTCCTCAAACTCTTTCCTTCACTTCATCAGGCGTAACAGTTTGATAATCTGCTGTTATTTCTTGTTTCAAATCATCAATATCCATCCACTATTGATGATTTGAAACAAGAATAACAGCAGCCATCCAAACTGTTACGCCTGACATGCTACAGATAGTGTGGAACAAGTTTGAGGGAGGTTTTGGATTGATATTGCTCGAGTGTCTGGAGGGGTCATATGGAACATCTCTGAACTTCTTTCAGAGTGAAAAACTTTAAATACTCTTTGTAAAGATGTATAACAGAAGGTTCTGTGATGTTCCTTTCATAACATACAAATTTTTAAAGTTGTGGTATTCTTTTTGAATCACCCGGTATTGTGTATGGTTTTTTGACATGTGCATAGACACATTCCATCATCATATTTTATAAAAATGTTTCTTCAAACAGATCACTGTTAATAATCATCTTGAAAAATCATCTGTTAACACATGCATGCTCGTGCAACTTTCAACTTATAGTCTTTATCTTATCATAAGATTAACATGGGATACTTTGTGGTCCTCTATGCTTGTGCAACTTCCAACTTCCACTTTCAACTTATAGTCTTTTATTCAATTCAAAATAAATCCTATCACGTGTTCCATATAGTCCAGTCAATGAGTTCCAAAAACCCCCCGATAGGGGAAAAAATTAGTATAAAGCTAATTTTTTCCCCATCGACTACTATCATATAGACAAGTGTCCTGGCAAAAGTCCCCACCCCTACCCCTCTTGCTTCCCCCCCAGCACCCCCTCAAAGTTTAAGTTTGCAAGGGCTTTGTATATCGTAAATATCTCTGCTTCCAATAGAGATATCGATTCAACCTTTTTTTCATTCTTTTGAAAATTAAATTTTCTATAATTTGTTCTATTGCTATTTTACTCTAACTCTACTAGTTCCAGAGTTATCTGTGAAAGAATGAAGGAAAGTTGATATTTTTTGCTGAAAAATTGTCAACTTCTGCGAATAAAAGTTTACATGATTGTTTTACAGAAAAATGTTACATATAAAAAATGTAGAGCATTTCATTATCTTTAATTTAAATAATCACAATCTATATTTTACTTCACATGAACGTGAGAAAACGTCCATCAAAGATCGTACGCATGATCACGGTAGTGTATGGCGGCTATGTTAAATAGTCCAGTCAATGAGTGGTTTTTAGGGGAGAAAATTCATAACAAGCTAATTTTTCCCCCATCAACTACTATCATATAGACAAGTGTCCTGGCAAAAGTCCCCACCCCTACCTCTCTTGCTTCCCCCCCAGCACCCCCTCGGAGTTTCAGTTTGCAAGGGTTTCGTATATCGTAAGTATCTCGGCTTCCAATGGAGATATAGATTCAAACGTTTTTTCATTCTTTAGAAAATTAATTTTTCTATAAATTGTTCCATTACTATTTCACTCCAACTCTACTGGTTCCGGAGGTATTTGTGAAAGAATGAAGTAAAGTCGAGATTTTTTGCTTAAAAATTGTTTACTTTTGCAAATAAAAGTTTACATGATTGAAATATTTTTAAAATTTTTAATTGAAAATGAAAGAAGAAATCGCGATCTACAATTTGGAACTAATCACGATTCTCTATCATCAAGGACATCCAAGTTATAAATAATTGTGAGGAAGAATTTCCCGTGTCAAACTTTAATGAATGGACTATTTTCATGAAATCATCTGTTTAACATAGCCGCCGTGCACTACCGTGATCATGCGTATCGAACTTTCATGGACATTTTCTCACGTTCATGTGATGTAAAATATGGATTGTGATTATTCAAATTGAAGATAATGAAATGCTTGACATTTTTCTGTAAAACAATCATGTAAACTTTTATTTGCAAAAGTAAACAATTTTTAAGCAGAAAATCTCGACTTTACTACATTCTTTCACAAATAACTCTGGAACCAGTAGAGTTGGAGTAAAATAGTAATGGAACTATTGATAGAAAAATTAATTTTCTAAAGAATGAAAAAACGTTTGAATCGATATCTCTATTGGAAGCCGAGATACTTACGATATACGAAACCCTTGCAAACTGAAACTTTGAGGGGGTGCTGGGGGGGGAAGCAAGAGGGGTAGGGGTGGGGACTTTTGACTCACTCATTGACTGGACTATTTAACATAGCCGCCGTGCACTACCGGGATCATGCGTACGAACTTTGATTGACATTTTCTCACGTTCATGTGAAGTAAAATGAAGATTGTGATTATTCGAATTGAAGATAATGGAATGCTCTATATTTTTTACATGTAACATTTTTCTGTAAAACAATCATGTAAACTTTTATTTGCAGAAGTAGACAATTTTTCAGCAAAAAATATCAACTTCACTTCATTCTTTTACAAATAACTCCGGAACTAGTGGAGTTGGAGTGAAATGGCAATGTAACAAATTATAGAAAATTAAATTTTCTGAAGAATGAAAAAAAGATTGAATCGATATCTCTATTGAAAGCCGAGATACTTATGATATACGAAGCCCTTGCAAACTGAAACTTTGAGGGGGTGCTGGGGGGGGCTAGCAAGAGGGGTAGGGGTGGGGACTTTTGCCAGGACACTTGTCTATATGATAGTAGTCGATGGGGAAAAAATTAGTATAAGCCTTATACTAATTTTTTCCCCTAAAAACCACTCATTGACTGGACTAATATAGCTATTGTATATTCCATATAGCTATATTCCATACAGCCATTCTCTTTCCCTTCTATTTCGTCCTCAAAATGCAAAATTAAAAAAAACTTCACATATACATCATCGCGCAGTCTCAAAATGAATATTCCTGCCAAATCTTATTGAAATCTGTCAATGCGTTCAGCCGTAAATGCATTACAAACAAACAAATCCACAGACGAAAGCCAATCAACTTGAAACAAGACTTCACTTCGCTCCAGTCTTCTCTTCGCTTGGTCAATAAATAAATACAGAAATTGCTCACTTAATATAATAGGATTTAAATTCAGTTTGGGTGCCAATATGTTTACAAGAATAGTTCACTGAACTTGTGCATCAAGCTGTAGGCTACCAGCTCCTGAATTTAGAATGTCTTGATATCTGGAAATGTATTCAACTTTTGGTCAATGAATTTTAATTTGCTCCACCCATGTACTTATCAATTGATCTTGTACAGTAACAATTTATTTCAGAAAAAATATGTGTCAAGGCTGTGACACTTGTCATATTCAAATTTTCCTTTGTTCTCTATACTTCAGAACAATTTTTCAACAGTGACTTGTTTACAGGGAGAAGAGAATGGATGCAAGATTCAGTCCAGTCATGTCCAGACTAACATTGATGATGGTCATAATCCAAAGAACTACATGCCTATACCTCAAGATCAAGGACAATGTAGTGGGAGCATGGATACCACTGATGGACTGGATCAAGATCAAAAGAACAGTGAATATGAATACCAAGTTCAACACAACTCAGATGATCATGTTCAATGTTCAGACCACAACAAACAACATCCATTTGAAATGATAGTGCTCAAACCAGAGATAGTGGTTAAAGGAGAACAACATTTGGGAATAGCTGAAGGAGGACTACAAGTGAAAAAAGAAGAGATTGAAGATGAAAATTCCATGAATGATGAAAGCTCCTCTACTGATTCATCAAACAGGTTCCAAATAACACAAGAGCATAATATAAAAGAAGAGAATGAGGATGATTTGGATGAAATAGAATCAGATGGGGGATGTAATTCTGTTTCTACAATGATGCAAATCCAGGATATTTCACCTGTTACAGATACTGCAATTATTGTTAATTCCAAAACTGAAAACAATTCTATGGATGAACAAGACTTGAGTGCGGAAAGTATTGGAGAACAAGGAAAATCAACTTCAAATGAGTGTGCCAATAAATCTACTGACCAATTATCATTCACTGCTAATCAACATGTTCATAGTAGCAAGTCTTATACTTATAAATACTGTGATTATAGAACTAATAAGAAATCACATTTTAGGACCCATTTATATACACATACTGGAGAGAGACCTTACAGTTGTGAATTTTGAGAAAAAACATTTTCTCACAAATCACATCTTACCACACATTTACATACACATACTGGAGAGAGACCTCACATTTGTGAATTTTGTGATAAAACATTTGCTTAGAAATCAAATCTTACCACACATTTACTTACACATACTGTAGAGAGACCTTACAACTGTAAATTTTGTGATAAATCATTCACTCAGAAATCATCTCTTACAATGCATTTGCATACACATACTGGAGAGAGACCTTACAGTTGTGAATTTTGTGATGAAACATTCACTAATAAATCAACTCTTACCAGACATTTACGTACACATACTGGAGAGAGACCTTATGGTTGTGAATTTTGTGATAAATCATTTCCTCAAAAATCAAGTCTTATCAAACATTTACATACACATACTGGAGAGAGACCTTACAGTTGTGAATTTTGTGATAAAACATTCACTCAGAAATCAAATCTTACCACACATTTATGTACACATACTGGAAAGAGACCTTATAGTTGTGAATTTTGTGATAAAACATTCACTCATAAATCATATCTTACCGTACATTTACGTACACATACTGGAGAGAGATCTTATGGTTGTATATTTTGTGATAAAACATTCACTCATAAATCAAATCTTACCAGACATTTACGTACACATACTGGAGAGAGACCTTATAGTTGTGAATTTTGTGATGAAACATTCAGTGTTAGATCCAGTCTCTCTAGACACTTACATACACATACTGGAGAGAGACCGGCTCAATTCTATATGACGGGTCCACATCCAATTTCTACCTGTAGTCGACAGGGCAACAAGTTTTCAGGGTGTGGGAAGGCACAGCTATTGTTCTCATATCTGTGAATGCCCATTGTTAGTAACTATAGGATGAGAACTCTACCAAATGTAGTTCCATCTAGAGAGAGCACGAATTGGAGTAATGCCAAGTTTACTGTCATTTTGGCAACTAAGAAATTCAAAAACACTACCGATTCAACTAGTAATTTGCTATTCTTGAAATTATTATTTTCTAGTGATATAAGATATAAGTTCTCCTCAATTGATTACTGCATTACAAACAAACAGAAGTGTTATTCATTTTCGCAGAAAATTATCTTTGTTGAATGGAGAAAAATTTTATCCAAATGTAAAATGTACTAGGATTACAACTAGATCAAGTACAAGTACTTTGACTTGAATGTCAATAATGATCGATCATTGCTTGCCCCAACGCCAGGGTAATATTTGTTAGTCATTATTCATTGAAATCTTACACTTTACTAAGCTTAATTTCACTAGTTTCACTACTACTGTACAATCTTAGTACTACAAATATTAGTATTACCATCTTACATTTTACATTCTACCATCTTACAAGAAAAAGTTCTTGAAAATTCGATACGAATCATACCAGATATTCATTTGATAAATCTACCTCTACATTCGAGAAAACATTCGAAACTCTGTCTAAATATTAGAATCATTTTAACAGCTACATGAATTCCTACAAATTCTTAACTAGATTTCTAGAACCTGCAAAAATTATTGATTTCTATATAAAACTAAAATCCTCGTAATTATGAAATATAATAGTGATTGAATCGTTTTCTCCCTTGATTTTTGTTGAAACTAAATTCTACAATGGAGCTCTGAACTGAGGATCTTATATCAATAACTGTTATTATAATTTTTACATCAATATTAATATCATATTATATATATATAAACAAGGAATAACATATTTAATTTAACATAATGACATGTTTACAAAAAAGCATAATAAATTGTATTTCTAACACTTCCAATGTCCTAATGAAGATTACGTCTGTGCGGTAATCTTAGGAAAAGGTCATTTGCAACTTTTCCATAGATGGAAAATTCCCCAATTTTTATTTATTATTTTATTAATTTATCAAAATATACTATTGAAATAATCATTCAACAACAACTAAATTAATATATTAAATATTATTGAAAGTAAAAATTAAAGGAACTTACTTCTTAATAAATAAATCAGCTTACGTCCTTGAATCTCCTCCATCCATCTTTTGCCTTGCAGTGAGTGAAGATATTCTTGAATTCCGCTCTAAGTAAATGGAAAATTACCGCATCAATAAGCAAGTAAAATATCATTTACAAAAAGCGGTCCACAAGACCTTGTAACTAGTAAGATGGTTGTTATTGGTGAAATTGGGTTTTACCATAAGAGCACGGAAGTGCAAAACAATGGGGTACAATATGAAAATATGCCAGGTTTGGTTTATCTTTGAGCTCGTTTTGCTTGTCTGAAAATGTATGAAATACAACTTACTCACTTTTAGCGATTCTATTAGGAGGAATCGTGCTTGTTCTGAAGAGATGGATGATAATTAGATGTTGATTTGAGTTGAGAATATTGTGGCGTCTGGCGGCTTGATACCGATTCGGCGATTGTATTAACTCTTTGTCAGTCATTTAAGAATAGATGGGTGGGATGTCTCTTCATATCTAAGTATTTTGTGAAGTATTTTTAAAAGATTATTTTTATTTATAGTACTAACAGGTTACGTTGATTGAACTAGAGTTTTCATCACAAATTACTACATTAATAAGATTTGAAAGATCAACTTTTTCATCGCAAGACTACAATATAAAATATCAACTCCAAAATGTGCGCTCTTTAGCCTTCGAGGTCTAAAATCAACAAATTGGTTGAACTTTCCAACCATTATAGAACAATGGAGAAAGGTTCAGCGAGAGAATTTCACAAACAATGGTGAAACCTTTTCCTAATGAGCTACCTGTTGCTTCAGGTAGAAATTGGATGTGGACCCGTCATATAGAATTTAGCCGAGAGACCTTACAGTTGTGAATTTTGTGATAAGACATTTATGCGGAAATCATATCTTACCGCACATTTACATACACATACTGGAGAGAGGCCTTACAGTTGTGAATTTTGTGATAAAACATTCACTCGGAAATCACATCTTACCACACATTTACATACACATACAGGGGACAGACCTTATAGTTGTGAATTTTGTGATAAAACATTCAGTGATAGATCCAGTCTCTCTAGACACTTACATACACATACTGGAGAAAGACCTTACAGATGTGGAAATTGTGATAGAACATTTACTCAGAAATCAAATCTCACCACACATATTAGGTGCTTACACACAGGAGATAAACCTTGAGGCTGAGAATAGTGTTCTAAAAATACATCCTAATATCTTTCATTGCCCCACATTCACATTCAATCATTCTCTTGCCACTGCTGGAAGGTGATACCATTTTATCTTTGATCAAAATCAACCCTCATCTTATATTCTTAGTAATATTGCATTCAACACCGCCCTCGGATGGGTGACCAGTAAGGTGACCAGATGGAGACCCGTAAGGGTCTCCCCACTAATAAAAAGCCATACGATGAAAAAAAGAAAGTATTATTGCAGGAGAAAACTACAGCTCATTTGAGCTCGGTTATAAATGTTCATATTTTTTTCATCTTTTCACAGTTAGATCCTTCTCCTAGTGTTGGTTCTCTGACTTGTAGCACACCAATCAGCCCACTCAACCCATATGAGTAAGAAATCACTTTTTCTATTCCATTATCTTGTTTCATAAAGGTTTTAGTAATCCTATTCAAGAGTTCCTTATCTTAATTCTCCCTTATTGTGATACTCAAATATTTTGGGAAATTTGCATCAAAATTTGATTACCATAATATTATGGTCTTGAAGTGTTCACATATCTTCTCTTCCCAATATCATTGTTTCCCATCTTCAATCCTTCCCATTTTCTTACGTTCATCTTTATTCCTGTTTTATAATATTGTATAGGCTGATGGTTCTAACGAATTGTGTACATAGTTTCCTTGTTTGCTGTCATTCACTCAATATTTAGAATTGCCTTAGTTGGTGTTGACAGACACTTACTGATAAAACTCCGTTTTGGCCTAAATGTAATGTAGAAAAAAATTGTTGTATTGGTCGCCTCTGATGATGAACAAAGCTAAACGCTAATTGAGGAAAGGCGTCACACGTGTTAGTATAATTTTTATAACATTGAAAATACAGTACTACTGTATTAGTCTTTCTAGAGTGGTTGACTCATCTAATCCCATTTGCCTTCTCTCCTTTTTTATTAATTTTGTTCTTTTGGTGATAATAGTGTAGCCTACAGTAGGCTACAGTTACTACAACAGAGATGTTCCATATTTATGAAATGTAATTTTTAAAATTTTAAGAATCATTTTATTTTATCAGATTAGCATATTATATTATAAAGCATTATAGCCTCAGTGATATTGATTATGATGGAGATGGAGATGATGCAGATTGACATAGCATGGGACTCCATGGCACTTGGATTGACAGCCATTCGAGAACCACTACTTTCATGAAGGCTGAAGGATTTCTCATTGGGTGAGTAATTCACATAGTTACTTCATTCATTATTGTGTCACCTGATTAACTAATCCATGAACATGGTATAATAGAGCTAGAATAGAAATAATTTAGACTATTATGGATTCCTATGGTTGTTGTGGTTACCCATGCTTCTTGGACTGTTATTCGATAATATAATGAAATGTAGGCGTACTTTTACATGCAATAGAGAACACCTACGGTTTAGTGCGGACGAGTTTCGAACAAATGTGTTCATCCTCAGCGCTTTGAGATACTACTCACAAAGCTATGTGTTGTATCTCATTTGTGAGTTGTATCACAAAGCGCTGAGGATGATTTGCATGTGTTTATTGTTCGAAACACGTTCGCGACTCAACCGTAAGTGTCATCTATTGCAAGTAAAAGTGAGCTTTTATTTCATTATATTACTGACCAGACTTCAAAAAGCATGGATAAACACAACCAAAATAATATTATTATACAGTAGTTTCATCATCATCTAAATTTCTGGTACAGCTCCAATATATCATGAATTAGTGAATTAGATGATACAATATAGTGTTCAGTATTAAAAAAAGTATATTTTTTACTATTTGTTTGTTTGATTGGTCCAATAAAGATATAAAAATCCATGAATTTAATGGTGCTTTCAAAGAATATAATCTACAATTGCAGCAATATAGGCTAATTTTTAATATTATTAAATAACTATTTAGTAGCCTACTATTGTAATAGTTATGATTCTCAAATCTTCAATCATTTTGAAAAAAGAGGTTCATGTTACATTTCAAAGGATTATCAACTACAATTATTATCTACCTCAATAAGTAGAAGTGAATCAATATTTTTAGCCTGGTTGGGAAGAAAGCTATCCTTCAAAACTAGATACTGCTTAGTATAGTTGTTCTTGGAAGTATATAATAGTTGAATCTCTACTTTTCATATTTAAATAGTCTACTATCAATTTCTCAAGTCTATATAAATAAATACATTTTATTTGATCAATATAAATAAAAAAACATACAAATGAAATACATATTAATAATATCACAAAACAAAGATCATTTGAATAATAATCATTCATAATTATTAATAAAATTTAATATCACTGCATTATACAAGTACAAATTTATACCATTCATGATCTCTTTGTAGCTTCGTTAATCTTGAAACTTTAAAAATTCGGCTTTAATTTCGGTTGCAGTTGTCGTTTTCTGCTGGGTGGCGACTGAAATACTTCCCGCCTGAAGAATTCTCGCCTCTTGTCGAAAGCCTGCTTCCGCAACAGGTGCTGTCCATAGATCCGTACTTTGGAAACTTGAACAAATGTGTGCTGGCCCGGCCGTGGCCTGTCGAGGATGATACCGCCTTTGTACCGACTCCTGTAGACACAACAAAGGTGAATTAAATTGAATTAATCAATTCTAAATCGAAGCAAATACTATCTATTCATCTGAAAATTTCAATCAAATAGAATTTAATCATCTTGAAAAATAAAGGAACTATGATAAATTTTCAAACATCACATTTACACCGAATGCAAATTAATTAGTGATTTATCGTATAACATTATTACCTGTTTCTTTTTCCAAAATATTTTATTTGTTTAACAGATTTAATAAAGATCAATATACTCTTTCATTAATGAATTCTGTATATCTTCACAGTATTTTTTTAATGAGAGTACGTTTTCGCCTTTGAAGGTATCATAAAATTGAAACAAACTGTTTTTCAATATAAATAATCCACTTAAATTCAAATATAAACCAAATTCTCGCTCAATATAGCGGTCTTATTTTCAAAATAGTGATGATGATGATAATAATAATAATGAATTGTTACTTCTAGTATCAGTCGAAGTATGATATAGGAATAGTATTTTTTTTATTTATTTATTCATCATACATGCCATGGGTGATACAATAAGCTACATCAACAATTTCATATACAAAAATGAAACACACAATAACAGATAAATAAAGCAGATAACAATAACTAATAAATATCCCTAACTAGAATCCTGTATAAAATCACTACAATACAAAGTCATCCACTTGAATAAAACATTAAATCACTAAAATACAAGATCAGATCATCACAGTGAGACAATAAGAGGGAATAGTTGACAATATATATCAGTTCAGTTAATAATAATATTTTCGCCACACTAGGACGTAATGAACTGTTTTTCATACCTCTATTGGAGGCCGAAAATGTTCGATTTCCGACGAGGTCAGACTGGAGGCCTGTAAACGTTTACGGTCCTAGGGCGGAAAAGAAAATGACCTTGAATGACAGCTGTTTCTATCCGATCAACAGCATTGTATAGCAGAATCCAATTCAACTTGTCAGAAGTCAGCTGTTTCAAAGAGCAATATCACAATACGTAACCTACAAATGCTGAATCTCGCAGATTATTGAAAAAGTCTTTTAAAAAGTTATTCTTTGAAAGGTCTTCTTCAAAAAGGTCTTCTAAAGCCTTTAAAGGTCTTTAAGACTTTTAAGCCTTTTGATTATTGTCTCAAAGTCACTGTTTAATTATTACCAAAACAGCTGACTTATGTCAAGTTAAATGAATCCTGCTATATGTGTTCTTGTAGGTCGGAAAAGAAAATGACCTTGAATGACAGCTGTGTCTATCCGATGAACAGCATTGTATGTGTTCTTGCAGGTAACCTAACCTCAAAGTTTTGTTGGTCACTGAGTTGATATTTTCATTGTTTGTTTTGCATTATTTTTGTTGTTTTGTTTGTTTTTTTTGTGTTGTGGCGAAAAATATCGTTCGCAACGCGGGCAAAAATGTTTTGCCGGCTCTCGATCGCTTCAAGTTCTCGACATTCGTCTCGAACTTGAAAACCGCGATCTCAAGCCGGCAAACATCCATTTTCAGCCCTAGGTGCGAAATATACTATTATCAGTTCAACAGAGTCTGCCAACTATAATAACAATTTTCAATGAGCCATGGTCTCAGTCTATTCATGAAGACACTTAGGGAGGGAATTGGTTATAAATAATTACTAATTATTATTTAAAACTAGCTGTCCCAGCGAACTTCGTATCGCCCTCTTCCCCCCCCCCTAAATGTCCCTCCTCTTCTCCCCACAAATGTCCACCCCTCATGTCTCCTCAAAAAATATCAACCCCCAAATGCCCCCTTCATTCCCCCCAAATGTCACCTCCACCAATCCCTCTTCATTTCAACCCCCTCTTTCCCACCAAATGTCACCCCACGTCCCCAAATGTCTTTCCCCGAATTGGCCATCCCTTTATGTTACCCCCCAAAAATGTCACCACCCCCCCAAATGTCCCCCTTCATAACACCCCCAAATGCCCCCCTTCATGTCACCCCCCTCTCTCCCTCAAATGTCCCCCCTTCATGTCATCCCCCCCACCCGCAAAAAATGTCACGAAGTAAAAATATATTTAATAAAATTTATATTATTTAATAATTATTATTATAAATATTATATTATAATATTTATTATAATAATATATAATTATTATAATATTATATATTAAATATTATTTAATAATCAATGTAGATGATATAAAATTTATTTCTGTCACATGAAAAACCGTAGCCTATATCACAAAAGCACCTATTGTAATAATAATTGACAACATATTGTTCCAACCATACTCACCAAGAAAACTTATTTCACTTTCTGATTATTGAAAATTATAATTAATTTTTTATATTTTTATTTCTTTTATTTTATTTTTTAATTTTATCTCCGTTCTTCGATTTCATAATTAGAAACAATAAAACATATATGATACGAACGATTACTCATTCTTAATAATTGATGATTGTAGCGTGAAAAATAATTAGAGTAGAAAACCTAGAACAAAAAGAAATTGTCAGGAGCGGGAATTGAACCCGCAACCTCTAGGTCAATACGCAGAAGCTCTATGCACTGGGCTACTGAGGCTTAGGGTGAAAGAACTGATTTTTCTGATCTTGAATCACGATCATCTTTCCGTTTTTCAGTAGACGCTCGGCCGGCAAGTTTGAACATAGGTCTGTAAAATGTTTGATATGTTAGGTCATCAATGTACTAATTATTTATTAATTATAAAGGGATTTACTTATATTTTAATACATATTATGTTAACCAGTACTGTAAAAATTCAAACTAATCCAAAAGCATCTAAATCGGTTTAGCCTTTCTCGAGTTATAAGCGACCGAACAGACACCAACTCTCTTTTATCAATATAGATATTAAACTGCTATATCCAGTGAGAAATCAATTTAAAGTGAAAAATTGAAACCTTCAAGTTATCATACTAAATTTGTAAAGATCAAAACGCAAATATCTTATGGCCAAAGCGATGTGGGCTATGAACAAGATTGAAGCTGGGTGGATATTTGGTGAAAAACTCAATGACATACGTAAAGTACATCCATGCCTCTACTCGCAGTCCAAACTCTCAAGTAAGTTGATAATTCCATAAGAATAATATTTTTCAAAGTAATATTTAATAGACGATAAATGACTTTGAATCCTTCGAATTCTATTAATTATTATCATTGGGAGATGATAAAAACTCTTATATCAATGTTCTAATGCAATAGTTTAAATAAATTATGCTACATTCTATTGCTATAGCTCCATATTTGTTTGGTATTTACTTGATATTATAATTCTTTGCAGAACTATTCTTGCTCTCGGCTATTATTATAACCATGGACAAGCCTCCTTCGCGCATGAAAACACTTTGTCTTCCAAACGAGCATTTCATGCAATCCAATGGCTATAAGATCTCTCCACTAGATCTCACTGACATATCATTGGTTGAACAACTCTCCGAGAACACTCATAGTCTTTGGGCCAAAGAACGAATCCAACAAGGCTGGACTTATGGACTGAATGAGGTAATTAGAGAATGATAATTTATTATGCTCATGAATTTAATTCGTTGAGATGACATAAATTATTCAAAGAAAGGCGTTAGTGACTTGGTAAAAACTTGGAAAATCAAACTTGAAACTCATATTTAAGAATTAAGCTTATATATCTTTATGAATAGAGTAGGCTAGTGGCCCTATTCATAGATTTTGTATGGGGTGGGAGCAATATTATCGTTGAAGTCAATTGATTGAATCAAAATTGGAAATTTCTATTTGAAAACCTGTACCCATATTTACTCACTTACAAAGCGCTACAGCCTTGTGTGGACCTTGGCCTCATCAAAAATGCGCCTCCAGTCATCCCTCTGACATGCCCGCCTCTTCCAAATTCTCACCCCCAAGCACGTTAAATCATTCTCTACATCCTGCAACCAGCGTGTTGTGGGACGGACTCCTTCAACCCATATAATTAGTTGTTTGTAATGTTTTGGACAACAATTCCGATCTTGTAAATAGGCTATTCGCTGTGTGCACGTAGGTGGTGGGGATAATAAAATCGACCCCTGCGCTCACGCGGAATTTTTATGAACGAAAACCGTAAATTTAACATGAGAAAGGATAGGGAATAAGCATTTACAATGCATTTGAAGTATTGTCGTATTCCTAATTGTATAAATACCGTTCACAATAGTAATTGCGGCTTCTATTCCTTCCATATTTCCAAACGTAAAGTGATTCAACAAAGAAATCGGATCTCAGTTTTGAATTAATCGAGTGAAAAATCCAGTTCAAAAGCATATGATTGATTTGAAGTCTCGCGCCCATAATCCATTTCGAAATAATAACCAATGGGAATGAACTCAGCTGTGGATAAACTACTTCGTCTGCTCAGTCAGCTTGAAACCTTTATTAGATTCCTTTATTTTAATACGCAATATTAGAGTGTATTTTTACATATTAGCTGCAGAGCTGCTTAGCTTTGATCACTCAGAATAATAATTCTAATGAACTTAGTAGCTAAAGCTAGGGATCTGTTTATTGATTAGAAAAAAGAAAATGAAATAAATTTATAAAATTTAATAATTCGTTGTCAATTTCTGGGTGCTAGAGCTTAGTTTTACACCGCCTAGCCGATATTTCTGCAGGCCTCCTTCTCGTTCTGCTACAATGTTGTTCTGCTTTGGGGGCTCAAATTGATGTAGTGTGAATATATTTAGTAGTTTGTGTATTAATTAATATAATTATTATATAAAAAAATATAATAGTGTATTATATTTAGCAATATTGAACAGTTGCAATATCCACTTTCCTTCAAAGTTTTGGTATTGTTTTGAAAGCATTAGATGATAGAACTAACACTGGCACTGGCAAGTTTCATGTATATCTCAACAAAACATATTTTACAATTTATTTATTCACTCAAACAATCACAAATAACAAGCAACAAGATACAAAGGTGAGGTTAAACAAAAAATACAAATTTATTCAAGTAGATATATACCTTCCTAATATAAATATTAGGGAAGTAGACAATTAGTCGAAGGGAAAACTGGCCGCAGTCAGGTGGCACAGGCTCTCTATGCTGCTAACCTACTAGCGAGGTTAGCTACCAAGAAGGTTAAGACTGGTGAGAACCTAGAGAGCGATTAGGTACAGCCCTAAATATTATGGTAATTGGCAAAAATCAAATGTGTAACATTCAATGGTCACACTGTGATTATACGGTCTCTTAAGTCTAATTATTTATGTCTTTCACGTACTTGAACATAATCATTTTTGAAAATGGGACTTGAAATAACGAATTTTTTTTCTATTGTCTCCAAATCTCTCGAAACCTGTGAATCGCAATAATTACGAATTTGAAATTTGTTTTTTATTTTATTTGTAGGCGCCGGAGTGGTTACGTCACGTGCACATGTGCACTACGTGGTGACAGAGTACGGCATCGCTTCGCTGTTTGGAGAAAGCTTACGTCAGCGCGCCTACCATCTCATCAACATAGCGCATCCATCGCACCGCGAGGCGCTTGAAAAGGCTGCCTTCGAACGGCTCAAGGTCATGCCTTCACCTTGAACGACCTTCAAGGTCTTGCATTCACCTTGAGCGACCTTCACTGTGTTTTCATCATGCAAATAAAACTATTCAAGACAATCTACTGTGTGAATTGATGATGTGATAGAGACGGTTGCAACAGGTGGTTTAATTCAAGGATTCTTAATTAAATTGATTATTGATTGATTAAATGATTGATTGGATTATTGATCAAATGATTATTGATTGATTGTAAAATAATAGACAAGTTATTGATTGACTGTGTGAACTGATATGAGATTTGTTTGAAGCCGCAGAATGTAAAGTGACTCATACACTTACTTGTCGTGCCTTTTTTTATATTGGCTTGTGGGTCGCACTGCGGGTAGAGGGTGGATCGTGGATGCTCTATTATTGTGGATGTTGTATAAGCTATAGATAAACCATCTACTATCCAGTAACCAATCAGCCTCAGATTTAGATCCATACAGAATGGTACGGGGTGCCAAATAAATATATAAGCCAGTATAAAAATGCTGTCTAGTGTATGTGTCGCTTGAGGCTGGTTTATTTCGCTAATAAGTCATCTGAAATGGCAATGAATTACCATGTCATTGAAGGTTTTTCAGTATTTGAAAAGAATCTGAATTCAACCTCTATACAATATTATCATGACTGGACATGTTGAAGGTTGAAGGCGTAGATACCAATATCAAGGCGTAGCATGTAAATAACCATGGTTCCACACCGTACCATGTCTAAATGTGTTTTTGCCTATTCCCATATCACAGGACATCTAGATTTTCCATTAAAGACGCACCCTAAACTGAGAATGAACAGATTTTTCTATTCTCAAAGTGTATACTATTTCAAGCACTGTCTGATTCATGCAGTCAGGCACTTAAACAGACAATGAATTACCTCATTACAGCTTTTTACAATGTTAAAAAAAGTATTTGAATTTATTAATACTATTTAATGCAATCGTGATGATATTGAATTCATAGTCAGTTTGGGTATCTGTTTCATAAAAATCGAGATGTCCTGTAGTATACAGGATGAAGGGGTGCACACTTTGTCTACTGAACGTACTAGGTAATTAATTTATAAGTGTACCGTATGTTTACCTCTTTCATATCATACAGGACCTATAGATTTTTATGACACATGCCCTTCAAGTGACAATTAACTACCTCATTAAAGCTGATTAAAAAGTTTAAAGCTTTTAAAAAATGTTTAAAAAGTATAAGATCTCTTTCAATATGATGCAGTCATGACAATATAATATAGTGAATGAATTATTATTCCTGTACTCTTTCAACATTGTAAAATTGTTGTAATGATTGTAACCACCAGAATTAATCCATTATGTTGCAGTCATGACAATATTTTATTTCATAAACTCTTATAATGCACTTTGAGTATTTTAAAACGCTGTAATGTTATATTGGCGATAATTCATTTTCAATGCAGGTGCCTTAGCAAAATGTACTAGCTGTACACGTTAAGACTTCTCAATAAAATGAAAAACAATAGACAACTTACTGGCCTCGTGTGTGAACTTATGAAGTAATAGAGTTGCTTGAAGCAGTTCTTTGTACACTATCAATTGACCATCAAATTCAATAATAATGTTTTACAACTTCAGACAACGTCAAATGCGGCATTGAAAATAACGGTTTCAAGTATTGTCGAATATTGGATAAGATTTGAATAGATAACCCCCGTTTCAAAAATCCAGTTAGGCTAATTATCGTATTTATTGTTATCGTAACTTATGGTTTCTGTAACAAGTTAACACTCACGAACGCTCTTGGATGGATGACCCACACAAAAATAAGTGAAACCTTCCCCACCGATTGAAATCCATGTGATATAGGTCTCTGTATTTTGAGATCAGCAAATAGAATTTCATACAAGTTCACCAAGCTACTTCATATCTTGTCCAATATTTGAAATCTTGTCGAATAATTTGCAAGATTTTTACGAAACTCGTCTATTATTGGATGGTTGTTAACAATTTGATAACAAACGGCTTGAGAGTTTCTGGTAGTTTTCACCTACTGAAGAGTCGGATAGTTTGTGAACTTTTTTAAGAAAAGATATCTTTTTATCTCGTATATTAATGCCTCACATTCCATCAGAAACAAAGAATAAATTATTTTTCAACTTCAATATTTCATATTTGAACTGAATCTGTATTTAGTATTTACACAGATTACATAAGTGTTCTGTATTCAGTGGTATGCATCACTTAGAACTTGAAGTTCAACATTAGTACCGTATCAAATTATTCATAATAAAGAAAGTATGTGAAGCTTGAATTTAATGAACTAAACTCCAACTGTCCAAGCCGTGTGGGTTTATTACACAAATTTTTCATCTATTTTCCTCGACAGCCAATGTTTTATCGAACTAGTTTATTTGTTATTTTTCAACGGTGAGTAAAGGTAGGCGCACACCTATCGGGATCGTACAGCGCACTCAATTGAAAACAGTGCATCAAATCTAATCAGCTGATCAATCCGATGCGTGTCCGTCCGATGACGATATGTGTGCGCCTACCTTAATACGACGGTTTGAAAATAACCTCATTGGTTCATAAAATGCATTTTATTTTTGCACTCATAACAATTTTTAAGCAAGATAGGTGTTTTATTGGCAATCCAGCTATCTAGTTATCTTGAATAGCAATGTTATAATCAAGGTCAGTAGAATAAACGGTAGTGTTCATCAGGATCACGATGTATTAAGAAGACGATAGGTGTTACGCGCATAATTGGGATAAATCTTAGGTGTCATTTATTATTCCATAATGTTTTTTTCATAAATCTATTTTTAACACATTTTGTTAAAATGTTAAAACCCTCGTTTAATGCCAATGACGTCATCAATCTAACTGGCTACTGGTACTGAGCATACCTTTAATGACATCTACCTTCTTCAAAATACTGTTGGGTGGGCCGCTACTGCATTGGAAGTGGATAGTCTGGTCTGGTGAAAATAGAGATATGACCTACCGGAATTTCCTCCTATCAGCAGCAGACCAGCTTCAGTTCAGAAGTGGATGTGTCTATTTCAATCCAGACCAGACCCGACTTTCCGCTTCCGCTTCAGATTTCCTTGTCAATACAAAATGAAGCTGTCAATTATTCAATGCAATCAAATATTCCATTCATTTCACTGCATTGGACAACCTTATTTATAGATTTATTTTCAAGTAGCTAACAAGGTAGATTCGATTTCAAATTGAAATCTACTTGATTTTATTCATTTTTCTTTCAAATTGCCTTCATTCATAATCTAAGATCAGATTAATTGAAATAAAACACACAATATACCTCACAATACAATTTTTATCCTAGATAAAATTCATTTTTGCATTTTTGAAAATGATTCCATTGTATTCAATCAGTAATTCATTGAAATCTACGGTATATTTCTTTGTTGGGTTTTGGTGGGAGCATATTACCTGCGGAGCGTAGACTATAGTTACTATTTCTTACGAGATTTCCGCTCCTAATAAAGAATTTTGATAAAACTTTGAAAAAGTACAGGTATCGTAATGGAAGAAATCCAAACTCCCTGAATATTGGCAGAGAGCTGGTTAGTTTTTGTTTTCTAGCAATGGTTCTTACAACATACTTTTGTGCTATGATAAGTGATTTTAAGTTTGAAAAGTAAGCTCCACCCCAAAATGAAATACCATATTGCAATCTGCTTTCAACCAAAGAAAAATAGAGTGAGCGCAGCACGTATAGGGGACACAATCATGTCACGGATAAAATAAAGTTTTCTACAAGAAGAGGTGAGTTCCTTTTTTAGCTTGATTACTTGGTGAATCCAACTGAGTTTACTGTCTATCATAATTCCTAAGTATTGACATGAGTTGCCTGTACAATTTTACCACATCCACATATGTTAGGAGTATTACAATTTCTGGAATGCACCGGCATCTCTACCATATCGTGTTCATCAGCTCTGATATTGTGAATGATAATGTTAGACGCGCAGTAACTCAGTGCCGTGTCATCCACAAAGGCCGTAACTGAGCCATTGAAATTCCCATTGCAGAGATCGTTCACGTAAACCAGGAACAATTCGGCTGATCGAGAGTCCGGATCCCTGGGGAACTCCGCAATTAATTTTTTTATGATCGCTCAAGGCGTCGCCAATCCAAAAAGGACAGATTAGCTGTGCAAAATCGTATAGTAGAACTTTTTCAAGTTTTATTCAATACTAGCTGTCCTGGCGAACTTAGTACCTATCACCATCTCCCCCCCCCCCCCCAAATGTCACCCCTCTTCTCCCACAAATGTCCCCCCTTCATGCCACACTCCAAAGAATGTCACCCCCCAAATGACCCCCGTTCATTCCCCCCCCCAAATGTCGCCCCTACATATCCCTCTTCATGTCATCCCCCTCTTTCCCACCAAATGTCACCCCCCTCTTCCCCCATTGGTCATCCCTTCACGTAACCCCCCCAAAAATGCCACCCCCCTCTTTCCCCCAAATGTTCCCCCTTCATGTTCATGTCCCCCCCCCCCAAAAATGTCACGAAGTGAAAATATATTTAGTATAATCAATGTATTTTTTTTTTATATAATCAATAATTATTTTCGAGTTTGATAAGTCTTTACCCTCCTTTGGTATAAAAGTTGTCGAATTTATTCTCCATTGTTCAGGATAATGACGATGGAATGCTAGAATATTAAATAAACCTGCAATGTTGTCATAATTAGGCTATCCTTATATTTTATTATCAATTCTCGTTTTATTCCATCTGGTCCCGCGCCACCATTTGGTTTCATTTTTTAAAATTTAAGTCTTATTTCCCTATTTGTTATAAAGCCTACTTGAACCCTACTTGTACACTCTTTTTTAAAAACATAATTAGAATTGTTGCCCGAATCCCATAGTTCAGTATAGTCATTAATTAATCTATCAATGAGGGGATCCTCACTGATTACGCATAAAGCGTCCTTCACTAAATCTTTTCTACAAGCTTCTCCTAACCGGTTGGGACATTTTTAAAATAATTCTTGAATATTTGCGTAATTTTTCCTTTTCCAGTTAATCTTTCCTTTCACAATCTTATTTGAGACGATTTGTCGATTTTATTCCTATTTTATGTGCCTATATCAATATTATTTGTAATATTATCTGTAACTATTTTAACCAATTTCTCAATGTCTTCCGTCTTCCCCCTCCAAATTCGCCTTTTTTAACCACAACTCTTTCATCTGTTTGCATATTACAGTCTTCGGCTCCTGATCCAACCAATCCTCGCGTATATTAGCAATCCACGAGTATTCAATATCCTCCATTAAAAGGTCATTATCAATAATCGCGCCCGTGTGTTGATATTTCTGTTGTTATCATTAATATCAATATTGGTCATATTCTCTGATTTGTTTTTGTTTCTTAATTGTCTTATCTTTTCACGTAATTGTTTAGATGTTTTATTCATAAGACTATTCCTCAACATAGTTCGAGTGTATTTATTATCGTTATTATTATTCAAATGATGTTCCACTAATTTTATTTCATCTTTGCCCCAGATCGAAAATTTCCTACCCGCTTTGTGTGATGAAGACCTTAGGTACATTTCCCATCTTTGTTTCAGTCTAAAGCCAGGGTGTTTATGTCGTTGATGTTGAGATACCCCACTTTTTGTACAAAAGTATTTATTACAAATTTCACATTGGAATCTATCAATTTCGTTTACATTTAGTTTTTTAACACATTTCGGGAGATGACTGAATGCTCCATGAGATTTCCGAAATTCCTTTTCGCAATGAATACATTTAAAAAAATCTCACTGTGCATCAACTCATGATGTGTATTGAGGGCCCCTGCCTTTTGAAAATGAGAGCCACACAACTTACAATTATCTCCCTGAAATGGGACTTTATACAAAAATTTATTAATTTTTATTTCACTTCCCATTATTAGTTATGAGCACTATAATCAATTTTCCTCTTCAGTTTGAGTACTGCCATCAAGTACTCAGGACAGCTTTTTGAAAAAATTGAGTGTTGGCCATTTTCTCCTTTCTTCAAGCAATTACCACATTGAGGTAACAGGAAATCGCATTGATCCTCTCTATGTCCTACCATGCTGCAATAGCCACACACTCTGGTTAGTACCCTACACTGCCTGCTCACATGTCCAAATCCATGACAATTGTAGCATCGAGTAGGTTGTAACCAGTCCGATATCCGGCAGCAGCACTTCTCCAAATATAGGCTTCCCAATTCCAATAAGACTCTTCTTAGTCTGCCTGAGCACTCAATGACTACATTTTTCGTGTTATCAAGTCCTTTGATAACATTTATAAGTTTCGGGTTTGTCTCATCAAAATGCATATCAAATCCAGAACGCGTGCGGACTTGCCTTATAACCTCATCCTCTACGTTTTTATTCACAAAATATTCAGGCACATCATTAACCATCAACCGTGGAAGCAACTTCCTTTGAGGTATTTGCGTCGTGGATTTCCCGTCGTTCACAGAATTAAACCGATGATATCTGCATTCCATAGAGGTATGACTATTAGGTTTGCCAGTACTTGCACAATATGCGCATCGAGCTTTAGTCGATGTGCATATTTTAGCAATATGGCCTTTCAAAGAACATCTTCCACAAACAGTCGACGTTGCGTTACATACCTTTATCGAATGACCGGCGCAAAGACAACGCGAGCATAACACTTTTTTAGTGTGAATTTGATCCTTTCCCATAGTGCGAGAAAGCACTGAAGGCTGCTTCATGACCGGGGCCTGCCACGTTTTAACTTTTGACGCATACGACGAGTGTTGGATCACTTTTACCGTAGTGTTCATTAGACCATCAATCTTTTTTTTCAACTCATTCTTTTGTTTTAACGGTTTACTTATTCTTGTCCTTTTTTTATCCGAGGAGTATGAGGCATTGACACATTTTCAACTTTCTTCTCCTTCTTTAGTTTGCTTTCTTATTCCTTATTATTAGCCTGAGAAACTCCTGGCTGGTTTCTCATTTCCTCGGTCAGCCTGTCAATCCTCTCCTCAAACTGTTTCTCTATATTCGCCAGCTTGGCCTTCAACACATTACCCACCTTTAAAACATTGGAATTAAGCTTAAGAAATTCCGGGTTGGAAGTCATAACCTTTTTTGAATTTTGGGATAGCTCTATGTCCAATGTAGATTTCGTTTGCGACAACCGATCACCGACGCACTGCGTTATAGGTTCAGTTTGGCAACTATTGTCTCCGTGAGTTAACACGGAACTCCATGCAGGATTCTCAAATGAACGTGCACAAATAATTTTTACACTCTCTGCTATTGCGAGGAACGCTTCAATCACTGTTTCGTTGTTCCCTTGAATTGAATCACACAATAATGCTATCATTGAGTTGGACACTTTAATGGATGATTTTCCCAATTTTAAAATTTCCGCCAATTTTATTGAAGACCACTTATCCAATGAAGTCTCATTTGCAACCATAATTTCCTTCTTGAGGGTTTGTAACTCCTCTGGAATTACATGTGCCGATGAATTTGTATTATTAACTTCCATGTCCAACCTACCATGATAAACCTCATCCTTCATTCTCCCCCGAATCATTGGTATATCTGATTGCTCAAACGTTTTCGATGAGTCTATACAAAACATTCTTGTCCACCAGCAGGAAAATACTCCACAATCACATCCATTTTTTTGTTTCGGGCCATTGACCTCGATCATGCAATGACCATTCTTTCATGTCAATAGTCTTGTTTTGACGAAATACACTTTCTTCTGATAGCCATTGTAGAAGTAGCTCCATGTGTCCTTCACTATCATTGAAAAGACTGTCATAGTGATAGATTTTTCGTTCTTTTATTGAAACAATCAGAGACACCCAATGGTTCGGTTTATGGAACGGAAGGATGATGATATCATAATCGAATATATTAATTTGCCTAGTCCAAGCACTGACATTGTCATATCCCAAGCGGTACGCTATTGGAAAATGTGAATCCAGGACATGAGTTTTCCTCCCCATTTTCGTAGCTTGGTCCGCAATCAAATGAAAGTATGCATTCATAACATTGTCGTTCAACCAATTAGAGCCATCCATTGTTTCCAGATCCTTTGCTGTCAGAAAAATTCCATGAATCGGTCTGGGAAGTCTTCCATTTCCATTATTGCAAGAGGCCACTTCAGTGCCTGATGTAGCTCCAAGAGGAAAATCTGTCGTCGCCTCAATCCCAATGAAATCACATATTTCATCGATGTTATCACAACCAATAGATGGAAAATCACTGCAATCGCTATCACTGTCAATGTTTCCATTCATTTTTGAAGAATTCATTAGTTGGATTTCCGTAGACACCTCAGCAGCAGTTTTCTCATGGTCTGAAGATATTGTAGTTTCCTTTTCAATGTCGAAGTTTTTATTTTAATAAGTGGTGTGAAGTGTGAATGAAGATAACGCGCACTTTTTACATGTCCTTTATTTTTACAACCCTTTTAGTAACACAATTTTTACTATTCAACAACGCCATATTTCAATGTTCTCATGACAACGTTCATCTTTAAACTAAACAGTTAATAAGAATTTCTTATTCCATCAAATCATAATATGTTCTACATATTTTACACTTGCAGTGCCATCAAAATAAAATTGATTACACATTGAAAATATATTCTCAACACCTTCCCTTAATTTTCAATTCATATTACATAGTATAACATGTTACATTATAATATTATATCAAAATACCTTCACAACTTTCATTTTAATCAAATAACATAAATTCCAATTAAAAGAAAAAAAAACACATATTGAACAAGGTAAACAACTGCACAAAAATACAAGAATAGAAAAACTACATAATAACATTTATCCCCTTTTCCTGTTCAAATCCTCTAGCAGCAAGTCTAGCTTTATACCTCCCTCTGTCTTTGATTGTGAATACCCATTTGTTATTAATTATTTTAGAATTAATAGGATCATTTTCTCTAACACACTCCCAAGTATTATTTTTCAATAGAGACGACTTTTCTTCTTCAATAGCTTGTTTCCATAAGTCTTTATCATTGCCTGTTACAGCTATCTCATATTTGAGCATTCCATAATCATTTACAGGATATCTCACAAGAATTCTCCTATTCCTCTGTGGTATTTGGACATTTTTCTGATTTATATTTTCTGACATAATGCTTTCTACTTGATCATTATTTACATTTTCACTATTTTCTCTTAAATTCTCAATTACTTCAATTAAGGAATCATCAGTGTTGTCACAATCAGGAATTTCTTCAATTTTTTTAACTTGAACTTTACTCTCATTATTGACTTCAGATTGTATTTTACTTTGTTGATCATCCATTGTTAGTTTTACAGAAAATAGGTTATCATCCTGTCTCTGACCTTCAATAATAATTTTGTCACCTTTTTCAATCCAGAGGACTGTATCATAAAACTAGGAAGTCAAGAAATACAGGAAGAATGGCAAGGAAAAAGGACAGATTAGCTGTGGAAAATCGTAGTAGAACTTGTTTCAAGTTTTATTCAATATTTGTCGATATTTTCAATTGTAGGCTATATGTGTAATTAACTCAGCTTGCCAATTTTGAGTGGGTCATATAATATGTGAACAGAAGATGTTGAGAATTAGGCGCACCTTAATATTTAGTGTGAGTTCGCAATTTGCGGTTTATAAAGAATTTATTATATACTTTCCCTTCTAACCTATTATTCCATTAGGATCAATTTCAAAATCAACAATCTGTGTACCAGTGGAAATCGTTTTCAATCAATGAATCATTTTTATTCGAAATTTGCAAACGAGAGTGCAATAGGCTTATGCCCAAAACTGTTTGTCTTCCGATTGACACAAAGAGTCCAAATTTCAAAATCTGTCCATCAGTAGCGGTCCACAAGTGAAAGATAGAATGCAGTGGCATAATTTGTAGGATACTATAAGTGATATAAATATAGCACTGTATTGTCATGGATAAGCATAAAAACAAATTGAAATATGTTCACAATATTATTTATTCAACATGCTTCAAATATTAGTGAAGAAGGAGGGCGGTGTGTTCAGATGGCGAGCTATATTGAATTGAAAAGAATCAAGGTAATAGAAATGAATAATATTTATTCATTAATGTAATAATATTTTTTTACTCCAAATGAAATAATAGACAAACGGATAATTGGAATAAAAAACAAAATAATAAACAAACAGATAATCAACAAAAACGAATTAAGAATAAAGCCAGCTGCTAGGAAAGTAGTTTATAAAAGTTCTGATAAATCTTATATATTAAATATTTTTGTGTCCGACTTTGGAAAGTTTGTGGAGAAGATTGAGTGGACCGACTTTGATGCGGTTTGCACTGAAAGACAGATAAAATTCGAAGTTTTGCAGGCTCTATTTGTTTTTCAAAAATAATCATTTTAAATAGGAGAACTTTGATAAAAACATCAAATAGTTTCCTGTGGCACTATCTGTTGGCATAAAATGTATCAAGTTATTAAATGTATTGAGTTTAGTTTGTTAAATTACCGGTACCCATAGATAGTAGAGCTTAGAAAATGTTTTCTAAAAGTAGTACAGTGACCAGTAATCACTATACAAGGTAGGATTTCATTGGTACGGCTGAGCTGCTGTCAGCTGCAGATAGTCAAAATAGCAACTACCAACTACTGTATTTATAAATAATTTAGAAAATTCAAGTGAGCGGCGCTTTGCGCTGCACGGGGTGAACTCGTTATTAATAAATTTAATTTAAAACAATAGAAACGGGTTTGGTGCTAGGAGTATCAGGTCGAGACTGAGCAGTGAGCATGTGGAAGATACCAGACACACACACACAATTGAAAAATGAAAGCAGGGCCTACTAACTAAGTACCTACCGTAGTTAGTATATATATAGGCCCTGATGAAATTTATGAGTGGAGAAAGAGAGAGGGTGTGGGTATGAGGTTACAGACAGAAAGAGTGGGTGTGAGCTGTGAAGGGACGGAAGAACTATGTTCCTTTTAAAACGGAATTAGCTATGACAATGAATTTGTATAAGTACAAATGAAATGGACACAATATTGTAAAATGAAATGAAATTATACTATTACTCCATTATAATTTAACAAACTGGTTTCCCTTTGAATATTATTATATATTAATTATTTTTTTGGTTCAGTCTTCATTTGTGTCTTTGAAATTTTTAATCAACAGATTGCTTATCAAAGGATACTCTTAGGAAAAAATTGTGAGCTTCAACTTTTTAAATGAATATTTTGGATCAATAGATTTCAAATATTATAATAATAATAATAATAATAATAATAATAATAATAATAAAAGCCTTTATTGGTTCCCAACACTATACAATAATACAGAATAATATGTAAAAGGCTTGAACATCTTTGCTAAACTGAAAATATTAAATAACATTACTGAATTAGCTAGCTTTTTAATAGTCCAAATTCCATTAATAGTACAAGATTAAAGAAAAAGAAAATGCAAAAATGTTCTTATCATTTTATTTTGTTCTTATCATTTTTATCTCCATTTATAATTCGAAATATCATACAAAACAATTATTTAAATGAAAATTTAACAAAAACTGCAGAGCTTAACCAAGAAACATCTTGTTGGATCGAAGTTGGAGAAGAAAGAGGAAGAAGAACTGACAAAATTTATAAAACTCAAAAATACATATTACGTGGCATTACTTATTTCAACCTTTTATATAATAAAATATTATTTTAAATAACAAAATATTATTTAAGCTACAATGTATATTCAATTTATTATTTAGAATCATTTATTTTGTATAAAAGTTTATCATTTACTTTGAACTCTGTTATGTCATAACTAACCTCAATTATTATAATATTATTTAAATTATTTATTTCTGTGAGTCATTTATTTATCCTGTCTTTTCATATTTGTATACTAGATAATTTTATTACATTAAAATTGTTTCAAACTACGTGATTCAAAATTAAACAATAAAAAGATTAGGTTGGTATTACTGTGACAAACAACTACTTTGAATATGAGCGGCATTTTTGAATTCAAACTGAATATTGAACATAGATTTGGTTGTTTCATTTTCTCACATTACAGCTTTACAATAAAATTATTGAAAATTTAGAACCTATTATACTCTGGGCGAATTGGCTTTTCAGAATTTTATAAACCAATTTCCACCAATTAGGAATTTACAGTCAATTTGTAATCTAAAGGAATGAGTTTGGGACCAGTAAACTGGACGTGAAAACTGGTCAACGTAGTAAACAAAGCTGTACAGCTGATTGATGATGAAAGCCGCTCTTAGTGACCTCTGGTGGAATGGTAGCTTCAAAATATGCAGCTCCTTGAATCTTTTGAAGTAAGTCAATGAAGATACGTGTTTACAAGAAGGCATTGGAATAAACTGTGTCCAATAAACGATTAGCGCGCAAGTAGCAATGGATTTTGAAATAAGAATGAGATGGAATAATATTCCATCAAATATTATTACAATAACAAATATTATTTGTTTTAGATGAATAAAATATGGACTCAACACCTTTGGAAGAGAACGAAGTAAATGTCCTTCATAGCTCACTACTTTTGAAGCTTTATTTGTTCCAACTTGTAAATAATCATTATTACTGTATTTACTTTGTCCAACTCATTTTGAATGGGGCAGTGGGGCTTATTTGTAAAATACAGGCCTGCAGTGCCAGTTATCATACAAAACTATTGTTGAGAAAGAAATTTACTTACAATTTGACATGTTTTCACGTATTTATTCCAGTATAATATTATATCTGTTAGGAAACTAGGCTGAGCTTGTACTATTTCTCTTTCGAATTTTGACTAGAAATGCAGTCCAAAACAAGGATAATTACCACTTCACACAAAACAATAAAGATTCGTCCAAAGAACCCCAAAATTTTGCTTCTGTTTCAAGTTTTTCTACAATTTACGTCAAACAAAGCGTCGGACAGATAACAAACATTACTACTTTTTTTAGTAAATAAAATTTTTTAAGAGATTGGTGCCCATCAACTCATTCCTTTAGATTACAAATTGACTGTAAATTCCTAATTGGTGGAAATTGGTTTATAAAATTCTGAAAAGCCAATTCGCCCAGAGTATAATAGGTTCTAAATTTTCAATAATTTTATTGTAAAGCTGTAATGTGAGAAAATGAAACAACCAAATCTATGTTCAATATTCAGTTTGAATTCAAAAATGCCGCTCATATTCAAAGTAGTTGTTTGTCACAGTAATACCAACCTAATCTTTTTATTGTTTAATTTTGAATCACTAGTTTGAAACAATTTTAATGTAATAAAATTATCTAGTATACAAATATGAAAAGACAGGATAAATAAATGACTCACAGAAATAAATAATTTAAATAATATTATAATAATTGAGGTTAGTTATGACATAACAGAGTTCAAAGTAAATGATAAACTTTTATACAAAATAAATGATTCTAAATAATAAATTGAATATACATTGTAGCTTAAATAATATTTTGTTATTTAAAATAATATTTTATTATATAAAAGGTTGAAATAAGTAATGCCACGTAATATGTATTTTTGAGTTTTATAAATTTTGTCAGTTCTTCTTCCTCTTTCTTCTCCAACTTCGATCCAACAAGATGTTTCTTGGTTAAGCTCTGCAGTTTTTGTTAAATTTTCATTTAAATAATTGTTTTGTATAATATTTCTAATTATAAATGGAGAGAAGAGCAATTTTAAGTATTAAAGTAATGTAAATTTAAACTTTTAATAAAATTTTTCTATATTTTGAACTGTGAAAAGTGAGCTGAACATAACACAAGGCATTTTTGGTGAGATCATTCCATACAAAATGGAACAAATATTATTTCATTATAGTTTATTATAAATTTAAGAATTATTTTAAGATACTTTCTATCCTTTGGTATATATTTAATGAACCAAAATTTTGAAATGTTTTCTGAAATGAACATGATGATGAAATTAAATCATGAATAAAATTGTATACTTGTTCACAATCATTCTGTTTTTCAATGTGTTTTCCATTCTCTGAGACTCAGTAGATTATCTTATTGTAGTATTCCGGAGTTGAGGTTTAGGGTAATAGAGAAAAACATGATCTGTTTTTCTCTGTTAGCCTAAAGTTCGTCTTCAGCTCCAAAGGTACAATCAGGGCAAGAAGTTGGCCTATGTCAATTTCGACAACAGAGCCCGATTGTTACAAATGGTACCCCTTCTGTGGGACAAATGTCTCAAAATATTAGTATTCAGTGAGATAAAGAATCCACAAAAATCCCAAATTTTGAATGTTAGGTTAGATAATAGGTTAGGTAGTCTATTGAGTGCAGAGGTGGAGTTAGTTGAGGGAATTGATTGTGAATGAATATATGGATTGTTTTACAATGAGTAATATGGCTTCAGTTATTGACATGAACAGTTTGATGAGTTTTCTCAAAACAAATTTGAAAGACAAGACTAACAGTTTAATGATATGAACAATAAGTTTGACAATATAAGATCTGAAATTAATGACAAGTTTGCCCATCAAGAAGCTAAGTTTGATCAATATTACTTGACATCAAGTAAAGAAATAAAGGAATTACAGGATAAGACCAATAAAATAGAAACACAGGTAAAAAAGGTCGAAACAAGTGTAGAGAATAAAACAAAAACTCTAAACAGTAAAATTGCAGGTATTAATGAAAAACTTGAAAAGGTTCAGATTAGTACTGAACAGCAGGTAATGTTGCACAACAATTTTGAGGATAAAATTGATAAAAATATTAACTCTCTGGAAGTAAGGATTGAGAAAGAATCAAGTCAAGTAACAAATTTGAAAACTAACTTAGATAATTTGAAAGGTAGAATTGAAAAATAATCTATGCAAATCAGTAGTTTGAAAACTGACCTAGATAAGAATAATGAAACGGTAAATAAACTACAAAATAAGATATATATCTTCTCAAGTGAATTTGAGTGAACGGCCACTGAAGGAAGTAAACAGGATTCTACGCACTTATGTTCCAAAGGAGAAACATAATATTTGGTATAAGCATTTAAGCAAGGCTGAGTATATTATCAATTGTAACTTTCATGAAACGACTGGACAGATTCCAATGGAATTGATGATGAACAAAAAATTGTGTCATTTAGTTTTTAAAAGTATCAAATTTCCTCCTGATAATAAATTTGAGCTTGAACCTGAGGACTTGAGAAATAGAAGAGTATTGATTAATATAAAAAATAAAGGAGTAATTTGCAGATTCAAGCAGAATATGAGAAATAAAAATCCATGTAGAATCAATGTAAATGATCAAGTTCTGATAAAGAATTATATTTTGTCTAATAAATTGAAGAAAATATCTGCAAAACTTTGTCCTAAATATAAAGGACCCTATGTTGTAATAAAAGACTTGAAAAAGGGTTGCTATGAACTCGAAGAAGTTAAGACTGGTAAAATTTTGAAAGTAAACAAATACATGATGAAGAAATATTATCATAAAGATGATTAAAAACTTGTAGTAGCCTAAATTTGTGATAGTTGCTTGTTTTGTAGTGGAAATAAATTATAAATTGTTCATTGTCAATTTTATGGAATTGTTTGATTTTTTCGTGATAGTTTAAGTAAGTGAAAATTTTAAGTGATAATTATGAAGTTAATAGCTGTGTAGATGTCGGCTTAAGAATAACTCTACAGCTTATAACTGCTTTGTTTGGTAAAAGTCCCATGTAGTTCTGTTCTATTTGCCTAAACTTGGCTCTAAACTTTTCAAAGTTCAATGAATATTATTCAGTGAATAACTCTGCTTTTTCTTATTTCTCTTATACTATATATTCTTCTTTCTGTAAATATTCTTCCAATTGATATTTTTAAACATGAGTCTATCACTTTATTTCATTAAAATCACATTCTTCAATTAACATTGAATAACTTCATAATTTGAACTTACAGTGTAATTTTGTCTGATAATCATTGTTGTTTGTATTTGCAGGAATTTGTATCCTTGTCCCCTCCCCCATTAATTCATTGCATATCTGTAATATGTATATGAACATCTTTCATCGCATATCAAGTCTTAAACCATGTGTGATTAGTTTTTTAACTTTCTTCTGGGCAATTTAACCCTTTGTATTTTATATTTGTTGTCCATTCGTGGATCTTCGTAGCTTATTAGGTGTGAGAATATTGTTTAAGAGTGGCTCTCTTAAATTCTCTGGCCTAATTGGTTACAATAAAAATAACTTTGACTCAAATGTTAATTTGTGAATATTTATAAATTCTAAAAATTGTACACTTGAGTCCGAAATCAGAGCTTGCTACCAGCAATAAATTCTCTGCTATAAGTATCTGATAAACCACCCATAAAGCCACAATAGTTATTCTTTCTATATTTTCTTAAATACATGTTGCTTGTGTATTCGTGGTAGCGGTCACAAATCAACAAATAAGTTTCAGTATACTTTACCAAGTATTCATATGACTAGTTATGCTAACTAAATATGAACTGAACTTATTCCCTCTTTCTCTTCTTTGCTTAAAATTATTAATGAATAACTGATTCAATTTATTTCAAGAAATCTTATAATCATGTAATAAACATTCTATTTCAATATTAATATTATATTTTATTAAAATTTTGCTAGTCTTATGAATTGATAAATTCTTATTATTGCACATAAATACATTTAAATTGAGATTGAAGTAGTTAAAGTTGAATTTCTATGAAGTTTATTCTTATTGGAAAGAATTAATATTGTGAAAAGTCATGTGAATTGTTGTATTAGTTTTGTTGAATAGTATATTTGCTGGTTTGTATTAGTTGATGGATCTAGGCACTATTATTGCTTATAGAGGAAATAATGAAGTATTATTGCCTATAGAAGCGGTAATAAGTTGGTTTAATTTTTGTTGAGTAAGAAATCCTGACCAATAGATGTCACATTCAAGGGATGCTCATTAATACCCATTATGTATGATTTTATTTGTCTGTTTGAGAATGATAAGTCATGATAGTAACGTTTGTGAATGGAATTCGATGATTTATATGACTTGATGCAACGTATTCTGAAAGATATAAAGTAAAATGCATATTATTGGAAATTTTATATTGTATTGTATGTGAATTAATTAATATAAATATGATTTTGGCATAGTAGTGAGATTTGAAAAAGACAACTGAATTTTATAATGATTCTAATTTGTGAATGTAGTGTTATCATGTTATTGAAATGTCATGTTATTATATTGCTATGTGAAGAATTTGAATGAATTGTTGATTATAATTGAACTCACAAATAATGAGGATATGTATTGAAAATATTTTATTGCAAATGAATAAAATGAAATTTTGTTGTATGTGAAAATTGTTATGTATTATTGATCTGCTATAATTCATGTATGAATTTATTATTATGAAATTTGAAGTTGTCTTATATTATTCTTAAAATAAAGCCATTGATCATGATCAAGATTCATATACTAATTATTCATCAAATTTATTGCTAAAAATTGTTGGTATTATGATTTTGTTGATTTCACTTGGTGGATAAATTCATTGAAAAATACATGATGTATAATGTTTGAAATAATTTTAATTAAAATTGAAATATTGTTGAATAAATATCTCAGAAGATAAAATTTATGTAATTGAAGAATTTGCTGAATAATTTATCAGAAACTTAACTTGTTATGAAAGCATATCAGAATGTCAGAGTAATATTTAAAGTGTATTAATTGAAATTTTCATGAAGATGCTCTCAATAATCTTGAAGTAATGTGTGAAATAGGAAGTGCAGTGAATATTAGTGAATGAATGAAATCTTCGAATTATTGAAATTATGCGAAATGGAGGCACTACAAATGGTAGTGGTACAGAACATTCTTCGCAGAACTTCAAGCTGAGATGTGGTCCAATTCCATGTACCAATCCACAACGTAGAGATGTTCCAGTTCCACATATTCCATGTACCATTCCACAACAAGGGTGTTCCTGAACTTATAGTCACATGAACTTCAAGATTTTGCATTGCAAGAAACCTTTACCAAAACATTTCCTTTCCTTGAAGTTATCCTTTCTAGATACTGGCTACAAATTATTCCTTTCTAGCAATTCACTCCATTCCTTAAGTTAATCCATCAAACATTTTCCACTTGCAAAACAATGCAATTACAACATTACAACTATAACTACAAAAAACTGTGCTATCTAAAAGTGTATGGACATGAAGTGAAAATCAAGAAGTAAAGATTGATTGAGTGATTATGAGAAAACAACGAGGATGAATTGAATTGATTCAGTGTCTACAGATGTGAATTATCAGAACTTTTGTGTAAAATTAAATTCAAGCTAAAAGGATTTAAAATATTCAATATTTTTCAAAAATGAACTTTCAAGAAATCCATGTAAAAAGGATTTTATTCAATGTGTTCCAGTTTATCAACTTCAATTTACTATAATTATGAACATTTGATTATGAATAGGTCTACTGATTTCTATGATAACTATCAACCTCAATATATGGTTATCTCACAGTTAATAATATATCATTCCATCTTAATAATATGAACTCTATTTCTATTTATCACTTTTATTAACAGTTACTACAAATGAAAGTTTGAATTACTGCTGCAAGTTATTTACAAGTTGCTGCGAGTTATTTACAAGTTGTGCTACAATATTATCATCAAAGAAGAAATTGAATAATAATCACTCTAAAATTTAGAAGCACAAGTGATGTATGCTGTGTCAACGAATTTGTGACTATAAGTATCTTTGATGTTGAGCGATGGCCACAACTTCATGGTACTCTTCCAAGGTAGCTGATGATGTTCAACAATGAGATGTAGTCTACAAGAACTTCTAGAGTTCTGTACTGCTAC
This sequence comes from Laodelphax striatellus, assembly GCA_017141395.1. Lineage (NCBI taxonomy): Eukaryota > Metazoa > Arthropoda > Insecta > Hemiptera > Delphacidae > Laodelphax > Laodelphax striatellus. Next base: position 8,282,092 of record CM029543.1, on the reverse strand, counting down.
CATCTTCGTACAACCATGGCTGAAAAACTTTCTTCGTCAAATCTAGTATCATCGATTATTCCATTGTTGAAGAACTATTTTCATCCAACCTTATTATTGAAGATAACTTCGTTATAACAATCTTCGTTACACAAAATAATTATTATACTGATTATTATCATCAAATATATTTTCTTTCATTATTATTGTCGATAAAGACTTCAAAAGATTATGGTTTTGAGCATATTTCATGAAGTTAATTGTTATATTATATGAATCTATCCACAAAACATATTAATTTGTTTTTTTTAATTACTATATATCATATTATGTGATTTTGAAGAGTTTTGTACTTTACATATTTTGATTCTAGAACTTATTTCAGTTTATTCTACAACTTACTTAGATCCATGATTAATGTATTATTATCTATTCATGATTAATATTATCATACATTCATATTAACTTTTTTGAGAAGAATTTAGTGAGTACATGTTTAATAATAATAAGTATAAAAAAAAAAAAAAATGTTCATTTTAAATTTTTTCAAAATTGAAAATAAAATTTTTTTGTCATTGAAGGAGGGCATTTGTAATGTGAGAAAATGAAACAACCAAATCTATGTTCAATATTCAGTTTGAATTCAAAAATGCCGCTCATATTCAAAGTAGTTGTTTGTCACAGTAATACCAACCTAATCTTTTTATTGTTTAATTTTGAATCACGTAGTTTGAAACAATTTTAATGTAATAAAATTATCTAGTATACAAATATGAAAAGACAGGATAAATAAATGACTCACAGAAATAAATAATTGAAATAATATTATAATAATTGAGGTTAGTTATGACATAACAGAGTTCAAAGTAAATGATGAACTTTTATACAAAATAAATGATTCTAAATAATAAATTGAATATACATTGTAGCTTAAATAATATTTTGTTATTTAAAATAATATTTTATTATATAAAAGGTTGAAATAAGTAATGCCACGTAATATGTATTTTTGAGTTTTATAAATTTTGTCAGTTCCTCTTTCTCTTTCTTCTCCAATTCCGACCAAACAAGATGCTTCTTGGTTAAGCTCTGCAGTTTTTATTAAATTTTCATTTAAATAATTGTTTTGTGTAATATTTAGAATTAAAAATGGAGAGAAGAGCAATTTTAAGTATTAAAGTAATATAAATTTGAACTTTTAATTAAATTTTTCTATAGTTTGAACTGTGAAAAGTGATCCGAACATAACACGAGGCATTTTTGGTGAGATCATTCCATACAAAATGGAACAAATATTATTTCATTATAGTTTATTATAAATTCAAGAATTATTTTTAAGATACTTTCTATCCTCTGATATGTATTTAATGTACCAATACTTTGAAATGTTTTCTGAAATGAACATGATAATGAAATAGAATCATGAATAAAATTGTATACTTGTTCACAATCATTCTGTTTTTCAATGTGTTTTCCATTCTCTGATACTCAGTAGATTCTTTTAGTATAGTATTCCGGAGTTGAGGTTTAGGGTAGTAGAGAAAGACATGATTCGTTTTTCTCTATTAGCCTAAAGGATCATCTTCAGCTCCGAAGGTACAATCAGGGTGAGAAGTTGGCCTATGTCAATTTCAACACCGAGCCCGATAGTTACAAAAGTTATTCTTTGAAGGGTCTTCTTTAAAAAGGTTTTTAGAGACTTTAAAGGTCTTTAAGACTTGATTATAGTGTCGAAATCACTTTTTTTATTATTACCAAAACAGCTGATTTCTGACAAGTTGAAAGGATTGTGCTATAGTAAATTTGAAAGTATTCTCAATGTATTCCTGGTTTACTGCTCACGATATAGCCTACTCCATAGGATTTATAAATAAATACTACCTTTGTAATGATCCATATTATTCTATTACAAATACATAGCAATGTTTTTCCTCTTCATAATGTCATCTTACTGCCCTATAGCAATTAAGGTATTTCGAAGTACTATAGGAGTGTAAATTTTATCATAATGTGTAATTCTAATGTTAAGAACTCGGTGTCACGTACAGGGTTTTTAAACCCATACCGGTACCAGTACCGAGTTATGATTTTCAAAAAGTGGTAATCTTTCGAGAGTAATTGTGTGGAAAACCTTAAAAAATACTATTTTGTTTTTTCAATTGCAACTTTTTTATCAGCAAGAGAATGGAGTGGTCCGTAGCCAAGGGCGATAAGCGCCTTTCTGATAATCCATCCAAACATTCCAAGATCGAATACAGTTACCGGAACGGATTTTGACAGAAACGGCCTCTCCCGTCTTTTGGAGGAGACGATAAGCCGTCGGTGCCTAAACACAGTCGTCATCTCTCATCATCACCCCTCTCATTACCCACGCACAAGCTCATGAGAGCATCACCCTCAGAAAAAAATCATGAAAATATAAATATGTGTTCAAAGAGGATAATTTTCTTTGAATTGATATTCTTTTTTAAAATCTCTCATTAACTCTAATTTTCTATAGGAAAAGTCTACAAAACATCTTCGTGAGAAAATTCAACTTTCAATTCAATGAGTTGAACTCTTTTCATATCCAATTATGTATTATTAAATATAACTCTACTCACGATCAATAGTGGCAATCAAATTTGTTAAGTTCCAAGAATAATAATTGATCTAAAATCTCAACATAATACTAATTCAATATAGTGAATGTGAACAATTACAACTAATTGAATTCAATTTTCTCACTATGTTATCTTTCAGTATCTAAAACTATAATTTGCCTTGGCCTAGGCTATAAGTAAAATAAAATTTATTTGAAGCAAGTATCGCATTATTCTCCCTACAATAGCCGTTCAACTTAAAATTTGCAAGTATGTTATTAACCACAAAAATCAATTATAAGCTATCGTAACTCAAAAAAGTTACGGTATTTCTTTGAATATCTGTGAGTTTTATTCATAGGCTGTTGTGACAGTTGAAATTTAATAAATTAATGTCATTGGCGAGATTATCCTTAATTATTATTTTGTTTCTCTGACACAGTGTCTGTTCTCATTATGCATTATTCTGTTCACTGTATTCAGTACACAGAATAGCCACTTTTCTAGATACTGTTACTGTAGGAAAACCCATATAAACAGCATTAAATGGCAAAGAATGGAATTTATTGAACCTGAAACTTTTACAAATTCACAAATTCATAATACAAGTTTATGAATTATTCGATTCCTTTATTATATCAAAGACGATTTCTGATCGTCTTTGATTATATTCTAAATTGTTTCTAACAATTAATTGCAAAATAGTGATAGCTAATAGTAATAATAATCACACACAATGAAATACTAAATCTATTATTATTGTATTCACAATTCTCATGAAATCCAGACGTGAAAAACTATTACAATAGGTAATTAAAATGGTTCCTTAACTTTATTGTGAATAGAACTGGAAAATTACTGTATTATTGTTACTGTACATTATTCAGTTGCAAATAATTCATTTCACTAAGTCTGGCTTGGAGATCTGAATGCAATAAAAAAAATACTGTCTAAAATAGTTGTTATTAACTACCCTAAAAAGGCCTAAGAATAATACAATTTCAGAGGAGTCAAGGTAACAGTTATGCATCAAGAAAATCTTAGTTCACATCAAAATGCTAGAAACAGTTTTTGCCTTCTTAGCATTCAGTGGCCAAAATGTATTGTCCACTTGAAAATCCATTAGAATTGCGTTGTCCAGGAAATCTGAACTAACAGGCAATCTGGAGTTGGGATAATATTGAATAGCCTGTACTTGTTTCAAAAATTGGGATAGTGATAGAAATGTCATATTTTGATGAAAATTAATGTAGTGGCTACAATACTGGATATATAAAATGTTATACAAATTTAATAATATACCAACTAATATACCAAGAGACACTGGACAAGAACAAAGAAATAACAGACAAAAAATTGTAGTCCAGAATAATTTAATGAGTTTTGTAAGTTATATTTTAAAACTTAACTTCAAGACTACTCAAATTAACTCACATCTTAGCAATTGAAAAGAATTACTTGCCAGCATTATGGCTGCAATAATCAAGCAAATTCATTTCTCAGTGCACAAAATCAGTTTTCAACCACTACATAGAAATTATGAACGAACAATAAACAATTTCATAACAAAGTTCAACAAAGTAGTGAGCATCTATACTATGCAAAGATGAGAAAAATTATTAACATTAACAACAGAGCTCAGATTAGCTGTAGTTTTCTCCTGCAATAATCACCTTCCACCAGTGGCAAGAGAATGATTGTATGTGAATGTGTGGTGATGCAAGATATTGCAATGTATTTTTAGGACACAATTCTCAGCCTCAAGGTTTAGCTCCTGAGTGTAGGCACCTTATATGTCTGTTAAGAGTTGATTTTTGAGTAAATGTTTTATCACAAAATTCACAACCGTAAGGTCTCTCTCCAGTATGTGTGAGTAAATGTCTGTTAAGAGTTGATTTATCAGTGAATGATTTATCACAAATTTCACAACTGTAAGGTCTCTCTCCAGTATGTGTATGTGAATGTTTATTAAGATTTGATTTTTGAGTAAATGTTTTATCACAAAATTCACAACTGTGAGGTCTCTCTCCAGTATGTGTATGTAAATGTTTATTAAGATTTGATTTCCGAATAAATTGTTTATCACAAAATTCACAACTGTAAGGTCTCTCTCCAGTATGTGTATGCAAATGTGTGGTAAGAGATGATTTATGAGTGAATGATTTATCACAAAATTTACAGTTGTAAGGTCTCTCTCCAGTATGTGTATGTAAATGTGTGGTAAGATGTGATTTCTGAGTAAATGTTTTTTCACAAATTTCACAACTGTAAGGTCTCTCTCCAGTGTGTGAATATAAATGGGTCCTAAAATGTGATTTCTTATAAGTTCTATAATCACAGTATTTACAAGTATAAGACTTGCTACTCTGAACATGTTGATTAGCAGTGAATGATAATTGGTCAGTAGATTTATTGGCACTCTCACTTGAAGTTGATTTTCCTTGTTCTCCAATACTTTCCGCACTCAAGTCTTTTTCATCCAAAGCAGAAGAATTGTTTTCAGTTTTGGAATTAACAATAATTGCAGTATCTGTAACAGGTGAAATATCCTGGATTTGCATCATTCTAGAAACAGAATTACATCCCCCATCTGATTCAATTTCATTCAAATCTTCCTCATTCTCTTCTTTTATATTATGATCTTGTTTTATTGGGAACCTGTTTGAAGAATTAGTAGAGAAGCTTTCATCATTCATGGAATTTTCATCTTCAATCTCTTCTTTTTTCACTTGTAGTCCTCCTTCACCTATTCCCAAATGTTGTTCACCTTTAACCACTATCTCTGGTTTGAGCACTATCATTTCGAATGGATGTTGTTTGTTGTCGTCTGAACATTGATCATGATCATCTGAGTTGTGTTGAATTTGGTATTTATATTCACTGTCCTTTTGATCTTGATCCAGTCCATCAGTGGTATCCATGCTCCCACTACATTGTCCTTGATCTTGAGGTATTGGCATGTAGTTCTCTGGATTATGACCATCATCAATTTTAGTCTGGACAGGACTGGACTGAATCTTGCATCCATTTTTTTCTCCCTGTAAACAAGTCACTGTTGAAAAATTGTTCTGAAGTATAGAGAACAAAGGAAAATTTGAATATGACAAGTGTCACAGCCTTGACACATATTTTTTCTGAAATATATTATCACTGTACAAGATAAATTGATAAGTACATGGGTGGAGCAAATTAAAATTTATTGAACAAAAGTTGAATACATTTCCAGATAGCAAGACATTCTAAATTCATGAGCCATTAGCCTACAGCTTGATGCACAAGTTCAATGAATTATTCTTGTAAACATATTGACACCCAAACTGAACTTATCTGTATTATCTGTGAAGTATTATCTGTGAAAACTAACTTTTATAACCTTCAATGTGATTGTCAGTTGGATTTTTTATAATCAAATTTGACTGCAATCTGGCACTTGTCTAATGAAAAGGTATGTTCTGACTTAAATTAGACATTCCAATTCACACTAGAGAAGATTTTAAAAAGCAATACCTTATTTCCAATTCTAATTGAGCAATGCTCTTACACTTATATATTTTCTAATACATGAAAATTCATTGTTGTTAAAAAAATTAATAAATGAACACATAATTCCTATTTTGATACCATGAAACTGTGTTAAATTTCAGTAATCAGGCAGAATAATAACATTCAGTGTCACTTATTAATTTGGAGTCTACCTCAAAATAGTATTCTGCTAAGTAATCCCACTAAGTGAATAGCCATGGATGCTCAGTGGCATGTGGTAAGAAATGGTTAATACAAATGAACGACTAAAAATCCTATTTTGAAAGCAGTGCCGCCTATTCTGCATTGCTTGCACTACCCGTGATTATTCCAAAATGTTTTTATCTTTACCTAGATAAGGCAACTAACATTATTCTACTTTCAGCTATAGTCCACGCAAGTGACAGTCTTCACAGTCAATTTTTGCTAGTTTACTATTTGTCATGATATTCATAGACACATCCATGTAGCTGGAGATTGCCCAATATTATATGCAACAATGACAGCATTTTAGCAGCCGCCACCTCGACTTTCTCGACTATAGCACATTCCATGTGAGTCATTTGCACAATGATAGGGTTGAACAACCTTTATTAGTACAGATGCTAGAATAGAGAAAACGATAATATTTAAACCTATCATGAATGCAAGTTATCAACAAAAAAACATGACTTTCTATTGCGTTTGAGTTTTAATAATAATTTGTAATGTGTTCTTGGACAATACCTGGTATGCACTCTTTTTCTGCGAATCCAAGCCATCACCCAGATCTTCCACTCTTACCAATACTAGCTGAGCTATTTTTCCACCTGAAACACAATGAATGAACTGAATGAAAAGAGAACTGAATATTACAATTGAAGAGGTTCAAGAAAGAGAAAAAGAGAAGAAGGTGCAAAGAAGGAAGAATATAGGGAATGAAGGAGAAATTGGAGGACAAAAAATGTCAGGAAGTGTAGAGGAACGGAAGTGGGAGAAGGTGAAGGGGGAAGACTTGGAGGGGAGGAGGAGTATGAGCTGGTGGTTCATGAGGAGCAATAGAGTGCTGATGAAGGAAGGGGAGGAAAAAATGTCTCAAAAAATACTAGTTTCATAAAAACAAAGTTGAATCATATTTCTACGCTCCAGATTTGTTATCTGCTGCTCAATTATTACAGTTCAATATCTGGAATTCAATCTTATACAGATTTTTATACTTTACAGCAATAATGGTGATTTAATTGAATGAGAGTGATCTTGCATAATAATGATTATAACTAACATTAAAAACTCATACCAAATCATGAATCTCTTGATGTTCTCTAATAACTCTGTTCAAGTCTTCAAAATTTTCAACAATACTTTCATTCAATTTCTCAGCAAATTTCATTCACAATCCAGTCATTCCATAGCTGAATTGATCATGGTTACAAGGCAATTCAAGTGAAATACATAAAAATACTTTTCCATGAGGAATAATCCTGCTATTTTGAATGATACGTGGAAAAATTGAAAATGCAACAAGAAGCTTATAAGAAAGCAATAAGCAATTGCTTGAAAGTAATAAGAAAACTCACAAATTCTGTATTCTAAATTGGAGTAGCCATCACTGCTGGAGAAGACCATTGGAGGTTCATCACACTGAAAACAATAGACAAAAAATGATTAAGCATATATCTAACTTTCTTAGTAAAAATAATATAAATGATCAAGTAGCCTACAAATTATATATAGGCCTAGTAAGAAGATAAAAGTGGCTTGAAGCAATAATTTTCAAACCCAGAGAATTTTACTTTGGTGATCTGTATTATAGGCTTTAATCTGTTGGGATATAATTTTGTTCTAACTAGATCGGAATTCAAGCTATTTAGTTACTATTAGGAGAAACCTACTGCACATAATTATAGATTTAAAAAGTAAAGAGCTGGGAGAGACTCAGTGAAAAATGAATAGTGAAATCAATTACCATAGAATAACATAAAAAATCAATTATAGATTTTACAATCGCTGGAGTAACACATTGTGTTAGTGAAATAAATTATAATCTGCAAGGAGTTCTTTGTAAATACACAAAAAAGCTAGAAGGAATATGGATAAATTAAACCATTGACAAGAGGTGCAGCAAAAGTAGAGGTAGACTGAAGTTGAATGCTTTATGCAGCATATTCAGCTAACATAGAATAGAAAGACCGCCTGTCACTGAATAGAGTTGAGTTACCTGTTCTCGTTTGATGTCAGCTCGTGCCTTCCTGATGAGTGACCAGTAGTGAGTGTCGTCAATGTCCATCTCTTCTTTGATGTCTACTGGCCCTTCATCACAGTCACAGCTGTCGTCTGCTGGATCCATCACTTCACTCTTCACCTGCTTACATGAAACATGCGAATTAAAAACTACCAAATAGAAGTTTTGATTCGCAACCATGATGGCTACTCTTGTACAGAATCAAAAGCTCAGTGTTATCATCGTTTTCTATCATCACAGTATAAACCATTACTATATCAGAAAAAGCTCTGAGAACCAGAATTTCTTGAAAGTAAAAGTGAGTTTGGTTCTTTCCTGTTTAACGACACGTCTACTCATTTAGAGATATCGATAATCGAACTTTAAAAGTATCGATCCTCCTCTTCCCACTGAATTTAAATATATCAGCTGGCAATTGAAAAAAATATTTGTTGACCATTATCATGCCCCCTTTAAACTATATGGCCGCTGCCTTCAATGTGACAGCGTCGCTGCATCGGCTTGCATGAGCAATCCAAATTGGTCATGTGTTTTATAAGTCATGTGTTTGTAGTGTTTTTTATAAGTATGATTTTATAATGAAACCAGCCGGGACTGCGAGGTTGTCACATTGAAGGCCGCGGCCATGTATTAGGGGGCTATGATAATGGTCAACAAATATTTTTTTCAATTGCCAGCTGATATATTTAAATTCAGTGGGAAGAGGAGGATCGATACTTTTGAAGTTCGATTATCGATATCTCCAAGGCTCGATGCCTATTTGCGACGCCGTCGCAGCGACACCGATACTGCGTTTGCCGCTAATGACAAAGGCGACGAAGCGGTACGTGAGTTCTAGTTGAGCAGTGCACATTTGTCGCTGTGCCGCGTCGACACAGCCAGCGACGCCTGAGCTGCAATTGTCGTGTCGCAAGTTGTAGCTGCGACACGTTGTAGCTGAGAATCAAGATGGCCGCCGACGGATGTGACAAGCTTGTATGTGGTCACTGTAATAAATCTATAAAGTCAGATGATGGTGCGATCATGTGTGATGTTTTTTGTGACAGGTGGTTTCATTCGAAATGTGTTAATATTTCATCAAGTGATCTTGGCAAGATTGGAGAGTTGGGTGATCTTTCTAGATGGTTTTGTCCAACCTGTAATTTGAGGTTAGAAAAGTTACGTGAGTACAAGATTGATGGGAGTTCTCTTGTGGACTTTAATTGCAAATTTAGTCAAATTTCTGAAAAGCTCAGGGTGGTAGACCAGGATAATGTTAAACTGCATTCAAAGTTAGACTCTATTGTTGCTTTATTAATGAATATAGAAAGTAAGTCGACCCAACTTCACTTGTTTGATGATACCGGTAACGTACTCGTTGAACGTGATACAGACTGTTCAATTTCAAACTTGAACTTGACAGTCGATTCGAATTTGAATCGACAAGATTGTGACACTGACGATACTGACCGATCGACTAGAAGGAAAAAATCGATAGTTACAATCGATCTTGCGGACTATACTCAGTCTACATCGATAAATACGAGTCGGCTTGTGAAACAGAATAGTGGAATCTCAGCTATTGAGGTTAGGGATTGTAATTCACAGAAACATAAACAATCGGTGACTGATGTTGAGGAAATTGTAGGAAACTATTCCTTGTCTTTTCCACCCTTAACTTTAAGTAATAAATCAATAGTAAATAATGCTGGTGAATCTAACAACTGGTCTACAGTGGTTAGGAAAAAAGGACGGAAACCTAAAAGAGCAACTAATGAAATTAAAGAACAATCTTCTGCTCCTTCCAAATTACCTAATAATGCAAATATTGTCAGGAATAAGAATGTTATCACTGGTAATATGGTTGAGGTGGGTGATAGAAGGTCTAGGCGCAATAACATTATACACGGCTCTATGAAGGCTAGTGAGGGTGTTCCTGTGCCTTTGAAAGCTGCTAGAAAAATGTTCTGGCTTTTCCTATCCGGTTTTGACTCCTCGGTTGTAGCAGAGGATGTGGTTTCATATCTTCAAAGTTTGAATGAGTCAACAAGTTATATCTGTGAGAAGATAAACTCTAAGTATAATACCTATAGCTCCTTCAAAGTAGGTGTACCTCTTGAATTGGCCGATGAACTTATGCATCCTAACTTGTGGCCGCAAGGTTGTGTTGTAGGAAAGTATAGGGCACCTAGAGCTAAAACTGTGTCACAAAACCGTTTTTTACAACCTACTCAGGAAAGACAAAAACTGACTTGAGTGTTTCTTCAGTTTCTGACAAAACTTCACAGGTTGCTGTATCTGATATATGTATTTTTAGTTTGAATGTACAGTCTCTTCGTAATAAATTACATGAAATGGAAGTGATTCTAAGTGACACGCCGGTTAATGTAATTTGTCTTAATGAACACTGGCTTCTTGACGATGAGATATCACTTTATGTTCCAGAGGGATTTGCCTTGGCTAGTTCTTATTGTAGACAGTCACCATTTGGAGGTTCTTCTATATATGTAGAGAAAAACATGTTGTTTGAACAGCTGGATGTAAAAAAGTATTGCATTGATGCTAGTTGTGAGGTCTCAGCTATTAGACTATGCAAATTTAATATGCTAGTATTATGTATTTACCGAACTCCTGGTTCAAATTTTAAACAGTTCATTGAAAATCTTGAAAATATTCTAACTGATTTAACAAACAGAACAAAACGCTTCAAAGATATGGTTCTTACTGGTGACCTAAATGTTGATATTTTAAAAGATAATGATAATACTACTGTTGAATTATTAAATTTACTAAGATCTTTCAATATTTACTGTGTTCATAAGATCCCTACAAGATTTAATGCATGTCTTGACATTGTAGCATCAAATATCCTTTCTGACAATGTGGAGGTGAAGTTGCTAAACCAGGACTTGCTCTCTGATCATGCTGGTATTTGGTCTACTTTCAAATTAAGTGTTGTCTCAAATTGTAAAAATGATAATTCATGTAGAAAAGAGTATAGTAAAAAGCGTATTATCACACAAGACAAATTGAACTATTTCAAACAATTATTGATCTCTGCAGATTGGTCTGATATTTATACCAAAGATGTAAATAGTGCTGTTAGCAGTTTTTTATATATTTTTACAAAGTATTTTAATGTTAGTTGTCCGTATATAAATGTTAGTAATAGTTATAGAAAGAAAAAAGCATCTGTGATAAATTGGTTTACTCCTGAATTAGATAGTATGCGAAAGCTGCTTCTTGTGATATATAACAGATGGAAGAGCTCTGATAACCATGAGTATAGAATCTTGTTCAAGAATATTAAGAAAAAGTACAAGCAAGAGATATATAAAGCAAAGCTAGAAGCTAATGGTAGATTTATAGCTAAGGCTAAAAATCAATGTAAGGCAGCCTGGCTTATTGCCAAAAATGAAGGTAATCTTATAAAACCAAATAGTCAAAGTTCCATACCAATCTCTCCTGAACAGTTCAATAATTATTTTGTTAATGTATCTTGTAACACTGTCAATGCTCAAAACAATAGCTCTAGTACAAATAATATTGACTTCTCTGATTTGTTAAATAATAGTATCAATAGAGATCAGAATGCCAAAATTTCAAATTCAAGAAGGTTGATGAACAAACAATTAGGTGCATTGTAAATAAAATGAGTCACTCAAGATCTGAGGATGTCTATTGTATGTCTAATTATTTGGTTAAGAGTGTGGTTGATGTTATTATTTCTGAACTCATTTATATTGTAAATACTGTATTGTGTGAGGGAGTTTTTCCTGATTGTTTGAAAGTTACCAAAGTTACACCTGTTTTTAAAAAGGGTGATGCTAATGTACCTCAAAACTACAGACCAATTGCTATTGTTCCTATACTGAGTAAAATTATTGAGACTTGTATTGTAATTCAACTTAATGAGTATTTTGTTAGTAATGGCTTGTTCTATCCTTTTCAGTTTGGCTTTAGACCTGATCATTGTACTGTGGATGCAGTTGAAAAACTTGTTGAATGTGTTCTAAGTGGCTTTGAACAAAAGCATCCAGTTGGCTCTGTATTAATAGATTTAAGTCGTGCCTTTGATTGTGTCTCTCATTGCATCTTATGCAAAAAGTTAGAAAAGTATGGTATAGTACATAAGGAGCTGATGTTGATCCAGACTTATCTGAATAATAGAAAACAAATGGTAAGCTTGAATAATGTAAACTCAAATTTTCTTGAGGTAACGATAGGGGTCCCCCAAGGATCTGTACTTGGTCCCTTTTTGTTTTTAGTCTTTGTAAATGATTTCAGCAAGAATATCTCTGTATTATCCATATTGTATGCAGATGATACAACTTTAGTGCATTCTGATGTTGATATAACTACTGTTCAAAATTCACTTAGAAGAGCAATGGATGAATCAAAGTTATGGTTCAATGCCAATTTACTTGCAGTAAATGAAAGTAAAACAGAGCAAATTGTGTTTTCACTTAACAATCACAGAAATCTGAACTTGAATGATAATTTTCTCAAGCCTGTTAAACTGCTAGGAATATATCTTGATAGTAAGCTTAGTTGGGAACATCACCTTGTGAACTTATGCAAAAAGCTGTCAAGAATAACATTTCTTTTGAGAAGATTAAAATCTAGTGTAAATTTCAATGTTATTCTTATGATTTATTTTGGTCTTTTCCATACCCATTTGATATATGGCGTGAAATTGTGGGGCAACTCACCACATTCAAAAAAAGCATTTATATGGCAGAAAAAAGCGCTCAGAGTTGTATTTGGCTTAAAATACAATGAATCTTGTAGGGGTATTTTTGTAGAGCATAAAATTATGACTTTGCCTTGTTTGTATATTTATTATAATTTGATATCTGTGAAGAAAAATGTGTCTGATCTTGAAAAAAATTCCACTGTACATTCTCACAATACTAGACATAAAGATGACATTTGTGTACCAACTGTTAGATTAACTAAATCCATGAAAAGTCATAAGTACATGCAAATTCGATTGTTTAACTTACTTCCACAGAGTGTCAAGCAACTACCTCTAAAAATGTTTTGTACTTTTATTAACAACTGGCTAAAGACTAAGGCCTTTTACTCCATTGAGGAGTACCTGGAAAATTTTAGTGTGATATCTTGATCCTTTTATTTGACTTATAATGTATGTTTTTATAAACTGAAATGACTGTGAACTGTTATGTAATACATAGTATTATTAATTAATGACGTGGCCTAGTGCATAAACTGTATTTTGTTTTACGGCTAATAAATTTCTTGATTCTTGATTCTAGCTCCTTTCTGCTTCATCGCGGCGGCATCGCACGGTCTTTTTATTCACTCTACCAAAACCTAAATCGCGTAAAAATTGAGATAGAGGAAAACTGATTTCAGATTCGGATTCAGCACCATCGAATTAAATGTGTGCGAGGTCGATTCTCATAAATAATCAAAAATGAGGAAGTTTTTTTTTAATGGATATTGAGTATACAGTAGTCTACTTGTTTCAACTTCTTAAAACATGTTATAAACATGTAAACATGAAATGTTTATAACTTCTATTTGTGAAATCGATTACAATAGTTAACTATATAAAATATATAGTTCACTATATTTATGTAATAATTCCAACCAAAATAGCATTCGTTAATATCATTATTTCTTTTTATTGTACAATAGAAAATCTTATTATGGCTATGAGGGGAGCCTACAAGGTTGATATAGTTTGTTCAACTATATTATGTACTTGTACTATGTTAGAAATAAAGAGAGAAACAATATTATGTCTATAAAATTGATGACTCATATCCCGTGTCTACAACCTAGACGCCTATCTGGGCAATGGAGATAGTCTGATATATTTATATAACTCTGTATATAATAACTTTCTGCGCAACTAATCCATTTGTACTCATTTTATGAGCAGTCTTTGCTAGGCAGTGTCACAGTGAAGGACAATGGACTTCATAAACGTTGTTAGAGTGGATATATAGCACCACTTTATATAGTTTTCAACTACTTTATATTCTATACACAAAACAAATGATTCAAACTAAATTAGCAATATTTCAGAAATAGTTCAAAGAACTAAAGTCCTGTATACTATACACTATATTCTACATGCCCAGGATTTCTTTTTTCGATGAGAAGAATTAATATTACTTCCGTTCAATGTACTGTATTTCTATTAACTGTTCGTCAATTGAACAACAATAAAGTCATAAACAATCATTCTCTATATGCATTGATATTTTTCTCATATTAATAATCAAGTCACTAGAAGATTATTATTATTTTATGTTCTGATGTTAGTGCATGATATAATCATTCATAATCATACTTACAATAAACGTTCATCTACGACCATGTTATAAAGCCATCATTACAGTTTCAAAATTGAAATCGGAACAGTTGATTTTTCGAAATTGAATTTGAAACTTGTAATGTACTTTAAAATCGTAATGACAACTTCATGAAACGTATTATGAAACGGTTCTAGTTCAATCTGATTTTAGTAGATTTATAATGTGGATATTATTGTTTTTTGTTGGTTGTAGATAAAATGGTGTATACAATGGTTGTATTTTAGCCTTTAATTTCTTGAGATACCTTGAAATAACTCGCGGCGTTGCCGCTCTTATTTAAACCTTGGTATCTCACCATTATAATGGTTGATACAACCATTGCATGAATCAAATCAAATTACTATAATATCTTACTTATTTGGTCTTACATTCAATCTTAGGAGTAAGTAATTCGATTAATTAGGTACTGGACTTATAGACCCAGAAACATGGCAAATTGTAACTGTTGAGGCCGGTATTACACTATAAAAGTTCTTTGTTATATATCTTTTATCAAATATATAATAATATGTTCTCTTTAGGAGAATAAATTACATAAAATTATGATCATAGTTCACCAGACTGACAGACAAAACAGAGACAATAGAGAAGACAGGCCCTGCTTGGCCTTGGAGCCGCTCCGCTAGCCGAACCGCCGCTAGACTGTGTACTGAAATAAAATCAAGCTGAAAAGCAAGCGACCACGTCGTTGCGACATCGCAAATATGCATCGAGCCTGAATGAGTAGACGTGTTGTTAAACAGGAAAGTACCAATTAGAACAACCAAAAGCACTACAACAGGAATCACCTTCCATTTTTTTCAAGAGACACACGTATTTTTTAAGTTGATTCAACTAAGATGATAACAAATTAAATTAAGTTGATTTTAAATTAATGTTTACTTTAAAAAAACTAACCAATATTTGAAGAAAAGAGCGATCTCATGATGAGAGTCATACATAAGTTATGATATCACTCATATGTTTGGATAGGCGTACACCGGTTAGTCAAGATAAGACAAGACGAGATTAGTCACGTTTAGTCACAGTACTTCACATAGTTGCTTATGAAGCAACACACACCGATTAGTCATTGCATCGGTGTGAGCTGCTTCATAAGCAGCTATGTGAATTACTGTGACTAATCTTGTCTTGTCTTGACTAACCGGTGTACGCCTAGCCTTATAATATAAATGGTTTTGCATGCCGGCCACCAGGATTGCTGCTCGCAAGACTGGGGACCACTTTTTGTATCCGAGTGTCGCGACTGTGTATTTATTAGAATTAGACTGTGGTGGCACTGAGAGGCGTGTCAAACCTGTTGTTTAGCAAAGCTAAAGAGGTCCCTAAAGCCAGGTTTTCATTAGTAGAGTTAGTGGTAGAGTAACTAGCATACTAAGTCTACTCTACTTACTTGGTACTTAAAAACAAGTACTCTACCATCACTCTACTATGAACGTTTTCATTGGGAGAGTTTACAAGACATTTAGTACTCGCCCAGGGAACTCTACCACTAACTCTACTAATGAAAACCAGGCTCAAGGCCTAAAACCGAAAAATTCATGGTAGCCTAGCCTACGGTAAACTATTGATCTATGGGAGAATTTTTGCTGGGAAATTGTAGCAGTATATTAAACAAATACCATCAATTTTTTCAACAAATAAAATTCCCAATCCTAATTCCTAATTATCATAGGCCTAAGATTGAAAATCTTACCCTCGGCATCGAATGATCAAATTCGTTCTTGCATCTCTCACAAGTTACGTTTCCTGAAAGCCCTACAAGCGGAGAAACAGAACCACAGTTACGACAAAATCCAGGAACATCATAAGTTATCTTGTCTTTAGACATTTTCGTCGTAATATTAAACTAAAAATGCATTACATTACTATTATAATACAGTTTGTGTCCCAAGAAAACAGATAACCTAAAAGCTTTAGCTGACACCTGTGAAAATGCTTTGAAGAATCGATGCTTTCACTATCGAGTATCGATCTATCATATTTGGTGAGAATGTAGACTAGTGGCGCGCTCAAGTGACAGACAGAGTGAACGATCGAAATGAATTGAATTATTGCCCGAATATGAGAATGAAATGAAATTTAATGATACATGTACCATTGTTCCATTATTATTTAACAAACTGGTTTTCCTTCGAATAAATACAGTATATTAATAATATTTTTAGATCATTGAAATTTTTAATCAACAGATTGGTATTATTTTAGGATACTCTTTTAGGGCCTGGTCACATACGATTGGGGTTTGCTTTACTTCTTCACTTCACTAGCAAAGAGCTACTTTGATTTACTTCACTTCACTTAGAGGAAAGAGCAATCGTAACTCTTTGCTAGTGAACAGGGCCGGCCTTAGTGGGGGGGGGGGGGGGGTTGTCAGGGTCGATCGCCCCGTGCCACGCGCTTTGGGGGGCTCTACGTTCGTGAAAAAATAATAATTTGAATATACGATACGCAATTTAAACAATTACTCTATTGTTAGGTCCGTGCTAGACAAAAAATAATATTATGAAAAAGTAATAATAATGCAGTAACTTTTATTGTGAATTGTGTTTGTCAGTACAGTACTGTGTCGTATAAGTGATAACAACGAGTGAGAGAACTTGACATGAAAGAAAGTGTGAGAACTTGATTATGAAAGTAGTGACATGATTGTGAAGTACAGGACCAATCTCCAGAGGAAAAATTCAAAATCGAATTCTTCTACCCAATTGTTGACACAGTGCTAAACAGTGTTCAAGGAAGGTTTGGGCAGCTACTGAATTTACTAAATTTTACTGAATTCGTATGGTACACCAGATGCTATCTGATAATCAAACAACAGCTATAATATACTCATTACTCAATGGGCCCTAGAGGGACACTAGAATTATATTTCTAGATTAACTGAATCTCAACTAAGTATTGTGATGGTTTTTTAATGATATATTGATATATTGGAATATTACCTTGGTAGCTCAGCATCTAGAGTCGACCTTGAGGGAACTTTTGAATAATTTTCATATAAAATTTGTCTCCAGAGGCAATAATCGGAGTAGCTGTGATTTATTTTGGTCGCGCACAAATGGGCCCATTAAATATATTATGAATTATTGACTCTTTCACTCACGCACTTATTGACCCTGCAAATTACGGAGATGGCTGCACCTGGCTGGAACCGAAGACCACTAGCTCCTCAGATATTTGGCTGGTTTCATCATATAAGGTCACTTTATAAACTTTTCCGATTTTACAATATTTGCTCTGAGACTAAATTATTCAAAAAAAGCAAAGGAACAATTATTAACATTTAACGAAAATTTAACATTTAAACATAGACTAGGACAGAGGGTCCTTTAATGGTGAGAGGCAAAATCAGAAGTGAGTAGTTGGCCTGTGAAGGAGGAAGTTTCAACCCTTTCACGGAATAGGCCATTTAGAAAATTAATTAAAGATCAAGGGTGCAATTGCAAATTTGGCATATTGCCCCAAATATAACGACAAAATTCACAGTTAGAGAAATATAGAAAAATCCAAAATCTTTTATTTGGATTTGGGGAGTACAGAGCATTCTTCCCTACCAATAAAATAATAAATTTTAAATAATTTTTCAAATTATTATATGATTATCACAATAATCGACTTTTCAATATCGACTTTCAACCACCACGTGAGCCATTTAATGCTGATTTTAAATTTTAAAGGTTTAAATCCATAAATTTGGTTGGGAGATGATTCTCCAGCTTTGATAAGGATTTGACATACTATAGCTTGTGTGATATTACTACCGGCACATGTGTATGGCTACTGATACGTGAGCTAACCTCAAATCCGGTACTTCAAATAGCCTGGATCTATAGGAAATGACAAATCTTGCTTTGTGGTGCATTTACATGGTAATTTATACTTCTGATATCTCTCATAAGACATTTGCAATTACATTAGTTGATTTAATTTAGTTTAGTTTACATATTTCACCTCTTGGGGTGTCTTTATAACTTGACAGATAAAGTTTGAATCTGGCGGCAAGCCATGAATTCGAAAATGGAAACCGGTTGGTAACCTATTTCGCCGCTAGATGGCATAAAACGTGCTCTGGGCAGAGCCCTCTCTCATTTTTGAATGGGTTCAAAAATGAATAAACTTCTAGGGTGTCACATAAGCCCTCCTTTGTTTCAAGGTGACAAGTAATTGAGCTATGGCTCATTTATGAGGAACATTGAAACAAATAACAGTGACAGAACATTCTATGAAAATACAATACACATTATTCAGAAATGTCAGACTACTCTTTCAAATTGTGACAATAAGTTTGATTAACAAATTTCTTTTCAGGTAGAGACTTTCTTGAGACAACAGGTATTACAAAGCTGTGTCAGTTTAGACTTTATCAAAATTTCTGACAATCAAAATTCTACAATCATACAAATTCTTCATAAGTTGTTTATGTGCAGCTATGGCACCCTAAATAATACATTTTCCAATACAACAGTATCAAACAATAACAAGACATACAAGTATATTTTCGAATATAATATTGTTCATTTTCTATATATTTTCCTTTATTCATAGAATGACTGACTATACCACACAAAAAATGGTTCATACTTCAAATATTAATTTTACAATATAATTTTTGATTTTTTTTTTCAAAAAATTTCTCTTTCATAATCAATGAATACTAAACTACAATTTGATAATCTCTGCATTTGTGCAATTGTTTCTGCAGATTAACCATTGATAATATCAATAATAGTGATTATTTATAATCTAGATAAATTACATGCTTTTAGAATGAATATATTTCAATTTATCTCAACTCAATCACTAGCTAACACTTTTTACAGCAAGTATTCACAATTGACTTCCTAATTTGAAGTAATGAGACATTAATAGCATGCATTACATGCATTGAATTCTTGACATTTATACAATGATAACAATTAGTTAGTTACTTTACACAGATTTTTTTTTCTTTAATAAAAAGATATTTTCTTCATTTTTCATTTTTTTTTCTTTTCAAGTGCAAAAAGTTATTTTTATTTTTTTTTCTATTTTATGTTTTCCTTCACCATTTGATTTACATTCAAAGAAAATTTACATTTAAAAAATTACAGCTAACAATTCAAAGACATAATAATTTATACAAATATTACTGCATGTTAATACAAGGCGGTTGGCTTATTCATCGAAGGGCGGACCGGCGGTGATGCGATGACTGAAGTTGTCTTCTTTGAGGAGTCGTCTTCGTCGTCGTCGTCGGCGTCCAACGGCGTTCTCTCCTGTTCACGGCGGTGCGACAGTGGGATCGATGATCTTGAAGCCAGAAGCGAAGAGATATCTTCTTGAAGCTCATGTCTTGAAGCGTTTTCTTTTTCATTCTCATGTCTGGAAGTTCTTGTATCAACGAAGTGCTGCAGGTGGCCATCTATCTCAGCTTGGAAATACTGGAGAAAATTTGCTGCAATGATTATCTGTGTTCCATTTACTGGGAACACTAGAAAAGTGCGAGCAAATAAGTGCCCTCCAATATTTATTTTAAATCGCGTGTGTCTCCTATGTTGTGTAGCACAGGCTTTGGGAATCCGAGTTCGATCTCCTTGTGGTTGTGACTGATTGGATTTTTGTGGGTGACAAGGTTGTTTCATCTCCGTCTCCTTCTCTTCACTGGTTCTACTGGAACTTGGAGGTGGATGGCTTTTGTCTTCATCTGTTGTGATGTGGTAGGCTGTCAAAATGTTTTTGGCAGCCGGTATATCCAGTCATCTTCTATTATTTGGAGCTCCTTGACTTCCACCCGAATCCCTTGGTTGAGTTGGCGCTGGCTGCGGCTGGTTACTTGCTGCGCTCTTGGCCGGCTGATGAGCAGAAGTATTGTGAACCGGCCTTGTTGCAGACGAGTTGTTGCCGTTGCTACTGTCAAATGACGCGCCATGGAAATCAGCTCCTTCTGAATATTCTCGTTGATTCCAATAACCTGACTTTCGTTTATTATTATTATTTCGATTATTAAAATGCCGTCCCTGATGATTATTATCATAGTTTCGATTTTTGTTGTTATCATTATTCATATTTTCTTCCATGTGATTCTCCTGTTGGCTCGTATCATTTTCTTGAGTAGTTGTGTGGGTGTCACTTTGTCGTTTTTGTTGATGAGACCCATTATTATTTGAGTTTCCATTTTTATTTATAGACTGGATTCGGTGAAGACAATTTTCTAAATCTCTGAAGGTAGTGATAGTACTTGTAGAAAGTGCTAATTGGACGTTGTACGGCAATTTTTTCAAAACTATATTTGTTAGGTTGGATTCCTGAATTGGAGTATCCAGCAGCGAATTCTTGAACCTAACCTCTGTTGCGAAGGCGGTGTAGGAAACATGAGTTCGGTTGTTGTATTGACAACAAATTATTTCTGATAGCAAATTCTGTTGTTTATCAACCGACCAAAACTGCTCCAGGAAAGCATCAATAAATTGTTGTAGGCTAGTGAACTCCCTTGCCCTTCCTTGCAAAAATAGCAGTGGTTCAGAACGAAGTTGAGTTGCTAATTTAAATTGCCAAACAGCCCAAGGTATAGGTACAAGTTCATCAATTGTTTTCAGTTGGTTTACAAACTCTCTTGCTGAAATACAACTGGGTGTGTTATCAAATACGGGCAGATTAGAGAATAAATTAGGTATATTTATTAAATCACTCTGTATACCATTGTTATTTGTTCTACCGCCGGTACTGAGTAGGTCATTTTTCAATCTGTTGACTTCTGTTTTGGTTAGGTTAAGTTGTGATTGTAATGAGTGTCGTGTGTTACCTAAAATCCTCATCCAACTTTCTCAAATTATTTTCATGTGAGTCTACTGACCCCTTCAAATCATTAAAATTAACTTTTAGTTGAGTTTGTTCTACTTCAAATCTGGTGAGTTTGGTCTGATAGTCTAAATGCTGTTCATTTACTTTCGAAAAGCTAACCTTGTTATCTGTTTTCATTTCCTCCAACTTTTCATTCAATGATGTTTGTGTTTGCTTAATCTGACAGTCAAATTCTTTACTCACATTTTCTAATTTGTTATTAAACTCTGTTTCTTGAACTTTTAAAGAGCCTCTTACATCCTCATGAAAAGTGTTTTGTTTTTCATTAATTTCAAGTTGAAAACTGGCTATTCTACTTTCAACTGTGTTGTTTACATCTTTGATTGCTGCCTCCATTTGATCTAGCCTATTATTTATACTAACTACAGATTCATCTGCTTGTTTCCGCACAGATCCTAATTCTTCTCTTATTTCATCCCTCAAAGTTTTATTAAGTTGATTAACTTGCTCGGTTGTTGGAATTTTATTTATTGCTTGGAACAGTCTATCAAAGTCTGCTGTAGTGATGCTTTGAGGCCTGTTTGGATCTGAGGCTAGGAATGATAATGAAGTGCTGTCCTGTGTAGATATAGGAGTAAAAGGGTTCTCTATTCCTACTTCGCTAGGTTCGACTGTATACAGAGTGGAGGAGTGTAAATTTTCGGGGTTAAAGTTTACTGAACTTATACTTCCAATTTCTCTTTCCCGCGGTACACCACTTCCATCTACTGGTACTGTTTCTTCAGGGATTGTAGGCCTAGTAGTAGTACCCTCTGCTTTCCCCTCATCTCCTGCTGTATTCATTTTACTTGCAATGTCTATCAAAGAACGAAAGTTTCTAATAGGTTGAGAGATTGTTGTAAGTTGAAGTAGATTATGTTGATTGGAGTCGGATTTGTGATATAAGATGTACACTACCGCCCTCCAACCTTGCAAAACATGCAGTTTCACGAACAACAACAAAATAACAATGAAACATAAAATAAGTAATATATTCAACCTGAAATAAATACAAGGACAGAACCTAGAATTATACCAAGAGTTACTATAAATGTAATTCATTTGGGAAGAATGCTCTGAGGGGTTCAAATTGATTCATCGGCTCTAGAGCTGAGATACCTTTCCTACAAATGAATTGAATAGCATAAACCCAAATTGGCAGATTCTGGCTATTCCTGTTTGAAATAAATTCAAGTATGAATAATGAAATAATAATATTCCAATAAGGAAATATTCCTTCTGTAAGAAGTATTGACGACTGAATTGCCTAGGCACCATAGAAATATACTGTAAGTAAAAATATTTGAAAATTTTCATGAAATTTCATTTAGTTCCAAAGATGCTTTTTTTTTGTAGTAAAAAATTGCTCATTCCCTGCTTATTACGTTGGGCGCCATTTAATGTGATGGTTTTTTAATGATATATTGATATATTGGAATATTACCTTGGTAGCTCAGCATCTAGAGTCGACCTTGAGGGAACTTTTGAATAATTTTCACATAAAATTTGTCTCCAGAGGCAATAATCGGAGTAGCTGTGATTTATTTTGGTCGCGCACAAATGGGCCCATTAAATATATTATGAATTATTGACTCTTTCACTCACGCACTTATTGACTCTGCAAATTACGGAGATGGCTGCACCTGGCTGGAACCGAAGACCACTAGCTCCTCAGATATTTGGCTGGTTTCATCATATAAGGTCACTTTATAAACTTTTCCGATTTTACAATATTTGCTCTGAGACTAAATTATTCAAAAAAAGCAAAGGAACAATTATTAACATTTAACGAAAATTTAACATTTAAACATAGACTAGGACAGAGGGTCCTTTAATGGTGAGAGGCAAAATCAGAAGTGAGTAGTTGGCTTGTGAAGGAGGAAGTTTCAACCCTTTCACGGAATAGGCCATTTAGAAAATTAATTAAAGATCAAGGGTGCAATTGCAAATTTGGCATATTGCCCCAAATATAACGACAAAATTCACAGTTAGAGAAATATAGAAAAATCCAAAATCTTTTATTTGGATTTGGGGAGTACAGAGCATTCTTCCCTACCAATAAAATAATAAATTTTAAATAATTTTTCAAATTATTATATGATTATCACAATAATCAACTTTTCAATATCGACTTTCAACCACCACGTGAGCCATTTAATGCTGATTTTAAATTTTAAAGGTTTAAATCCATAAATTTGGTTGGGAGATGATTCTCCAGCTTTGATAAGGATTTGACATACTATAGCTTGTGTGATATTACTACCGGCACATGTGTATGGCTACTGATACGTGAGCTAACCTCAAATCCGGTACTTCAAATAGCCTGGATCTATAGGAAATGACAAATCTTGCTTTGTGGTGCATTTACATGGTAATTTATACTTCTGATATCTCACATAAGACATTTGCAATTACATTAGTTGATTTAATTTAGTTTAGTTTACATATTTCACCTCTTGGGGTGTCTTTATAACTTGACAGATAAAGTTTGAATCTGGCGGCAAGCCATGAATTCGAAAATGGAAACCGGTTGGTAACCTATTTCGCCGCTAGATGGCATAAAACGTGCTCTGGGCAGAGCCCTCTCTCATTTTTGAATGGTTTCAAAAATGAATAAACTTCTAGGGTGTCACAGTATCAAGAGCTGCGTCAGGCTTACAACTAATTAACTTTCATAATCTGACTTACAAAAATGAAATCTAACTTACCTATTGAGAAAGCGCGCGTTTTATGTTTATTTTACGTTATAATTTTATGAATGAATCTATATTAATAAAAGAGAGTTGGTGTCTGTACGCTCGCTTATAACTCGAGAACGGCTGAACCAATTTAGATGATTTTGGATTCGTTTGAATTTTTACAGCACTGGTTAACATAATATGTATTAAAATATAAGAAAATCCCTTTATAATTAATAAATAATTAGTACATCAATGACCTAACCTATCAAACATTTCACAGACTTCAGTTCAAACTTGCCGGCCAAGCGGCTACGGAAAGATGATCGTGTATTTGAGATGGGAAAATCTGCTTGCAGACTCTAAGCTTCGGTAGCGTACTGCTAGAGCATCTGCGTTGTAAACATGAGGTCCCGGGTTCAATTCCCGCTCCGAGCCATTTCTTTTTGTACTAGGTTTTCTACTCTAATTATTTTTTTATGCTAGAATCATCAATAAAGAATGAGTTATCGTTCGTATCATACATGTTTTATTGTTTCTAATAATAAAATTGAAGAACGGGAATAAAAAAAAATAAAATAAAATAGATTAAAATAAAAAAAATTAAAAAGAAATAAATAAATATGAAAAAAATTATTTTTATTAAAATAGGACTGATAGAAATTTGAAGAACGGAAATAAAATAAAAAATACATAAAAAAATAAAATAAATTAAAATGAAAAAATTAAAAATAAATAAATATGAAAAAAATTCTTTTAATTAGAATAGGACTGATAAAAAATTGAAGAACGGAAATAAAATTAAAAAAATATAAATTAAAAAAAAAATACATTAAAATAAAAAAAAAATTAAAAGAAATAAATAAATAAATCCTATAAATAAATATGAAAAAAATAATTGGTGGGAGGAGGGGGATGACATTTGATGGGAAAGAGGGGGTTGACATGAAGAGGGATATGTGGGGGTGACATTTGGGGGGGAATGGAGGGGGGCATTTGTGGGATGACATTTTTTGGGGGGTGGCATGATGGGGGGACATTTGTGGGGAGAAGAGGGGGGACATTTGGGGGGAGGGAAAGAGTGCGATACGAAGTTTGCCGGGACAGCTTGTATAATTATAAATTTCATTTGTATTATACTATTTTGAACTCAATTGCGTGATGGAATTATAACGGCATAATTACGAAGTTGGAATCAGGGAGGGGAACACATACCTAGCCAGAGAGTGGTAGGGATTCAAAATGCTCGAGTTTGTATATGGGGTAAAGAGTTTAATATTTCAAGTGAAGGGCCCCGCACTGAAGGTTCGCCCCTAGCCCCGCAGCACCTGCTAGGGCCGGCCCTGAGTGAAGTGAAGTAAAACAAAGCACTGTAGCTCTTCGCTATAGTCCGGCCACAGACAAAAGATCCTACGCGCATTGTTGTATCACTGTAGTAATATCTCACTCGCTCCACTATACTGCGTATCATGCGCTTTCTCTCTGTGCAGTAGAGTTCTTATTTTGGAGGTCCTTTTGACTGTGGTCAGACTATAGTGTAGTGAAGTAAAGCAAACCCCAATCTTATGTGACCAGGCCCTTAAGGATCCTTTAAAGGATACTCTTAGGGCCGGTTCATGAGCTCGGGATTCAGCCAAGTCCTAGACTAAAACGGGGGGCTATCGTAGCATCGACAAACGTTAGTCTCGACTAGTTAGTGGGTTAGCAGCATAGAGAGCCCTAAGTACATTGTGTCGAGGCTAAGGTTTGTCAATGCTACGATGGCCACCCGTTTTAGTCTAGGACTTGGCTTAATCCCGAGCTCATGAACCACGGGCTTCTCCCTCGCAGACCAAAAATAAACAGGAATCGGTAGTGCGCATGCGCTGGTAACGTATTCGTTACCAGGTCGGTATTCGTTGGAGCAGTTTCGTTTCGCATGTTAACGTTAACTGTTACTTGCTCATCCCTCAGTGGTATATTTCAAAATAGGCAGCATGAAATTGCGAGCTTCGGAATAACTTGACAGTTGATCCTCTATGATTTATATTGGGAATAAACTGTTCAATATTATTTTCCAAGCTTGCATTTTGTATAACTGTAGAAGATTTAGCCTATTTGACCTGAAGAAGGTAGTGCTGGAAACATACAACACAATAAAATCGATCATTGCGAGGATAGCAATGTAAGCTAATAACATGGTGCCAAGTTGGGCAAATAAAAAGGTTGAACGCATGTTGTGGAGGTGAAGGTGGAGTTGTTAGATAGCCTACCTACTCAACATGCGCGTACCCTAAAGTGAAAGTACCGGTAGGTATTTATACTATTCTTTTGGTGCCCGATAATCAACTAATCTTAAAATAAATTGGGATGAATAAACTTATAAATAACTAAATAAAAATAAGTTACAGTTCGGTTTATCACCCTACTTTAGTCTATTCACTGAGTAGAAAAAGTTGTGAGTGAAGTCAGAAACCAGTCTAGAGCTTGCAATTAAACCTCTATTATGAATCATTTTTACTTCAATTTTTCATTCCAACATGAGACATGAGTGAATACAATTGCATCATAGCCCATTAGCCATTAAGAAAATTTAAAGGTACTCCTGAAAACTGGAGGATTTTTTATGTTTATTAGATTAGACTATGGTATTAATAGAGGTTAAGTAGAAAGTACCACGTGACGTCAGTCACTGTCACTGATCAGTTACTATCACTTATCACGGAACGGAACTGCTCCACGAATACTTTACCAGCGCATGCCCACTATAGATTTTTGGTCTGCGAAGGAGAAGCCCGTATTCAACGGCGTCAGTTTCAGATAAGTTATAAGTTACCTTTTAGGTTATTGGTTATTAACTGTATTATAATAGTAATGTAATGAATTTTTAGTTCTATATTATGGCGAAAATGTCTAAAGACAAAATAATTTATGATGTACCTGGGTTTTTTCATAACTGTGGTTCTGTTTCTCCCCTTGTAGAGCTTTCAGGAAACGTAACTTGTGAGAGATGCAAAAACGAATTGGATCATTCGATGCCCAGGGTAAGATTTTCAATCTTAGGCCTATGATAATTAGGAATTGGGAATTCTATTTGTTGAAAAAATTGATGGTATTTGTTTAGTATATGATACTGCTACAATTTCCCAGCAAAAATTATTCTATGGATAGGCTTACCATATTTTTCTGACCCCAATCCCGGCAATTTTTCCAGAGACTAGAGAATGGATATTGAATAGTTGAACAAGCTTTACCTTACTTCATTATTGAACTTCACTACATGATATTAATGAATACTATTTCTTTGTATTTTATTTTTGAAAAATTTTAAAACAAAAATTCATAAAACTTCAAATGAGAAATGAGAAAAATGGAATAAAATCATCAAAATTCTACTTTCAAAGGAATAAAAATTGAACAAGGCTTTGATTAATATTAATGCAAATTCAGATTTGTTTGTCTTTGACTTGAAAATGTTTTTCTTGTTTCCATGAAAACTCTACATTAAATACTTTTCTTCTGAAGAGACCACTTTCTTAAAAAACACTTTGTCCCCTTTAATTTTTTCAAAAAAGTCTACACATGAAAGTTTTGCACTTATTTTTATGTTGAGGAGCTCTCTTACAGCTTTTATCGCACAGAACAAACAACAAAATTCCTTTGCCTCTAGGCTACCAAGTTCTGAGTCTGCAGCAGTATAAATATTTCAATTTAGTAGACAAATTTTCCCTGTTTCTACCTATATTTTTAAAATCCCAGAGATAAATCAATTCCGGAGATTTCCCCTGAGACACACATTAATCCCGGCATTACCGGGCTAATCCCGGAGAAATGGTAAGCCTACCTATGGATCAATAGTTTGCCATAGGCTACAATGAATTACTTTGATTTGAGGGACCTTTTTAGCTTTGCTAAACAACAGCTTTGACACGCCTCTCCTCAGTGCTACCTAATAGTTGGGTAACTTGAAAATGTCTAGTTTCAAGGTTGTTGGCTCAACCCACTAGCATAGGTTGGGGTTGTCAAAAGGTTAGGTTAGCTTCAGGTGCGTGACTGGAAAAAATTACAATATTCTCATGAAATATGTGTTACCCATCAAAAACAAAATGGCTCCTGATAGTTGATTTAGAGGTGGGGTGAAATGCTTTAAAAGAGGTATTGACTAGAAATGGTACCAATATTGAATACTAAAAATAATTACCAAATTGATTTCATTATGAATTAAGGTCATCACAAATGATCCGACGGCAGCATTTTCGTTCTGCGCATGCGTCACGAGCCCAATGATCTGATTGGTCCATGTTCATGGTTGTTGATGAATGTTCAGCTTCCTTCTGTATTATCAGATTCCTAGGCGCATGCGCAGAACGAGAATGCTGCGTCGGTCAATATGTGAATTGACCTTTAATATAAGGTAGGGTTTCGCTTCTGCGGATGCGCAAAATAGCAACTAATTAAATCAAATCTTTTTATTATTCAACTAGTAAAAATATACAAGAATAACCATGTATGAATAGGAACAATATAGTACGAATATTGTTTATTCACTGAATTTATTAATATTCAGTATCTTCTATCTCGTATATATTAATAAAAGAGAGTTTATGTCTGTACGCTCGCTTATAACTCGAGAACGGCTGAACCGATTTAGATGATTTTGGATTAGTTTGGATTGTTACAGCACTGGTTAACATAATATGTATTAAAATATAAGAAAATCCCTTTATAATTGATGAATAATAAGTAAATTAATGACCTAACCCATCAAACATGACATCCATTCTGATCCAGTCCAAACAATAATGCTCCTATAAAATCGATGTGTAGTTGAAGAGGCTACAATATAGGTCCTCTAAATGATGACCTCGATGGTCTGTTGGATAGTGACTCTCCCTTCCACGCAGAATTCTCGGGTTCGAATCCGAGACGGGTGAAATTTTTTTGACAACTTTCAGCATTCATTAATATTTATCCACTCGCTTTAAAAATTAGTATATTGCAGATTTCTTTTAATTACCATCAATAAAGCGAGTAGATATAGATACTTTTACTTCGTGACATTTTCTCGTGCGGGGGGGGTGGGGTGTGGTATGAAGGGGGGACATTTAGAGGGAAGAGGGGGTGACATGAATGGGGGCATTTGGGGGGACATGAATTGCAAATTTGGGGGGGTTTACATGAGAGGGGCCAATTGGGGTGAAGAGGGAGGTGACATTTGGTGGGAAAGAGGGCGATACGAAGTTCGCCGGGACAGCTTGTTTAATATACAAGTAGGTACAATTTTATTGTTTGAAAATATTGTTATTTTAATCTGAGATCGGCTGCGCATCGACAAAAGCAAAAACTCACCTTTACTTTCAAGAAATTCTGGTTCTCAGAGCTTTTTCCAATATAGTAATGGTTTATACTGTGATGATAAATAACGATGATAACACTAAGCTTTTGATTCTGTACAGGAGTAGCCATCATGGTTACAAATCAAAACTTCTATTTGGTAGTTTTTAATTCGCATGTTTCATGTAAGCAGGTGAAGAGTGAAGTGATGGATCCAGCAGACGACAGCTGTGACTGTGATGAAGGGCCAGTAGACATCAAAGAAGAGATGGACATTGACGACACTCACTACTGGTCACTCATCAGGAAGGCACGAGCTGACATCAAACGAGAACAGGTAACTCAACTCTATTCAGTGACAGGCGGTCTTTCTATTCTATGTTAGTTGAATATGCTGCATGAAGAATTCAACTTCAGTCTACCTCCACTTTTGCTGCACCTCTGGTCAGTGGTTTAATTTATCCATATTCCTTCTAGCTTTTTTGTTTATTAACAAAGAACTCCTTGCAGATTATAATTTATTTCACGAACACAAGGTGTTACTCCGCCGATTGTAAAATGTATAATTGATTCTTTATTTTATTCTATGATAATTGATTTCACAATTCATTTTTCTCTGAGTCTCTCCCAGTTCTTTACTTGTTGAATCTATAATTATGTGCAGTAGGTTTCTCCTAATATTAACTAGCTAGCTTGAATTCCGATCTAGCAAGAACAAAATTATATCCCAACAGATTAAAGCCTATAATACAGATCACTGAAGTAAAATTCTCTGGGTTTGAAAATGATTGCTTCAAGATAGTTTTATCTTCTTACTAGGCCTATATATAATTTGTAGGCTACTTGATCATTTATATTATTTTTACTAAGAAAGTGAGATATATGCTTATTCATTTTTTATCTATTGTTTTCAGTGTGATGAACCTTCAATGGTCTTCTCCAGCAGTGATGGCTACTCCAACTTAGAATACAGAATTTGTGAGTTTTCTTATTGCTTTCAAGCTATTACTTATTGCTTTCTTATAAGCTTCTTGTTGCAATTTCAATTTTTCCATGTATCATTCAAAATAGCAGGATTCTCCCTCATGGATATGTATTTTTATGTATTTCACTTGAATTGCCTTGTAACCACGATGCACTTGATGGCAGATTGCAATTTTCCTAAGATTTATAGCTTTCTAGAGACTCAATTCAGGCTATGGAATGACTGGATTGTGAATGAATTCTGCTGAGAAATTGAATGCAAGTATTGTTGAAAATATTGAAGACTTGAACAGAGTTATTAGAGAACATCAAGAGATTCATGATTTGGTAAGAGTTTTTCAAGTTAGTTTATAATAATTATTATGCAAGATCACTCTCATTCAATTAAATCACCATTATTGCTGTAAAGTATAAAAATCTGTGTAAGATTGAATTCCAGATATTGAACTGTAATAATTGAGCAACAAATAATAAATCTGGTGCTTAGAAATATGACTCGCTTTCGCTCGGCAGGGGGCTATGCCCCCTGCACCCCCTTTTGATATCCTCATGGTGAGTAAATTATTTTTTTGGTTGTGCCTTTTGTTTAACTGATTAGTTGCTTTGATGAAGTGAGTACTTCACACTCACCAGGGGATGGGGAGGGGAGTACAACTTCAATGATTCAGTGGAAAAACTGAATTTACAAATGTGCTTTACAAATCGAACCCCATAGGTGATGTGATCTGCTCCCTCCTGGAGGACTTTGCTAACAAATGATGGAAAAAAACACTTCATGTTCTCAATATATTCACTTCCCCATCAATATTCATGAGGAAAATGATTATTAACCACCTGTGCCACCCTTGATTTCCACAAGGATCAAAATGCATGATAATGGGGTCTATGAAGTGCAGCAACACAATCCCACACTCAATAATCTAAATTTACATTCCAGAATAGCCTATTAAAATTTGGCAAAAATGAAAATATGCACCTCCTCTTCAGTGCCAACCTGTAAGTCCAAAATACATTTTTCATTGAATCTAACAAATTGTCCAAGCAAAACATGGAAGTCAACATTGATTGAGCATTTAATCTCATTAAATGAACACTGATTTAGGTGGCTACTTATTTTCAATAATTAAAATATAGAATGTAACAATCAAAAATCGAAACAGAATGCTGTGCATCCTGGGAGACAAGGGCTCCGCCCTTGCAATATTGTTGAGAGAGGGGAGGTGGTGCTTTGCACCCAGGAAGGCAAGGGCTCTGCCCATGCGATATTGTTGGGAGGGGGGAGGTGGCGCTGTGCATCCTGGAAGGCAAGAGCACTGCCCATGCAATATTGTTGAGAGGGGGGAGGTGGTGCTGTGCATCCTGGAAGGCAAGGGCTCCGCCCTTGCAATATTGTTGAAAGAGGGGAGGTGGTGCTTTGCACCCTGGAAGGCTAGGGCTCCGTCCTTGCAATATTGTTGTGAGGGGCGAGGTGGTGCTGTGCATTGTGGAAGGCAAGGGCTCCGCCCTTGCAATATTGTTGTGAGGCAGTGGTGCTGTGCATCCTGGGAGGCAAGGGCTCCGCCCTTGCAATATTGTGAGGGAGGTGGTGCTGTGCATCCTGGAGGCAAGGGCTCCGCCCTTGCAATATTGTTGAGAGGGGGTGGTGCTTATCCTGGAGGCAAGGGCTCTGCCCTTGCAATATTATGTGAGGGGTGGTGGTGCTGTGCATCCTGGGAGGCAAGGGCTCTGCCTGTGTGTGTGAAAGGGGGAGGTGGTGCTGTGCATCCTGGGAGGCAAGGCTCCGCCCTTGCAATATTGTTGGAGGGAGGGGTGGTGCTGTGCATCCTGGAAGGCAAGGGGCTCTGCCCTTGCAATGTGTTGAAAGGGGAGGTGGTGCTGTGCATCCTGGGAGGCAAGGGCTCTGCCCACGCATTATCGTTGGAAGGGGAGGTGGTGCTGTGCATCCTGGGAGGCAAGGGCTCCGCCCATGCAATATTGTTAAGGGAGGAGGTGGTGCTGTGCATCCTGGGAGGCAAGGCTCCGCCCCTTGCAATGTGTTGAGAGGGAGGTGGTGCTGTGCATCCTGGAAGGCAAGGGCTCTTCTCTTGCAATATTGTTGAGAGAGGGAGGTGGTGCTTGCACCCTGGAGGCAGGGCTCCGCCCTTGCAATATTGTTGTGAGGGGTGGTGGTGCTGTGCATCCTGGGAGGCAAGGCTCTGCCCATGCAATATTGTTGGGAGAGGGGAGGTGCTGTGCATCCTGGAAGGCAAGAGCATCCATATGTGTTGAGAGGGAGGTGGTGCTGTGCAGCATGGGAGGCAGGGCTCCGCCCTTGCAATATTGTTGGGAAGAGGGTGGTGCTTTGCTCCCTGGAGGCAAGGCCCCGCCCTTGCAATATTGTTGAGAGGGGATGGTGGTGCTGTGCATCTGGGAGGCAAGGGCTCTGCCCTTGCAATGTGTGTTGAGGGTGCTGTGCATCCTGGGAGGCAAGGGCTCAATATGTTGAGAGGGAGGTGGTGCTGTGCATCCTGGGAGGCAAGGGCTCCGCCCTTGCAATGTTGTTGAGAAGGGGAGGTGGTGCTTTGCATCCTGGGAGGCTAAGGGCTCCCCCTTGCAATATTGTTGTGAGGGGGAGGTGCTGTGCATGTGGGAGGCAAGGGCTCCGCCCTTGCAATATTGTGAGGGGAGGTGGTGCTGTGCATCCTGGGAGGCAAGGGCTCTGCCCTTGCAATATTTGAGGAGGGGAGGTGGTGCTGTGCATCCTGGAGGCAAGGGCTCCGCCCTTGCAATATTGAGGAGGGAGGGGTGGTGCTGTGCATCCTGGGAGGCAGGGCTCCGCCCTTGCAATATTGTTGTGAGGGAGGTGGTGCTGTGTGCATCCTGGGAGGCAAGGGCTCCGCCCATGCAATATTGTTGGAGGGAGGTGGTGCTGTGTGCATCCTGGGAGGCAAGGGCTCCGCCCTTGCAATATTGTGAGGGAGGAGGTGGTGCTGTGCATCCTGGAAGGCAAGGGCTCCGCCCTTGCAATATTGTGTGAGAGGGGTGGTGGTGCTGTGCATCCTGGGAGGCAAGGCTCTGCCCATGCAATATTGTTGTGGAGGAGGTGGTGCTGTGCATCCTGGGAGGCAAGGGCTCCGCCCTTGCAATATTGTTGAGGAGGTGGTGCTGTGCATCCTGGAAGGCAAGGGCTCCGCCCTTGCAATATTGTTAGAGGGAGGTGGTGCTGTGCATCCTGGAAGGCAAGGGCTCTGCTCTTGCAATATTGTTGTGAGAGAGGAGGTGGTGATTTGCATCCTGGGAGGCAAGGGCTCCGCCCTTGCAATATTGTTGTGAGGAGGGTGGTGCTGTGCATCCTGGGAGGCAAGGCTCTGCCCTTGCGCAATATTGTTGGGAGGGGTGGTGGTGCTGTGCATCCTGGAAGGCAAGAGCTCTGCCCTTGCAATGTGTTGAGAGGGGAGGTGGTGCTGTGCATCCTGGAAGGCAAGGGCTCCGCCCTTGCAATATTGAAAGAGGGGAGGTGGTGCTGTGCGGCCTGGAAGGCAAGGGCTCCGCCCTTGCAATATTGTTGGGAGGTGGTGCTGTGCATCCTAGGAGGCAAGGGCTCCGCCCTTGCAGTATTGTTGAGGAGGGTGGTGCTGTGCATCCTGGGAGGCAAGGGCTCCGCCTTGCAATATTGTTGAAAGGGAGGTGGTGCTGTGCATCCTGGGAGGCAAGGGCTCCGCCCTTGCAATATTGAGAGGGAGGTGGTGCTGTGCATCCTGGGAGGCAGGGCTCCGCCCTTGCAATATTGTTGTGAGGAGGTGGTGCTGTGCATCCTGGGAGGCAAGGGCTCCGCCCTTGCAATATTGTTGAGGAGGTGGTGCTGTGCATCCTGGGAGGCAAGGGCTCCGCCCTTGCATTGTTGTGAAGGGGAGGTGGTGCTGTGCATCCTGGGAGGCAAGGGCTCCGCCCTTGCAATATGTGTTGAGAGGGGAGGTGGT
Organism: Laodelphax striatellus; assembly: GCA_017141395.1. Lineage (NCBI taxonomy): Eukaryota > Metazoa > Arthropoda > Insecta > Hemiptera > Delphacidae > Laodelphax > Laodelphax striatellus. The sequence goes on along the minus strand of CM029543.1, from coordinate 8,247,703 downwards.
GCTGTGCATCCTGGGGGGCAAGGGCTCTCCTTGCAATATAGTTGGGAGAGGGGAGGTGGTGCTGTGCATCCTGATGGGAGGCAAGGGCTCCGCCCTTGTATTGTTGAGAGGGGAGTGGTGCTGTGCATCCTGGGAGGCAGGGCTCCGCCCTTGCAATATTGTTGGAGGAGGGTGGTGCTGTGCATCCTGGGAGGCAAGGGCTCCGCCCTTGCAATGTGTGGGAGGGAGGTGGTGCTGTGCATCCTGGGAGGCAAGGGCTCCCGCCCTTGCAATATTGTTGTGAGAGGTGGTGCTGTGCATCCTGGAAGGCAAGGGCTCCGCCCTGCAATGTGTTGTGAGGGAGGTGGTGCTGTGCATCCTAGGAAGGCAAGGGCTGTGCCCTTGCAATATTGTTGTGAGGGAGTGGTGGTGCTTTGCATCCTGGGAGGCAAGGGCTCCGCCCTTGCAATGTGTTGAGAGGGAGGTGGTGCTGTGCATCCTGGGAGGCAAGGGCTCCGCCCTTGCAATATTGGGAGGGGAGTGGTGCTGTGCATCCTGGGAGCAAGGCTCTGCCCTTGCAATATGTGTTGGAGGAGGGTGGTGCTGTGCATCCTGGGAGGCAAGGCTCCGCCCTTGCAATATTGTTGGAGGGGTGGTGCTGTGCATCCCTGGAAGGCAAGGGCTCTGCCAATGCAATATTGTTGTGAGGGAGGTGGTGCTGTGCATCCTGGAAGGCAAGGGCTCCGCCCTTGCAATATTGTTGTGAGGTGGTGCTGTGCATCCTGGGAGGCAAGGCTCCGCCCTTGCAATGTGTTGGGAGGGAGGGTGGTGCTGTGCATCCTGGGAGGCAAGGGCTCTGCCTTGCAATATTATTGAGGAAGGGGAGGTGGTGCTGTGCATCCTGGGAGGCAAGGGCTCCCGCTCTTGCAATATTGGGAGGGAGGTGCTGTGCATCCTGGAAGGCAAGGGCTCCGCCCTTGCAATATTGTTAGAGGGGAGGTGGTGCTGTGCATCCTGGGAGGCAAGGCTCACCCCTTGCAATATTGTGGAGAGGGAGGTGGTGCTGTGCATCCTGGGAGGCAAGGGCTCTGCCCTTGCAATATTGTTGAGAGGAGGTGGTGCTGTGCATCCTGGGAGGCAAGGGCTCTGCTGTGCATCCTGGAAGTGGTGCTAGGCCCTTGCAATGTTGCAATATTGAGGAGGTGGTGCTGTGCATCCTGGGAGGCAGGGCTCTGGCAATGTGTGTGAGGGAGGTGGTGCTGTGCATGGGAGGCCAATATTGTTGGAAGGAGGGTGGTGCTGTGCATCCTGGAGGCAAGGGCTCCGCCCTTGCAATATTTAAAAGGGAGGTGCTGTGCATCCTGGTGAGCAAGAGGCTCCGCCCTTGCAATGTGGTGGGAGGTGGTGCTGTGCATCCTGGAAGGCAAGGCTCTGCCCTTGCAATATTGTTGAAGAGGAGGTGGTGCTTTGCACCCCTGGAGAAACAAGCTCGCGCCTTGCAATATTGTGAGGTGCAGGTGGTGCTGTGCATCCTGGGAGGCAAGGGCTCCGCCCTTGCAATGTGTTGAGAGAGAGGTGGTGCTTTGCACCCTGGAAGACAGGGCTCCGCCCTTGCACATATTGGGAGGGGGTGGAGGTGCTGTGCATCATGGAGGCAGGGCTCCGCCCTTGCAATATTGTTGTGAGGGGCGAGGTGGTGCTGTGCATCCTGGGAGGCAGGATCCGCCCTTGCAATATTGTTGTGAGAGGGAGGTGGTCCTGGAAGGCAAGGGCTCCGTCCTTGCAATATTGTTAATGAGGGGGTGGTGGTGCTGTGCATCCTGGAGGCAAGGGCTCCGCCCTTGCAATGTGTTGAAGAGGGGAGGTGGTGCTTTGCTCCTGGAAGTCAAGGGCCCCGCCCTTGCAATAATGAGAGGGGGATGGTGGTGCTGTGCATCCTGGGAGGCAAGGGCTCTGCCCTTGCAATGTGTGTGAGGGAGGTGGTGCTGTGCATCCTGGGAGGCAAGGGCAATATTGTTGGAAGGGGAGGGTGGTGCTGTGCATCCTGGGAGGCGAGGGCTCCGCCCTTGCAAACGTGTTTAAAAGGGGAGGTGGTGCTGTGCATCCTGGAAGGCAAGGGCTCCGCCCTTGCAATGTGTTAGAAGTGGGAGGTGGTGCTGTGCATCCTGGAGGCAAGGGCTCTGCCCTTGCAATATTGAGAGAGGGAGGTGGTGCTTTGCACCCTGGAAACAAGGGGCTCCGCCCTTGCAATGTGAGGTGCGAGGTGGTGCTGTGCCATCCTGGGAGGCAAGGGCTCCGCCCTTGCAATATTGTTGAGAGAGGAGGTGGTGCTTTGCACCCTGGAAGGCAAGGGCTCCGCCCTTGCAATGATGGGAGGGGTGGAGGTGCTGTGCATCATGGAAGGCAGGGCTCCGCCCTTGCATTGTGTGTGAGGGGCGAGGTGGTGCTGTGCATCCTGGGAGGCAAGGATCCGCCCTGCAATATGTGTTGTGAGGAGGAGGTGGTCCCTGGAAGGCAAGGGCTCCGTCCTTGCAATATTGTTAATGAGGGGTGGTGGTGCTGTGCATCCTGGGAGGCAAGGGCTCTGCCCATGCAATATTGTTGGGAGGGGGTGGTGCTGTGCATCCTGGAAGGCAAGGGCTCCCGCCCTTGCAATGTGTTGAGAGAGGAGGTGGTGCTTTGTGCCCTGGAGGCAGGGCTCCGCCCATGCAATGTGTTGGGAGGGTGGTGCTGTGCATCCTGGGAGGCAAGGGCTCCGCCCTTGCAATATATTGGGAGGGGGAGGTGATGCTGTGCATCCTGGGGAGGCAAGGGCTCCGCCCTTGCGATGTTGTTGGGGCGGGGTGGGGTTCTGTGCAACCTGGGAGGCAAGGGCTCCCGCTCTTCCAACATTGTTGGGAGGGGGGAGGGGGTCGACATTTCCTGTGTGCCACAAAAAGATACAGACCATTTCATGAGTAGCCAAACCTCACCTTCTCCCACTTCTGTTTCTCTACACTTCCTGACATTTTATGCCCTTCAATTTCTCCTTCATTCCCTCTATTCTTCCTTCTTTGTCTCTTTCTTGAACCTCTTCAATTGTACTATTTAGTTCTCTTTCCATTCAGTGCATTCATTGTGTTTCAGGTGGAAAAATAGCTCAGCTAGTATTGGTAAGAGTGGAAGATTTGGGTGATGGCTTGGATTTGCAGAAGAAGAGTGCATACCAGGTATTGTCCAAGAACACATTACAAATTATTATTAGAACTCAAACGCAATAGAAAGTCATGTTTATTTGTTGATAACTTGCATTCATGATAGGTTTAAATATTATCCTTTTCTCTATTCCAGCATCTGTACTAATAAAAACTAAACTAAATAAAAGGTTGTTCAATCCCATCATTGTGCAAATGACTCACATGGAATCTGCTATAGTCGAGAGAGTCGAGGTGGTGGCTGCTACAATGATGTCATTGTTGCATATAATATTGGGCAATCTGGGATGTGTCTATGAATATCATGACGAATAGTAAACTAGCAAAATTGACTGTGAAGACTGTCACTTGCGTGAACCATAGCTGAATGTAGAATAATGTTAGTTGCCTTATTTAAAAAAAGAAAAAACATTTTGGAATAATCACGGGTAGTGCAAGCAATGCAGAATAGGCGGCACTGCTTTCAAAATTGGATTTTTAGTCGTTCATTTGTAGTAACCATTTCTTACCACATGCCACTGAGCATTAATGGCTATTCACTTAGTGGGATTACTTAGCAGAATATTATTTTAAGGTAGACTCCAAATTAATAAGTGACACTGAATGTTATTATTCTGCCTGATTACTGAAATTTAACACAGTTTCATCGTATCAAAATAGGAATTATGTGTTAATTTATAATTTTTTCAACAACAATGAATTTCCATGTATCAGAAAATATTATTCAAGTGTAAGAGCATTGCTCAATTAGAATTGAAAATAAGGTATTGCTTTTAAAAATCTTCTCTAGTGTGAATTGGAATGTCTAATTTAAGTCAGAACATACCTTTTCATTAGACAAGTGCCAGATTGCAGTCAAATTTGATTATAAAAATCTAACTGACAATCACATTGAAGGTTATAAAAGTTAGTTTTTACAGATAATACTTATTTAAGTTCAGTTTGGGTGTCAATATGTTCACAAGAATAGTTCATTGAACTCGTGCATCAAGCTGTAGGCTACCGGCTCATGAATTTAGAATGTCTTGCTATCTGGAAATGTATTCAACTTTTGGTCAAAAAATTTTAATTTGCTCCACCCATGTACTTATTAATTGATCTTGTACAGTAATAGTATACAGAGTGTCCCAAAAAATAGTGACTGCAGTACTACCACGGTATTCTACAAGTCAAAACAAACAGAAAATGTCGTTGGCAAAATGCTGATTTCTCCTTAGTTTACCTGTAATCCGCCATTTTGTGTTTTTAATACTTTTCATCATATCTGGTTAAAAAAACAAGATTTTCTCATCAAATTCGGTAGGGATGTAATTGAAGGTAATCTCACGTAATCTTGACATAACTAACAACATACAATTTGTATCTTCATTTCATTTTGTATTACAGTATAATGAATTATTATCAAACCATCAATGCTCTATGCCAGTGAGACCCTGAACCTCAACAGGAAAGCTGATTTAGAAAATTTGAAGAAGGAAGAAAGGAAAATAATTAGAAAAATTCTGGGTCCAAGATTAACTGAGAATGGTTATAGATTACAAAAAAATAGCACAGTTGAGCAACATTCAAATATTGTAACAGACATGAGAAAAAGACGTCTAAAATTTTACGGTCACATTATGAGGCTTCCCGATCATAGAATCACAAAAAAAATAGTAAAATATGTAGCTTCGCTTGCCAATGGAGGGGAATGGATTCAAAACGTTAAGAAAGATCTAGTTCTAGCAAAAATTACTGATGATGAAATTACAAATCGAAATAATTTTAAAACAAAAATAAATAAATGGGAAATTATTCCAGAGGTAAAAGCCCCAAGAGCTGGAATTAGATGGAGTGATGAAAGAAAAGCGGCTTTTTCGCAGAAAATGAAAAGCTGGTGGGCGAACAAGAAAACCGCCAAGTCAAATAGAAGTCAACGACCATGATTCAGACTCAGCGTCTTCCACTTCGGGAGCTATACGGCTAATAATAATAATAATAAGCATAATAATAATAATAATAATAATAATAATAATAATAATGAATTATTATTCGTGTAAGCTTTGCCTAATTTAGAAAGTTTTTGTTTAGCTTTCCTGCACTCAGGCTTATGCCTTTGCAGGTTTTTTCCTGATTTTGTTTAAAATGTTAATAAGTAAGATTCAATTTATTTTGTACTAGCTGTCCCGGCGAACTTCGTATCACCCTCTTCACCCCCCCCTCTTCTCCCCACAAATGTTCCCCCTTTATGCCACCCCCAAAAAATGTCATCTCCCAAATGCCCCCCTTCATTTCCCCACAAATACCCCCTTCATGTCAACCCCCTCTTTCCCACCAAATGTTACCCCCCTCTTCCATTTGGCCCCCTTCATGTCACCCCCCAAATGTCCCCCTTCATGTCACCCTCAAATAACCCCCTTCATGTCACCCACCTCTTCACCATAATGTCTCCCCTTCATATCACCCCCCCCCCCCACGAAAAAATGTCACGAAGTAAAAATATCTTTATCCACTCGCTTTATTGATGGAAAATTAAAATAAATCTGCAATATACTAATTTTTAAAGTGAGTGGATAATAATCAATATTAATCAATGCTGAAAGTTGCCAAAAAAATTTCACCAGTCTCGGAATCGAACCCGCGAATTCTGCGTGGAAGGCAGAGACGCTAACCAACAGACCACCGAGGTCATCTTTTGGAGGACCTATATTGTAGCATCTTCAACTACACATTGATTTTATAGGAGCATTATTGTTTGGACTGGATCAAAATGGATGCCATGTTTGATAGGTTAGGTCATTAATTTACTAATTATTTATTAATCATAAAGGGATTTTCTTATATTTTAATAGATATTATGTTAGCCAGTGCTTTAACAATTCAAACGAATCCAAAATCATCTAAATCGGTTCAGCCGTTCTCCAGTTATAAGCGAGCGTACAGACACCAACTCTCTTTTATTAATATAGATTTTGTTTTGTGGCAAAAAGGAAATAAATTTGATTTGATATTTGATTTTGAAGGTGTGGTTCACAAAATACATGTATCAATAAATTTCAATATCTGTTTTTTCCAAAATGGCCACCGACTAGAATTTTCAATTCGATTTTACTGGAGAAATATTCCTTTTTACGATAAAACTTTGGAATACAAAATGTAGGGAATTTTATTCTGAATAGAATGGTATATAATGTTGAAGAATCGGATAATAAATAACCGAGATATGGCTATTTGAAGATTACCACTTCTGTGTTTCTTCATTTCTTTAGCACTGAGACATGATAATAAATTTATGAATGCAAAACATATTTGTCTATCTTTGTCACTCAAACGTTCTCAATTTATTATTGGATGGAACAATCAATTGATGCAAGGTTATTAGAGAGAAGGTTGAACCATTGTTGGTGTAAGGCGCAAAGTGGAGGGGGAAGTCTGATTTCTTGATTCATGTAACGTCACACTCGCGGTCCGCCAAATATCAGTCAATTATGAACAGCTGATATTATCAGAATAAATGATCAAAATGACGTCACCTGAATCAGTTCCCCCACTACAACAGCTTGTGGATTCAAAAAGCATTAGGAATGGTTCAACCTGTGATCTAATAACTTTGCAATTGATGAATTGCAAAATATGATAAGTATGAAAATATGATACAGTAGTGAATTCGAGAACGTTCAAGATAGGCAAACATTATGTTTTGCATTCATAAATTTATTCTCATGTCTCACTGCTGAAGAAATGAAGAAACACAGAAGTGGTAATCTTCAAATAGCCATATCTCGGTTATTCATTATCCAATTATTTAAAATCATATATCATTTTATTCAGAATAGAATTCCTACATGTTTGTATTTCAAAGTTATATCGTAAAAGCAATATTTCTCCAGTAAAATCGAATTGAAAATTTTAGTCGGTCGCGAAAAAAACAAATATTGAAATTTATTGATATATGTATTTTGTAAACCACACCTTTAATTACACCCCTACCAAATTTCATGAGAAAATCTTGTTTTTTTAACCAGATATGATGAAAAGTATTAAAAACACAAAATGGCGGATTACAGGTAAACTAAGGAGAAATCAGCATTTTGCCAACGACATTTTCTGTTTGTTTTGACTTGTAGAATACCGTGGTAGTACTGCAGTCACTATTTTTTGGGACACTCTGTATTTGAGAAAAATATGTGTCAAGGCTGTGACACTTGTCATATTCAAATTTTTCTTTGTTCTCTATAGGTACTTCAGAACAATTTTTCAACAGTGACTTGTTTACAGGGAGAAGAGAATGGATGCAAAATTCAGTTCAGTCCTGTCCAGACTAAAATTGATGATGATCATAATCCAGAGAACTACATGCCAATACCTCAACATCAAGGACAATGTAGTGGGAGCATGGATACCACTGATGGACTGGATCAAGATCAAAAGAACAGTGAATATAAATACCAAATTCATCACAACTCAGATGATCATGATCGATGCTCAGACCACAACAGACAACATCCATTCGAAATGATAGTGCTCAAACCAGAGATAGTGGTTAAAGGAGAACAACATTTGGGTATAGCTGAAGGAGGACTACAAGTGAAAAAAGAAGAGATTGAAGATGAAAATTTCATGAATGATAAAAGCTTCTCTACTAATTCATCAAAAAGGTTCCCAATAAAACAAGAGCATAATACAAAAGCAGAGAATGAGCATGGTTTGAATGAAATAGAATCAGATGGAGGATGTAATTCTGTTTCTACAATGATGCAAATCCAGGATATTTCACCTGTTACAGATACTGCAATTATTGTTAATTCCAAAACTGAATACAATTCTAATGCCTTGGATGAACAAGACTTGAGTGCGGAAAGTATTGGAGAACAAGGAAAATCAGTTTCAAATGAGAGTGCCAATAAATCTACTGACCAATTATCATTCACTGCTAATCAAAATGTTCATAGTAGCAAGTCTTATACTTGTGAATACTGTGATTATAGAACTAATAAGAAATCAAATCTTACAACCCATTTATATTCACATACTGGAGAGAGACCTTACAGTTGTGAATTTTGTGAAAAAATATTTACTCAGAAATCACATCTTACCAGACATTTACATACACATACTGGAGAGAGACCTTACAGTTGTGAAATTTGTGAAAAAACATTTACTCATAAATCAAATCTTACCACACATTTATATACACATACTGGAGAGAGACCTTACAGTTGTGAATTTTGTGATAAATTCTTCACTTATAAATCAACACTTACCAGACATCTACATACCCATACTGCAGAGAGACCTTACAGTTGTGAAATTTGTGATAAAACATTTACTCAAAAATCACATCTTACCACACATTTCCATACACATACTGGTGAGAGACCTTACAGTTGTGAATTTTGTGATAAAACATGTACTGGAAATCTTATCTTACCGCACATTTACATACACATACTGGAGAGAGACCTTACAGTTGTGAATTTTGTGATAAAACGTTCACTCAGAAATCATATCTTACCAAACATCTACATACACATACTGGAGAGAGACCTTACAGTTGTGAATTTTGTGATAAAACATTCACTCAAAAATCACATCTTACCAAACATCTACATACACATACTGGAGAGAGACCTTACAGTTGTGAATTTTGTGATAAAACATTTACTCATAAATCAACTCTTACCACACATTTACATACACATACTGGAGAGAGACCTTATAGTTGTGAATTTTGTGATAAATCATTCACTTATAAATCAACTCTCATCACACATTTACATATACATACTGGAGAGAGACCTTACAGTTGTGAAATTTGTAATAAATCATTTACTCAAAAATCAAATCTTACCACACATTTGCATACACATACTGAAGATAGACCTTACAGTTGTGAATTTTGTGATAAAACATTCACTAGGAAATCACATCTTACCGCACATATTAGGTGCTTACACACAGGAGATAAACCTTCAGGCTGAGAATAGTGTACTAAAAATACATCCTCATATCTTTCATTACCCCACATTCACATTCGATCATTCTCTTGTCACTGGTGGAAGGTGATACCATTTTATCTTTGAATGAAATCAACCCTTATCTTCTATTCTTAGTAATATTGCATTCAACACCGCTCTCCGATGGGTGACTGGCACAAAAAGTTGTGCTATTGGGCGAGGTGGAACCTACCCGTAAGGGTCTCCCCACTGATAAAAAGCCATAAAAAAAGAAAGTATTATTGCAGGAGAAACTACAGCTCATTTGAGCTCGGTTATAAATTTTCTTAATTTTTTTCATCTTTGCTCAGTTAGATCCTTCTCCTAGTGTTGGTTCTCTGACTTAGAGCACACTAATCAGCCCACTCAACCCATATGAGTAAGAGATCACTTTTTCTATTCAATTATCTTGTTTCATAAAGGTTTTAGTAATCCTATTCAAGAGTTCTTTATCTTAATTCTCCCTTATTGTGCTACTCAAATATTTTGGGAAATTTGCATCAAAACTTGATTATCATAATATTATGGTCTTGAAGTGTTCACATACCTTCTCTTCCCAATATCATTGTTTCCCCTCTTCGATCATTCCCATTTTCTTACGTTCATCTTTATTCCTGTTTTATAATATTGTATAGGCTGATGGTTCTAACGTATTGTGTACATAGTTTCCTTGTTTGCTGTCACTCACTCTATATTCAGAATTGCCTTAGTTGGTGTTGACAGACACTTACTGATAAATCTCCGTTTTGGCCTAAATGTAATAATGTAGAAAAAAATTGCTATATTGGTCGCCTCTGATGATGTACAAAGCTAAACGCCAATTGAGGAAAGGCGTCACACGTTTTAGTATAATTTTTATAAAATTGAAAATACAGTACTACTGTATTAGTCTTTCTAGAGTGGTTGTCTCATCTAATCGGTTATTGAACCCATCTGCCTTCTCTCCTTTTTTATTAATTTTGTTCTTTTGGTTATAATAGTGTAGCCTACAGTAGGCTTTAGTTTCTACAACAGAGATGTTCCATATTTATGAAATGTAATTTTTAAGAATCATTTTATTTTATCAGATTAATATTATAAAGCATTATAGCCTCAGTGATATTGATTATGATGGAGATGGAGATGATGCAGATTGACATGGCATGGGACTCCATGGCACTTGGATTGACAGCCATTCGAGAACCACTACTTTCATGAAGGCTGACGGATTTCTCATTGGGTGAGTAATTCACATAGTTACTTCATTCATTATTGTGTCACCTGTTAACCAATCCATGAACAAGGTATAATAGAGCTAGAATAGAAATAATTTAGATTATTATGGATTCCTATGAGTTGTTAGGGTTATCCATGCTTCTGGGACTGTTATTCAATAATATAATGAAAGGTAAATAGGCGTACTTTTCCATGCAAGAGAGAACACCTACGGTTTAGTGCGGACTAGTTTGGGGCAGGGGGGTTCATCCTCAGCGCTTTGGGATAGTACTCGGGGAGGTATGTGTTGTATCTCATTTGTGAGTCGTATCACAAAGCGCTGAGGATGATTTGCGCGTGTTTATTGTCCGAAACACGTTCGCGACTCAACCGTAAGTGTCATCTATTGCAGTAAAAGTAGGCTTCTATTTCATTATATTACTGACCAGACTCCAAAAAGCATGGATAACCACAACCAAAATAATATTATTATACAGTTGTTTCATCATCATCTAAATTTCTGGTACAGCTCCAATATATCATGAATTAGTGAATTAGATGATACAATACAGTGTTCAGTATTAAAAAAAGTATATTTTTTGTGTTTGTTTGATTGGTCCAATAAAGATATAAAAATCCATGAATTTATTGGTGCTTTCAATGAATATAATCTACGATTGCAGCAATATAGGCTAATTTTTAATAATAATAAATAATAATAATAATAATAAATAAAGCCTTTATTGTTCCACTTTACATATTGATTTGAATAAAATTTAAATAAAATTCATATATTTACTGTAATGAATAACTAACTATACATTGAAAAATCATACTAGATAAATTGTCTTTTTGAATTTTGTGGAAACCAAGCCCCTATTGGGCAAAGGCCCTCCCAGGACACACCCCTTGTCTCGATCGGCTGCGTTCTGCGTCCACCTGGTGCCAGCCACCTTGACGATGTCATCTTGCCATCGGACTCGCTGTCTGCCAACTTTTCTTGCTCTCCAGTTTGGATTCCATAGCGTCAGTCTCTTCGTCCACCTATTGTCGTTTAGTCTGGCCACATGACCGGCCCACTGCCACTTGAACTTTCGCACCTGCCTCACCCAATCTTCTGATTTTGTTATCGCTTTTATGTCGATGTTTCTTATCCTATCAGACCGTTTAATGTTGAGAATGCTGCGTTCCATGGCCATTTGAGTGGTTCGTATTTTACTCAGAACACTTTTCTTACAAGACCATGTTTGCGAGCCGTAGGTAAGTGTAGTAAAGACACAGCTTCTTAGAATCTCTATTTTACTTCCTGTGCCAATATTTGGATTCTTTATAATAAATTTCAATCCCCAAAATTTACTCCATGCGATCGCACATCTACGTTTGACCTCTCTCTCCGTTCTATCCCTGAAAGAGGTAAGCTGTCCTAGATACACCGTCTCGTCGGCCCACCTCAGTCGACAACCATCCAGTAACACATCTTCCGCTAATCTATTCGTCATTAGATAAGTTTTTGAGGGGTTTATAGAGAGGCCGGCCAGTTTACTTGCTTCTGATAGATCGGTGATCATAGCTTGGAGTTGATGGGATGATTTAGCGATGAGAATAATGTCGTCTGCAAAGCGCAAATGATTCAAGTACTCTCCACCAATATTAACACCATACTTTTCCCACTTGAATTTTCGGAAAATCTCTTCCAAAGCAGCATTAAAGAGCATCGGAGAGAGAGGGTCTCCTTGCTTAACACCTCTCTGGATCAAGAAACTCTTACCTGGCTTATCCAACATCAGTCTCGCTGTGCTACCACTGTAGAGATTTTTTATTATATTTACATACGTTGTCGGAACGAATTGCGCTAGAGTCGTAAATAAAAACTGGTGCTCTATAGAATCGAACGCTTTTTTGTAATCGATGAAAGCCAGGTATACTCCAATTTGAAATTCCTCACATTTTTCGATTATCTGATTAATACTCTGGAGATGATCTATGGTTGAGAATCCACTTCGAAAACCTGCCTGCTCTACTGGTTGTTGTCGATCAAGTATTGGCTGTAGACGGTTCAGGAGCGTTTTCATGAAGAGTTTTCCAAAACACGATGATATACTTATCGGTCTATAGTTGTTTATGTCAAACATGTCACCTTTTTTATATAATAATAAAATATCTGCTTCTTTCCACTGTGAAGGGACTGTCTGTTCTGTGAGAATTCTATTGAACAAAGCCAGGACCGTTCTCCCTGACACCTCACACAGTGTTTTCAACATCTCGTTCGATATTTTATCTCTTCCAGAAATTGTACTTTTCTTCAATGATTTTGCAGCTACTTTCAATTCCTCCATAGACAACGGAAGTACCGTTTTCGTGGCCATTTCTCTCTTCTACGTTGCTTGAATATAACTCCTTATAGAAAACAGTAGCGATTCTTACTATACCTAATCTACTCCGGCTCTACCTTGCCTCTCTTATCTCTCACTCCTATTTTCCATTCTATACCATCATAGAGCTGTTGTTTCAGTTTCTTCATGGATCCATTACAGTCTAGCACTGTTCTAATCAAATTGTCTTCATATGCTTTGAGGGTCCTTTCGTATGTTATATTTTACTAATTTACAAATTAAATTGAACTCAATTTTGTACAAACACTTTTATTTTTCTTTCTTTCAATTTTCTCTTGAATTAATTAGTAATTTAGTTTCATCTGAGATTTTCCTTCCTTCCAATTCGTGACTGATTCGAACATGATGTCTCTGAGAAATAATTCAAGTTGGTTATAACTTTCCTGTAAGCTAATTTCTGCTGCTCACTCCATTGCTGGATTCTTGTCTCAAAATCCTGCAACTCATTCACCTGAATCTAGTTGATCTTGTTGAATTATTTCCATCAACTAGCGATCTTCGGTCCTCTCTTGTAAAAAATCCTTTGACAACTCAGCAGTAATCAGCCTATGGTCAGTGGTGAAGCGTAGCTTTCCTGAAATATTTCAATTCTTTTATTGTCCCTTTACTTTGCGCCAAAACGAAATCTATCTCATTTTCACCAGCTGGTTTGGTGAAATCCATGTCCATTTCCTTGCCTTTTCTTTTCTTGAAGAACGTGTTTATTACTTTCAGTTCGTGTTCCAAACAAAATCGACTAAACTAATCTCCCAATCGTTTCTCCGAACCAACCAACTACGACTTTCCCCAACTTTGATTTCCAACTTGACTATTGAAGTCACCTACAATTATATTAACATTTCTCCAACTTGTCTTCTCTTTGTTTAAAAGCGATAGATAAGGACTGGTAGAATGACTCTCTGTCTGCTTCCTCGGCTGCTGAAGTAGGAGCATAGCCTATATTTGGAATATATTCAATATTCTTCGACTTATTTTTAACTTGTGCAGCGCTATTCTCTCAGATATTCCATTGAATTCAATTATTTTTGATTTTAGATATGAAGCCTCTCACCCTCTTTGACCCTCAGTTGCTCCAAATGATAAAGATGAATCCACTCCTTCTATGAATTATTTTCTCGCTATTTCTTCGCACTTCAGCCAATCCGAGAATGTCGATGTTAGTTTGTGCGATTGCCTCTTCTAGTTCTGTTAGTCTCTCTTCTGTTCTCAGAGTTCTTACGTTTAGTGTGCCTAATGTTAACCCTGGGAGGTATTGGTCTTTTTTCCCCTCGATGACCAGTCTTTCTGGGGAAATGCTAATTTTTTCATTTCTATTACAATAATCCTTTATCAATTTATTATGTTTGATTGGCGGCCTGGTTTCCGTTAAATCCTATTCTGTCTTATCCAAATTCTTTGATTCACCTTTCTCTCGAAAGTAACTATCTATTACTCCCTTCTTCCCATCCACTCCCTTTTCCTTGCCGATTTTTCTTCCTGTTGCTCCCTTCTCGTCAGTTTGTTTGAATACTTTCGTTTGATGCTCTTCCTTCATTGGGGAAACACTGAGCTCCCGCTTTTTGTTTCCTTTTTTAGTATCGATCACGACTATTTTGTCATACTTGATAGTAGCAAATTTTCCTTCTTTTCTTGCTGTCATTACTTTCTCTCTTAGACTTTTCCTAATTCGTTGAATTTCTTCCGGGTAATCCTCTGAGATGAAAATGTTTGAGTTTTTCAATTTTTTACTGTTTTTTAATATTTCCACTTTCCTCCTCAAAGTAGTTAATGAGAGTAAGATAGGTCTGCTATCATTTTCCGTGATTTTTCCTATTCTCCTTATGGAATTGACTTCCCCCTCTTCAATCTGAACGTTGAGTTTTCCTTTGATCAAATCAAGAATTATGCTAAGTAAATATTTTCCATCGTCCTTCTTCACGCCGTGAATGATGAGATTCCTTTCTCTTACCTTCTTTTCCAACTTATATATTTTTTCTCTGATCATTCAGTGTTGTGTTGATCCTACATAATTGATCCTTCATCATATTACCAACTTTATCGGTTATCATATCCAGTTTTGATCTATTTCGCTTTTGAGTTCATTTTTCAAATTCGTTGTGAATTTATCGAACATTGCATCCAATTCTTCTTGGTCCATCTCTTTTTACCTTCGGTTCCAATTGCTCCAGGTGCAATAGTTGAAAAAATAAAAATGAATAAATAGATACTGATTATTGTAGAGAATACTAGACCGATGCCATTCATAGACTAATTATCTCACTTTGAATAGTTTACGTACAGTTGAATTTTTATAAAGGATAGGAATCACGGGAATGAATGGAATTTGTCAAGAGAGCTGTCATGACATTGGTACGATAAGGAAGCTCCTGAGGTGATAGGTTTTTAAATTAGGACAGATAAGTGACAAGGATTCCTTCGAATATCAATGTGACACAGTTTCTGAAATAACGGATAAACAATAGCATCCAAAATAAGAATAATAACAGCCCAAACTGATAAGATTCTCATCCGCTTCACAAGGTAGTACTGGTTCCTTCAATATAAGTAGTTACTTCCAAGATAAGATTGTAGTTTTTGGCAGAATCAAATTTCTATCTTCTGTAGATACCAGAACTGTGTTATATACTATCTAACGAAAAATTGCACTGATACTTCTAATTGTTTGATTTGCTCCTAGATGGCGTTGTAATGTGCTTGTAGTTCAAGGAAGCTTCCCTTGGTTTAACTCATTCTCGAATTATCGTAGAGGTCAATTTTCAATTTAATCGTTGGCACAACCTTAGTTCAAAGTGCAATCCTATTCAAACTGCTATATTTCTGTGTATTGCCGAAAAATAATGGCGGAATACAGTTGTTAGACCAAGAGAGAGTTTGAGTGACTTGAAGTGTTCGTTACTCACGAGCTGTGTCCGCCAAAGGGAATTGAAACTGTCCTTTCTAGAGTGGAATGTTCTTAGCACTGATCAAACACCAAAATATTTATTTCAAGAGCTGAATAACGCACGATTTAACAAAAATTTAAGGAGCTATTTCATTAACTGCTTTCCAACTGCAACCAGTATAACCCTAATTTTTAATATTAATAAATAACTATATAGTAAGTAGCCTACTATTGTAATAGTTATGCTCAAATCTTCAATCATTTTGAGAAAAAAGGATCACATTACATCTCAAAGGATTATCAACTACAATTATTATCTACCTCAATAAGTAGAAGTGAATCAATATTTTTAGCCTGGTTGGGAAGAAAGTTATCTTTCAAAACTAGGTACTGCTTAGTATAGTTGTTCTTGGAAGTATATAATAGTTGAATCTCCACTTTTCATATTTAAAAAGTCTACTATCAATTTGTCAAGTCTATATAAATAAATACATTTTATTTGATCAATATAAATAAAAAATATACAAAAGAAATACATTATTAATAATATCACAAAACAAAGATCATTTTGTTAATAATCATGCATAATTATTGATAAAATTTAATATCACTGCATTATACAAGTACTAATTTATACCATTCATGATCTCTTTGTAGTTTCGTTGATCTTGAAACTTTGAAAATTTGGTTTTAATTTCGGTTGCAGTTGTCGTTTTCTGCTGGGTGGCGATCATGGTCGACTGAAATACTTCCCGCCTGAAGAATTCTAGCCTCTTGTCGAAAGCCTGCTTCCGCAACAGGTGCTGTCCATAGATCCGTACTTTGGAAACTTGAACAAATGTGTGCTGGCCCGGCCGTGGCCTGTCGAGGATGATACCGCCTTTGTACCGACTCCTCTGGACACAACAAAGGTGAATTAAATTGAATTAATCAATTCTAAATCAAAGCAAATACTAATTTTATCTATTCATCTAAAATTTCCAATCAAATACAATCAAATCAAATCTAATCATCTTGAAAAATAAAAAAAACTATAATAAATTTTCAAACATCACATTTACACCGAATGCAAATTAATTAGTGATTTATCGTATAACATTATTAACTGTTTCTTTTTCCAAAAATATTTTATTTGTTCAACAGATTTAATAAAGATCAATGTATTGTATTCTTTCATTAATGAATTCGGTATATCTTCACAGTATTTTTTAAATGAGAGTACTTTTTTGCCTTTGAATGTATCATAAAATTGAAAAAACTGTTTTTCAATATAAATAATCCACTTAAATTAAAATATAAACCAAATTCTTGCTCAATATAGCGGTCTTATTTTCAAAATAGTGATGATAATATTATAATAATGAATTGTTTCTTCTAGTATCAGTCGAAGTACGGTATAGGAATAGTATTGTTTATTTATCTTTTCTTCATACCTGCCATCGGTGATACAATATACGCCATCTCAAAACCTGTCATATACAAAAATGAAACACAATAACAGATAAATAAAGCATATAACAATAACTTATAACAACTATAAATATCCCTAACTAAAATCCAATATAAAATCACTACATTACAATATCATTCACTGGAATAAAACATTAAATCACTAAAATACAAGATCAGATCATCACAGTGAGACAATAGGGAAGTAGTGAGACAATAGGACATGATAGTGAGGGAATAGTTGACAATATATATCAGTTCAGTTAATAATAAATATCGGGGTACCGAGCTCTGCTCGGGGGTAGGCCTACAAATGCACAGTAATGGAAATTTTAGAAGAAAAAAGGAAATTAAACAATTTTTTAAGTACAGCCATCAGTCTTATGCACTGAATCATCATTGCACTATAAATAAATCAATCTCAGCTTTCGAAATATTAAGAATAATCGAGTTTGAATGCATATCATTTGAAAAATCGCACTTGTGGTAAAATTTTGCTTCATAGAAATAAATATCGGGGTACCGAGCTCTGCTCGGGGGTAGGCCTACAAAGGCACAGGAATGGTGCCTTTAAAAGGAATGAAATTAAACAAAAGGAAAAACTTGAAAGGAAAAAAGGAATGAAATTAAACAATTTTTCAAGTACAGCCATCAGTCTCATGCACTGAATCATCATTGCACTATAAAAAAAATCAATCTCAGCTTTCGAAATACAGTATTATGAATAATCGAGTTTGAATGCATATCATTTGAAAAATCGCACTTAAAAAATTTTGCTTCATAGAAATAATAATATGGGTTGATATAGTAGGATCATTTTAACTTGTCAGAAAACAGATGATTTAACGTAAGCAAACAAGCGTACATCTATCAGCTGTTTTCTGACAATTTAAAATATTCCTGCTACAACAATTTTTAGCTCAGCTGTTTTGATGAACTCTGAAGATTTTTCTCAAATAAATAAAAACAGATCTCATGGATAACTTCATGCCTCAAATTCAAAAATAACAATACAGTACAATATGGAATATTTTCAAAATTTCTAATTCCTTTTAATTTTCTATAGATAAATAAAAATCAGAAATAAAAAGGGGAATAGGAGCAGCTTATGTGTTTCGATATTTTTCTCAATTCTAGTAATGGAACCGCTGGTTTTACCAAAAAAGTTAGTGTAGTTGTGTATTTCGCAAGTGATCATGTGATTGGAATGCACTGTCTCAGCAGCTGAAATAATCTTGTCTCACTCCCACACTCACCGCTCTCGCTCTCTCTCATCATTTACAGCCGACGGAAATTTGTTTCTGCTGTCAGCTGATTCCTAAAGGATCGGGTTTTCCTTTTTAAGGTCCTTCAGCGAGTTATCCCAGGGGTGAGACCCGGCGCAAACTAATTTTTGTATCACAAACCTCCTATTTTCCAAATTTCGTCAAAATCGTTAGAGCCGTTTTCGAGATTCGTCGGACATACAAACAAACATATAAACATACAGAAATTGCTCGCTTAATATAATAGGATAATATGGGTTGATAACTTTTTTTAGGTCAGCTGTTTTGATGAACTCTTGACGATTTTTCTCAAATAAATAAAAACAGATCACATGGCTCACTTCATGCCTCAAATTTAAAAATAACAATACAATATGGAATATTTTCAAAATTTCAAATTCCTTTTAATTTTCTATAGATAAATTAAAATCAGAAATAGAAAGGGGAATAGGAGCAGCTTATGTGTTTTGATATTTTTCTCAATTATAGTAATGGAACCGCTGGTTTTACCAGCTCTCACTCTTTCTTATCATTTACAGCCGACGGAAATTTGTTTCTGCTGTCAGCTGATTCCTAAAGGATCGGTTTTTCCTTTTTAAGGTCCTTTAGCGAGTTATCCCAGGGATGAGACCCGGCGCAAACGAATTTTTGTATCACAAACCTCCTATATTCCAAATTTCGTCAAAATCGTTTTCGAGATCCGTTGGACATACATACATACAGAAATTGCTCGCTTAATACAGGGTGTTTCAGAACTCCCTATTAATACTCTAGGGCGTTGTTCCTGGTCAAAAACCATATCTAAATATCATATTTAAATTGTCCAAAAGTCCTTAGTCACTCACACAGCTGCCATTTTGTTTTTTTCACTTATTATTTTTCATCTCAATAATGGTGAAACATATGGAATTGAAACTTTGCACCAACATTTATTACAACTAGACAAAGCTACAAAAAAATTATGACAATTGTTCAAGTCCATAAAACAAAATGGCGGCCATTTAAAATTTTGTTTCTTGAATAACTCGAAAACCGTTGTTATTACGAAAAGTTTAGAAGAATAACTTTTTTTAGTAAATTTAATTACAAATCGATTAAAACCTTATTTGTTAAGATTGGACCAATATTGACTGAGATATGGCAGCTTTAGTGACAAAATGGCGGCCATTGAAAATGTTGTTCCTTGAATAACTCGAAAACCGTTGTTAATACGAAAATTTTACAGGAATAACTTTTTTTAGTAAATTTAATTACAAATCGATTAAAACCTTATTTGTCAAGATTATACCAATATTGACTGAGATATGGCAGCTTTAGTGATAGGTGAGCGCTGAAGGCTGGTTGTAGTGCATCCTGGGCTTGCGGCTAAAGTCTGTTACAAAAATGCAACAGTCTCCGACTATTATTTTAAAGCGATTTTAGATCATTTTGTGTGAATTTTAAAGACAGTAAAATGGGTGCAAGTAACCTCCAGCGCTCACCTATCACTAAAGCTGCCATATCTCGATCAATATCGGTCCAATCTTAACAAATAAGGTTTTAATCGATTTGTAATTAAATTTACTAAAAAAAGTTATTCTTCTAAACTTTTCGTAATATCAACGGTTTTCGAGTTATTCAAGAAACAAAATTTTAAATGGCCACCATTTTGTTTTATGGATTTGAACAATTGTCATAATTTTTTTGTAGCTTTGTCTAGTTGTCATAAATGTTGGTGCAAAGTTTCAATTCCATATGTTTCACCATTATTGAGATAAAAAATAATAAGTGAAAAAAACAAAATGGCAGCTGTGTGAGTGACTAAGGACTTTTGGACAATTTAAATATGATATTTAGATATGGTTTTTGACCTGGAACAATGCCCTAGAGTATTGGTAGGGAGTTCTGAAACACCCTGTATAATAGGATAAACATACAGAAATTGCTAGCTTGATATAATAGGATTGGCTACAATATAGAATATTTTCAATGTTTTTAATTCCTTTTAATTTTAATGATTTTAATTTCTTTTTATTTTAATGATTTTAATATCTTTTAATTTTTAATTAATAAATTCAAATCCAGAAAGAAATAGGAACAGCTGCTGATGTGCTTCTACATTTTCTCAATTTTGGTAATCAAGACGCTGTTTTTATAGCAGGAGCCAATTAACTTGTCATAAATCAGCTGATCCAGTAATAATTAAACAGTGATTTCGACACAATAATCAAAAGGCTTGAAAGTCTTAAAGACCTTTAAAGTCTTTAAAAGACCTTTTTAAAGAAGACCTTTCAAAGAATAACTTTTTTAAAGACCTTTTCAATAATCTGCGAGATTCAGCATTTGTTGGTTAAGTATTGTGATATTGCTCTTTGAGACAGCTGATTTCTGACAAGTTGAATTGGATCCTGCTATACTACTGATTGAAACGAATTATCTCAACAGCTGATAATTATAATCTTCTCTCACTCGCACTCACTCTCTCAACATCGAGAACCATACTGAAAATTGTTTCTTCTGTCAGCTGATTCTCTGTCACTGTCTCAGCAGCTGAAATAATAATCTTGTCTCACTCACACACTCACTCCCTCTCACTCTTTCTCATCATTTACAGCCGACGGAAATTTCTTTCTTCTGTCAGCTGATTCTTAAAGGATCAATTTCTCCTTTTTTAGGTCCTTTAGCGAGTTATCCCAGGGATGAGACCCGGCGCAAACAAATTTTTGTATCACAAACCTCCTATATTCCAAATTTCGTCAAAATCGTTAGAGCCGTTTTCGAGATCCGTTGGACATACATACATACATAAATAAATACAGAAATTGCTCGCTTAATACAAGGTGATGCAGAGGAAACGCATGTTTTTCGAACTGCTAGTACGCAGCAACGGGAGGGGGCATTGACCTTGAACAAATGTTGGCAGACGGCTACAACAATGCCGTTTCAGTCGCTATGGAGCGTTGGAGCGTACAACATCGTGTGTTCGTTGTGGAACAGTTTTTTTAGAAACAATGACTCTGTAGTCACAGTACAACGTCTTTTCCGTCAATATTTTAGAGTTGGACGTCGAGGTGCAGTGCCTGATCGAAATACCGTACTCCGATGGGTTGCAGCGTTCAGAAGAACGGGTTCTGTGATGAAAAAGAAAGCACCTGGTCTTCCCCGTTCAGTTCGTACTCAGGAAAATGTTGACCGAGTCAGAACGACAGTTGTTACTAGTCCTAGACGACATGCTGTAGCGCTGGGTATGTCACGTCGTTCGCTTCACCGCATCTTACATGATGATCTCAAGTTCCATCCGTACAAAATAATGATCGTACAGCAGCTTAATGAAAGGGATTTTGTACAGCGCAGAGAGTTTTGTCGCATAATGGATGAAATGTTTATGGAAGATCCCAATGCTACAGTCTTCATGAGTGATGAGGCACATTTTCATCTTGACGGTTACGTCAATGTTCAAAACTGTCGGTATTGGGCATCGGAGAACCCACAAGTATTACACCAAAGACCTCTGCACAGTTTAAAGGTAACAGTTTGGTGCTGCATTTCAAAGTTGGGGATTGTTGGACCCTATTTTTTTGAAGAGGAAGGAATTGCAGTTACTGTTACATCAGCTCGCTACGTGGAAATGTTAAACAACTTCCTTCGTCCAGAACTTGAAAGGCGTCAAGTGAACATGAGAGACGTTTGGTCTCAGCAGGATGGTGCCACGGCCCACACGGCGAGAGCATCCATGGAAGTGGTTCGACAAATGTTCCCAGGACATGTGATTTCCAGATTTGGTGATGTTCACTGGCCCCCTCGCTCACCCGACCTGACAATATGTGACTTCTTTTTGTGGGGATATTTGAAATCAAGAGTGTACATCAACAAGCCTCGCACACTCAATGACCTTAAGAATTCCATTTGTTAGGAAATTGAAGCTGTGCCAAATGAAATGTTGGAGAATTCAGTCCGTAATTTTCAGAAGAAGATCCAAATTTGTATGCAGCAAGAAGGACGTCATCTCAAAGACATTATTTTCCGAACCTAAATATGGTATGTAATTTTAAAAACTGCATCAAAAAACCTATCATTTAATACTTGTTTCTATTATTTTCAACCCATTGTGTCCCAGTAATTCAATATTGAAAAACATGCGTTTCCTCTGCACCACCCTGTATAATAGGATATTTATCAGTTCAACAGACTCTGCCAACTATAATAACAATTTTCAATGAGCCATGGTCTCAGTCTATTCTTGAAGACACTTATGGGGGGGGGGGAATTAGTAATAAATAATTACTAATTATTATTTAAAATATTAAACTGCCATATCCAATGATAAATCAACTTAAAGTGAAAAATTGAAACCTTTAAGTTATCATACTAAATTTTTAAAGATCGAAACGCAAATATCTTTCTCTTCTATCCCTTTGGATCCTTCGAATTCTATTAATTATTATCATTGGGAGATGATAAAAACTCTTATAACAATGTTCTAATGCAATAATTTTAAATAAATTATGCTCCATTCTATTACTAAAGCTCCATATTTGTTTGGTATTTACTTGATATTATAATTCTTTGCAGAACTATTCTTGCTCTCCGCTATTATTATAACCATGGACAAGCCTCCTTCGCGCATGAAAACACTTTGTCTTCCAAACGAGCATTTCATGCAATCCAATGGCTATAAGCCCTTTCCACTAGATCTCACTGACATATCATTGGTTGATCAACTCTCCGAGAACACTCATAGTCTTTGGGCCAAAGAACGAATCCAACAAGGCTGGACTTACGGACTGAATGAGGTAATTAGAGAATGATAATTTATTATGCTCATGAATTTAATTCGTTGAGATGACATAAATTATTCAAAGAAAGGCGTTAGTGACTTGGTAGAAACTTGGAAAATCAAACTTGAAACTCATATTTAAGAATTAAGCATATATATCTTTATGAATAGAGTAGGCTAGTGGCCCTATTCATAGATTTTGTATGGGGAGGGAGTTTATTGAAACAATAGCAATATTATCGTTGAAGTCAATTGATTGAATCAAAATTGGAAATTTCTATTTGAA
The DNA here is from genome assembly GCA_017141395.1 of Laodelphax striatellus. Lineage (NCBI taxonomy): Eukaryota > Metazoa > Arthropoda > Insecta > Hemiptera > Delphacidae > Laodelphax > Laodelphax striatellus. The sequence goes on along the minus strand of CM029543.1, from coordinate 8,224,331 downwards.
AACCTGTACCTATAATTACTCACTTACGAAGCGCTACAGCCTTGTGTGGACCTTGGCCTCATCAACAATGCGCCTCCAGTCATCCCTCTGACATGCCCGCCTCTTCCAATTTCTCACCCCCAAGCACGTCAAATCATTCTCTACATCCTGCAACCAGCGTGTTGTGGGACGGGTTCCTTCAACCTATATAATTAGTAGTTTGTAATGTTTTGGACAACTTTATTCTACCTATGTGTTAACAATTCCTATCTTGTAAATAGGCTATTCGCTGTGTGCACGTAGGTGGTGGGGATAATAGAATTGACCCTGCGCTCACGCGGAATTTTATGAACGAAAACCGGAATTTAACAGAGAAAGGATAGGGAATAAGCATTCACAATGTATTTAAAGTATTGTCGTACTCTCAATTGTATAAGTACCGTTCACAATAGTAATTGCGGCATCTATTCCTTACATATTTCCAAACGTAAAGTGATTCAACAAAGAAATCGGATCTCAGTTTTGAATTAATCGAGTGAAAAATCCAGTTCAAAAGCTGGATAGCATATAATTGATTCGAAGTCTCGCGCCCATAATCCATTTCGAAATAATAACCAATGGGAATGAACTCAGCTGTGGATAAACTACTTCGTCTGCTCAGTCAGCTTGAAACCTTTATTAGATTCCTTTATTAAATTTTAATACAATATTAGAGTGTATTTTCAAATATTAGCTGCAGAGCTGCTTAGCTATGGTCACTCAAAATGAAATAAATTTATAAAATTTAATAATTTGTATTCAATTTCTGGGTGCTAGAGCTTAGTTTTACACCGCCTAGCCGATATTTCTGCAGGCCTCCTTCTCGTTCTGCTACAATGTTGTTCTGCTTTGGGGGCTCAAATTAATGTAGTGTGAATATATTTAGTAGTTTGTGTATGAATTAATATAATTATTATATAATAGTGTATTATATTTAGCAATATTGAAGAGTTTCAATATCCAATTTCCTTCAAAGTTTTGGTATTGTTTTGAAAGCATTAGATAATGAAAGCACTAGCACTGGCAAGTTTTATGTATATCTCAACAAAACATATTTGACAATTTGTTTATTGACTCAAACAATCACAAATAACAAGCAACAAGATACAAAGTCGAGGTTAAACAAAAAATACAAATTTATACAAGTAGATATATACCTTCTTAATATAAATATTAGGGAAGTAGACAATTAGTCGAAGGGAAAACTGGCCGCAGTCAGGTGGCACAGGCTCTCTATGCTGCTAACCTACTAGCGAGGTTAGCTACCAAGAAGGTTAAGACTGGTGAGAACCTAGAGAGCGATTGGGTACATCCCTAAATATTATGGTAATTGGCAAAAATCAAATGTGTAACATTCAATGGTCACACTGTGATTATACGGTCTCTTAAGTCTTATTATTTATGTCTCTCACGTACTTGAACATAATCATTTTTGAAAATGGGACTTGAAATAACGAATTTGTTTTTTCTATTGTCTCCAAATCTCTCGAAAGTTTTTTAACCTGTGAATCGCAATTACGAATTTGAAATTTGTTTTTTATTTTATTTGTAGGCGCCGGAGTGGTTACGTCACGTGCGCATGTGCACTACGTGGTGACAGAGTAACTATTCAAGACAATCTACTGTGTGAATTGATGATGTGATAGAGACGGTTGCAACAGGTGGTTTAATTCAAGGATTCTTAATTAAATTGATTATTGATTGATTGAAGATACAATGTAAAGTAATAGACAAGTTATTGATTGACTGTGTGAACTGATATGAGATTTGTTTGAAGCCGCAGAATGTAAAGCAACTCATACACTTACTTGTCGTGCCTTTTTTTATATTGGCTTGTGGGTCGCACTGCGGGTAGATGGTGGATCGTGGATGCTCTATTATTGTGGATGTTGTATAAGCTATAGATAAACCATCTACTATCCAGTAACCAATCAGCAGTGCGGCCTCACACTTAGATCTATACAGAATGTTACGGGGTGCCAAATAAATACATAAGCCAGTATAAAAATGCTGTCTAGTGTATGTGTCGCTTGAGGCCGGTTTATTTCGCTAATAAGTCATCTGAAATGGCAATGAATTACCAATGAATTATCATCAATTGAAGGTTCATAAGTTTTTGAAAAGTATCTGAATTCAACCTCTATACAATATTATCATGACTGGACATATTGAAGATTGAAGGCGTAGATACCAATATCAAGGCGTAGCATGTAAATAACCATGGTTCCACACCGTATCATGTCTAAATGTGTTTTTGCCTATTCCCATATCACAGGACATCCAGATTTTCCATTAAAGACGTCCCCTAAACTGAGAATGAATTACCTCATTACAGCTTTTTACAATGTTGAAAAAAGTATTTGAATTATATCATACTATTTAATGCAATCGTGATAATATTGAGTTATCAATATGTAAATGTTGATTGAAATGTGAAACGGCGTTAAGAGCTTTAATAAAGTAATTAAGAGTCAGTTAGGGATCTGTTTTATAATAATCGAGATGTCATGTAGGTCACACACACACAGGTATATACAGGTATATATGGTGTATATACAGGTCATACTCACACACTATTGCCTGGTTGTTCGTACGTCTATTAAATTTAACCGGGCGATAAATCGGGAACGCAACATAATGGGATCGACGACAAACTGAACTAACTTGAGAATTATTGAGACAAAATAGTTTTGGAAAGCCTTGAATTGCAGTGATTTTATTTGCAAAACTACATTACTCATAATTTTTATTAGATGTTATTACAAAATTATATTCTGTAGACAAAATTTATGAATTGCACTCCGAAAATTTAACAATGAGGCAGAAGGTATCTGGTAGTGAAAATACTAATGGCATAATTTTTCCAAATATCAGCTGGTTGTGCACTACATTTCGAATTGTTGAAACATTTCTACTCCGTTAAAAACAGGGTTAAAATCAGGGTGCTGATTGAGGGATTGAATTTTTCCAGCGGTTAAATTTTTTACCTGACGTCAGATAAATATTTTAACATGTGGTTATAATTTTATCAGATGGAAAGTACAAGTTTCAATTTTACCAACCAAAAGTCTGTTATATTTTGTCTTAATGCTATTTTTGGAGCTAGTTGGTTTTGAATTAATATGTAATTTATTAGAGAATGTTAATGCAGTTGATTTTACAAGTTATTTAGCTAAAAGTAGATTGTTCTGGTAACACTATTCCACTTGAATTTTTAAATTCAAATTAGTCCAGCTTGTCGTCGATCCCACAATGTTGCTGTCCTCGATTTATCACCCGGTTAAATTTAATAGACGTACGAAAAACCAGGCAATGTCTAGTAAACGTAGTAGGTAATTAACTCATAAGTGTAAGCCTACCGTTTGTTTGCATTTTCATATTATACAGGACCTATAGATTTTTATGACACATGGCCCTCAAGTGACAATGGACTATCTTATTGAAGCTTTTTAAAAATGTTTAAAAAGTATAAGAGCTCTGTCAATATGATGCAGTCATGATAATTATTTATAATATAGTGAATGAATTATTATTCCTGTACTCTTTCAACATTGTAAAATTGTTTTAATGATTGTAACCACAAGAATTAATCCATTATGTTGCAGTCATGACAATATTTTATTTCATAAACTCTTATTATGCAATTTGAGTACTTTAAAACGCTGTAATCAGTTATATTGGCGATAATTCATTTTCAATGCAGGTGCCTAAGCAAAATGTACCAGCTGTACACGTTAAGACTTCTCAATAAAATGAAGTGATTGAGTTGCTTGAAGCAGTTCTTTGTACACTATCAATTGACCATCAAATTCAATAATAATGTTTTACAACTTCAGACAACGTCATATGCGTCATTGAAAATAACGGTTTCAAGTATTGTCGAATATTGGATAAGATTTGAATAGATAACACCCGTTTCAAAATCAGTTGATTATCGTATTTATTGTTATCGTAACCTATGGTTTCTGTAACAAGTTAACACTCAAGACCGCTCTTGGATGGATGACCGACACAAAAATAAGTGAAACCTTCCCCACCGATAGAAATCCATGCGATATACTATAGTATAGTATTAGGTCTCTGTATTTTGAGATCAGCAAATAGAATTTCATACAAGTTCACCAAGATACTTCATATCTTGTCCAATATTTGAAATCTTGTCGAATAATTTGCAAGATTTTTACGAAACTCGTCTATTATTGGATGGTTGTTAACAATTTCATAACTAACGGCTTGAGAGTTTCTGGTAGTTTTCTCCTACTGAAGAGTCGGATAGTTTGTAAACTTTTTAAGAAAAGATATCTTTTATCTCGTATATTAATGCCTCACATTTCATCAGAAACAAAGAATAAATTATTTTTCAACTTCAATATTTTAGATTTGAACTGAATCTGTATTTAGTATTCACACTGATTACAGAAGTGTTCTGTATTCAGTGGTAATCATAACTTAGAACTTGAAGTTCAACATTAGTACCGTATCAAATTATTCATAATAAAGAAAGTATGTGAAGCTTGAATTAATGAACTAAACTCCAACTGTCCAAGCCGTGTGGGTTTATTACACAAATTTTTCATCAATTTTCCTCGATAGCCAATGTTTTATTGAACTAGTTTATTTGTTATTTTTCAACGGTGAGTAAAGGTAGGCGCACACCTATCGGCATCGTACAGCGCACTCCAATTGAAAACAGTGCATCAAATCTAATCAGCTGATCAATCCGATGCCGTCCGTCAGATGACGATATGTGTGCGCCTACCTTAATACGACGGTTTGAAAATAACCTCATTAGTTCATAAAATGCATTTTATTTTGCACTCATAACAATTTTTAAAGCAAGATAAGTGTTTTATTGGCAATCCAGCTATCTAGTTATCTTGAACAACAATATTATAATCAAGGTCAGTAGAATAAACGGTAGTGTTCATTAGGATCACGATGTATTAAGAAGACGATAGGTGTTACGCGCATAATTGGGATAAATCTTAGGTGTCATGTATTATTCCATAATGTTTTCATAAATCTATTTTTAACAAATTTTCATAAATCTATTGTTAAAAACCTTGTTTTAATGCCAATGATGTCATCAATCTAACTGGCTACTGGTACTGAGCATACATTTAATGACATCTACCTTCTTCAAAATACTGTGGGGTGGGCCGCTACTGCATTGGAAGTGAATAGTCTGGTCTGGTGAAAATAGAGATATGACCTACCGGAATTTCCTCCTATCAGCAGCAGACCAGCTTCAGTTCAGAAGTGGATGTGTCTATTTGAATCCAGACCAGACCCGACTTTCCGCTTCCGATTCAGATTTCCTTGTCAATACAAAATGAAGCTGTCAATTATTCAATGCAATCAAATATCACATTCATTTCACTGCATTGGACAACCTTATTTATAGATTTATTTTGATGTAGTTAACAAGGTAGATTCGATTTCAAATTGAAATCTACTTGATTTTATTCATTTTTCTTTCAAATTGCCTTCATTCATAATAATATAAGATCAGATTAATTGAAATAAAACACACAATATACCTCAATACAATTTTATCCTAGATAAAATCCACTTTTGCATTTTAAAAATGATTTTCCATTGTATTTAATCAGTAATTCATTGTTCAAATGTAAGACTACACGTGACAAACAATTTATTAGCATTTAAAACGTTTGGCCTAAATGTAATAAATGTGATGTTAATAATTATTAATGTAATAATATGTTTTGAACTCGGAATGTTCACACGCATTTATTGAACTGTATAATGGTGTATAGAAGAATGGAATTTAGCACTTGTGAAAGTAGTATTTTCCAGCTCTTTTAATGATTGATTTATTTTGAATAGGCGACATTCTACACTAAAAAACCATCCAGGAGTGAAATAAAATGGTTCCGATTCTATAATTAATTTATCAATGATTCTAGTTTTTAGGGAGTTTAAAACTGACGAAATATCGAATTGTGGATTTTCTGGTGTGAAACGTATCCTAATACCATTGCCTTGTCGTCTAATTTCTTCACTGACATCCATTGACAACGTAAGATAGAGGTGGATAGAGCTAGTGCTAGAAGCAGGAGGAGCAGCAGATAGACCTGGAAGAAAATAGTAGAATCAGATAGTCACAGCAGTACTTAAGAAGTGTGAACATACAAAATTATTTTCGAATAAATATATATATATATATTATTCATCTGTGAATAGAATGCATGAGAATGCAGAGAAAAGAATTCACTATAAGCAAAATTATAACATGATGAAAATAAAAAATACTAACCAAAAGCTATTATAGTTGAAAGCAGCATGGATGAGAAGTCAGCGTGGCAGCTAAGCATTGTGGATGAGAAGTCAGCGTGGTTGAGAAGTCAACGTGGATGAGAAGTCAGCCCCTCAAGGAGTAGAAATCAGTTTTGAGGTCGTGATGTTGGTGGTGATGGTGGAGAGATCAGCGACAAGGAGTAGAAATCAACTTTGAAGTGGAAGATATTTTCTGCAATAAAACAAGAGATTGTTAACGTGTGTGTGTGTGTGTAAAATTAATACAACCCTTATATAATCAATTTTCTAGATAAAAATGTAGTTTTAATCTAGAAATATAATTCTACTGTCCCTCTTAGGGCCCATTGAGTAATGAGTTTAGCTGTAGTTTGATTATCAGATAGCATCTGGTGTACCATACGAATTCAGTAAAATTTAGTAAATTCAGTAGCTGCCCAAACCTTTCTTGAACACTGTTTAGCACTGTGTCAACAATTGGGTAGAAGAATTCGATTTTGAATTTTTCTTCTGGAGAATGGTCCTTCACAATCATGTCACTACTTTCATAATCAAGTTCTCACTCTCTCATTCCATGTCAAGTTCTCTCACTCGTTGTTATCACTCATACGACACAGTACTGTACTGACAAACGCAATTCACAATAAAAGTTATTGCATTATTATTACTTTTTTATAATATTATTTTTCATCTAACACGGACCTAGCAATAGAGTAATAGTTGAAATTGCGTTGTGTTTTCGAAACTTTCGTATATTTTAATTATTTTTTTTCACAAACATGGGGCCTCCCAAAGCGCGGGATCACGGGGCGATTGCCCCTGACCACCCCCAACCCACTAAGGCCGGCCCTGTTCACTAGCAAAGAGCTACGATTGCTCTTTCCTCTAAGTGAAGTGAAGTAAATCAAAGTAGCTCTTTGCTAGTGAAGTGAAGTAAAGCAAACCCCAATCGTATGTGACCAGGCCCTAGGAGTATCCTTTCATAAGCAATCTGTTGATTAAAAATTTCAAAGACACAGATGAGGAATGATTTAAAAAAATAATTAATATATTTTATTTATTCAAAGGAAAACCAGTTTGTTAAATAATAATGGAACAATAGTACATGTATAATTAAATTTAATTTCATTCTCATATTCAGGCGGTAATTCAATCCGTTCCGATCGTTCACTCTGTCTCTCACTTGAGCGCGCCACTAGTCTACATTCTCACAAAATATGATAGATCGATACTCGATAGTGAAAGCATCGATTCTTCGAAACATTTTCACAGGACTGGTGCATCACCAACTTGAGAACAGACCCTAACCATAGTATCGATACTCGACAAAATGGCGGAAGTTGTTTCTAGCTGTAGAGATTGGATTGAGAACAGCTGATCCATTATGTCGACTGCATACAGGCTACGGTACTAGCGCAGAAAGTCAAAGCTTCATACCCGAGTCCGGTATCGGGTAAATTCAAAAAGTGAAGCATTAATAATGAAAGTAGTAAAATGCGGTAACAGTGAATAATGAATATTAAATAGAGGAATTCATGTACTAAATTTAATTTGAGTAGAATTTACAATGATGAGCCAATATGGGTTCCACGTAAAAAACCCAAATTGAGAAGCGATGCTTTCCCAACTATTTTTCCAAATCGTTCAAATGAAATAGAAATTCTAATAAAAACATAGAGATCCATCAATACGATTTGAAAAAATAGAGCAGAGAAACACAGAAGAATAGTCCAAATCTTACACATATGAAAATTGTGTTGAAAATCGTATTCACACACAAAAAAAGAACAAATTGACATATGAAATGTATTTATTGTGCCAGATTTACCACGCCATTAGCTTCTAAATTCTTCTACACAGCAAGGTTAAATTAAATGGACAAGATTAGTTATGTGGGTAATGGTACCGTATGTATGAGAATTGTGAATTAAGTTATAACTTACAGTTGAAAAGTTACAAAATTATTAACAGTAAAAAGTCAACGAATCTATCAATTCAATAGAATTCTTTAACTGGATGTATATGAACCATGTTTAACACTGAATTTGAGAGATAAAGACCGAAGATAAAATTCAAGATCAACTTTCAAGAAATGTTCTAATGTCTGTAGGCATAATATTATCAATGTGATAGAACAGACAGCTTATGATCAAAACCTGACATTTTAGGTGAGTAAAATCAACATGATGCACTCAATAGTTAACACTAGAACAACATATTATATGTAATAATAAGTAATTGATTAAATCAATGACTAAAAGTTTTGTTTTTGATAATAAAACTTCAACTGTTCGCTTCAAAACTGGGCAATAAAGTGAGGTTACTTCTCAAATTTTACACGTATTTATAACGAAATTGAACTTGAGCGATAAGTTTTATCATTGGTCACTATGATAAGATAGATATCCTCTTGCTAGTAGATTTATAATTACAAACAATTTACAATATATATGGTAATGAAGATCAATTAAAACTCATAACAATACAATGTAAACAGTAGTACTTTAGATGCAGTCAGCCCTCATGGTTCCACCATTTTGTTTGAAGGTTAGGGTCTGTTCTCAAGTTGGTGATGACTGGTGTCAGCCCTGTCAGCTAAGTCAGCTTTTAGGTTATTGGTCATCTTGGGACACGAACTGTATTATAATAGTAATGTAATGCATTTTCAGTTTAATATTACGGCGAAAATGCCTAAAGACAAAATAATTTATGATGTTCCTGGGGTTTGTCGTAACTGTGATTCTGTTTCCCTGTTGTAGAGCTTTCAGGAAACGTAACTTGTGAGATGCAATAACGAATTGGATCATTCGATGCCGAGGGTAAGATTTTCAATTCCTACATCAAAGTAGGCTTATTAAAAAAAAATCTTCAACATTTTTACAAAATAGTTCATTTCCAATATTTCCATAGCTTTTACGTTTGAGGGTGATACATTATAAAGCTTAATAGACATGTATTCCCAGTTCTTTTGAGAAGTACTGTAGCCACACTGTTTGGGCCTCAAATTATTTTTCATTCTTGTGTCATACACATGTACATCACAGTTACTGATGAAAATTTCTCTTTACCATCTGCAAGCAGGCGAACACGTACAAAGATGGCAAAGTTAAAATACCTAATTCAACACCTAATGGGTACTTTCCTGTTTTACGACACGTCTACTCATTTAGAGATATCGATATCAATTTCAAACGTTACGATCCTCCTGCTCCCACTGAATTTAGATATATGGGGGGGGTATTAAGATATTTGTTTTTTTGAGTATTGTTCAAGTGTTTCGGTCGCAACATGTTGATCTGGGATCTTCCTTACAACGAAAAGAGGGCTATTACATTTTTAAAACGTAATCTCACGAGTTCATCCCATAATCAACGAGACTGTAAGAAAGGAATCAAAATATAGTTTTATTATCAGGAAGATAAATTATTTTGGAAATGGGTACTTTCCTGTTATTAAAAGTAAGTTTTGTTTGGTGATAATAACCTACATTCTTCTCATATAGAGGAGTAGCTCCTAGACCTGATTAGCGCGCTCTAGGTGAGAGAGAGTAAACAACTTGTCGGGATTATAACATTATGAGATAGGAACAAAACACGATTTTAGGATAGAATTCAATTAAATCATTAATGTATCATCAATACGTTATTGCTATCTATCATTTAGTGGTTTCAAGGTGTTTTAATGAATGTATCAGTTGGATTAAAGTACTTTTATCAGAATTTTCGTCATCTTGTTGCTAGACTCTTCTTGCTAGGTTAGGTTTTTGAAGTTTGAACTTCCCGCTATGTGTAACCATCAGTATGGTTTGTATAATAAACATTATTATTCCAGAGACATAAATTATTTTACACAGATAATATTTAATTCAATCACAACATTATATTTATATCTTATATTTTCCATACTTCGTCTATTTACGTTCAATATTATATGTGCAACAATCAATGTCAGGAGTAAAAAAGACATTATTATTCCAGAGACATCAACTATTTTACACAAATAATATTTAATTCAATCAAAATATTATATTTACATCTTATATTTGCTATATTTCATCTATTCACGTTCAATATTATATTTTATATCAGTACCTATCTTACTCTTTTTTGGAAAGGAATGCTTTTGGAAAGAGGGTCAAATTAAAATTATCTTTGTTTTTTCTCTCTTAAAAATGCAACTGAAGTGTTCTTAAACATCCTAGCTTTGATTTTATAAGTTACTGGAATATTTTGGCTGAATATTTATCAAATACGATGGGTTTGAAAACAGACATTTTTACATTTGATTCAATGTTAACCCATCTTCAATCCCAACAAGTTGTTCCTCTGTCTCTCACTTGAGCGCTAGTGTTTGGCAGCTACTCGTCTATATTTGTCAGAGGAGTATCGATACTTTTTAAGTTTGATATAGATTATCGATATCTCTAAATAAATGAGTAGACGTGTCGTTAAACAGGAAAGTACCAAATAATGCTCTACAAGGAGTTTGTGGTGGTTTGTGGCATATAATCCTCAATGCTTTTTTCTGTAGCCTAAAAATAATAATGGAAAGAGTACAATTTCCCCATAGCTGGATCCCATAAGCGATGTGACTATGAATGTGAGCATAGTAAACACTGATTAAAATGGATGTGTCAACAAGCTTAGGTTGCCTTTATTGATTTTTTTGAGATATCAAGGATAATTATGATATTTCCAATTCAGATTGGTGTTAATAGTGATACCCAGAAACTTCGTAATGGAAGCCGTTTCGGCTAAAGTGCAGTATATCAGCACATTTTCTTCTCGGCTATTTTCAAAGATATCGACTCAAATTTTTTTTTAATGAAACTAGAGACAAAAATAAAGCGCGCTAGCACAATTTCAACTTCATTACACCTATTCTAATATTTTTAATAATGCTTTGAAATATTGCTGTTATTAACCTGTTTTGGAATAACACTGACAAACTTACATAGGTAAATCACTATTCAGTTATTTGTAGAGTGAATTCAATGCTAAATTTATTATTCTTATGATATCTGATGTGAAAATTCAGTTTATTTTCACTTGAAAAACTATTCAATACATTAATTACGATCACAATCTTGAATATCGGAATCACGATATCATCTCTCCGAAATTGTCAGCTATCTTGCTATTGATATTTTGATTTTGATATTATTTATTGATACTTCGTAATCGATGAGCAGTATAGTCAAATTATCAACTGATCAACTATCGATATTGGACTTATCGACAACTTTGTAACCAATCTAAAAAATTACAGTTTTTTATTATTATCATTTCATCTGAAAAATATAGAAATACAAACAAAATATATATTTTATTATATTTCTTACATATTAAAGTTTGAATAATTAATGAAAATAGGAGGTTTGTGCAAATATATTGTTGTTTCTGTCTCTTACTTGAACAAAATTATTTCAATGATACTATTAACTTTCAATTTATTTGTGAGTTGATGATGGCTGGAGAAAAAAAAGCTAAGTAATTCTAGAAGTGTGGAGTGATTTATTTGAGTCATAGATTGAGGAGTGCATGAAATGGGGAATTTTGAACATTAAGTAAATTTCAGCTTAAACTAACCTAAGCTTATACTAAGACAAGTTCAAATATTCCCAACTATGTTGTTAATTTTAAAGAATTGACAGGAAAAAGATGGTAAAAAATTGAGATTATGGTTAATTTTTTCAATTTATTCAATTTTTTTCTGCATCAAATTATATATAAAAAAATTCATATCATATATAAAATTTGCTGAGAAGTACAATAAGACCAGTTCAAAGTTTGTAACTTTAGTAGTTACAAATTTGTGTAGATTTTGTAAGGTTCTCACCGGTCTTAACCTTTTTCCCCAAACCTTCGCTAACCTCGCTAGTAGGTATCAAAAAACCTTGGAATTACCTATCCTTCAAGCTAACAAAGCCTATGATAAACTTAGTTCGCGCTTCGCGCGAACCACGTTGTATTCTATTCGAATTATAACCTTGATACCGTAGTCGGGACAAACGCCTCGACAGGTAAGCTCTCTTGGTTCCCACCGGTCTTAACCTTTCTTTTTTCCCTAACCCTCGCTAACCTCGCTAGTAGGTAGCAAATCACCTTGAAATTACCTCTTCTTCAAGCTAACAAAGCGTATGCAAAACTTAGTTCGCGCTTCGCGCGAACCACATTATACTTTATTCGAATTATAACATTGATACCGTACTTGAGACAAACGCCTCGACAGGTAAGCTCTTTTGGTTCCCTCCGGTCTTGACCTTTCTTTTTCCCTAACCTTCGCTAACCTCGCTAGTAGGTAGCAAAATCACCTTGAAATTACCTCTCCTTCAAGCTAACAAAGCCTATGATAACATTAGTTCGCGCTTCTCGCGCACCACATTGTATTCTATTCGAATTATAACGTTAATACCGTAGTCGGGACTATGTGGTTCGAACTAAAGTTATCATAGGCTTTGTTAGCTTGAAGGAGAGGTAATTTCAAGGTGATTTGCTACTAGCGAGGCTGATCAGGAAAAAGAAAGGTTAAGACCGGTGAGAGAGCTTACCTGTCGGCGTTTGTCTGGACTATATTATAATTTGAATAAATTACAATGTGGTTCGAACTAAGTTTGCATGGACAAGACCGTTGTAAACCTTGAGAGGAAAAAACTTTGAGATAAACAAATTAACCTACTTTGAACTGGGAAAAACACATTTTTAAAAATATCTCAGTAACTACTGAAGTTACAAACTTTCAACTGGTCTCATTGAATTTCTCGGCAAATTTTACATTTAATAGGTTTTATTAATTTAAATTTAATCAATTAGACAATTAAGTAGTTAAATTGTCTTTGGTAAATGAATGATATTCAATGATATTCAATGATTTATTTCCGCCAATAAATACATGTAGTACATTAGGCATTGTCATATTACAAATTCATCTTTTAACAAAACATAAGCACTAATACATTCAAATACATTTTCTCTAACAAATAAGCAAATAAATATAATAATATACTAATATAGAACATATAAATAATCATCACAGATGCAGTTAGTACTTATAGTAATAGAATATTTAAGTTATATCATTACATGCAGGAGTAAAATTAACAACAAATTGGCAAACTCAACAATATTTTAAAATGAGTATATATTTAAAAAATAATTTAAAAAACGACTAGTAATAAGTTGAAGATGTGGGAGTAAACTTAACAACATGCAGGAGTAAACTTAACAACAATTTGGCAAACTCAACAATATTATTTTCAAAATTAGGACTAGCAATAAGTTGAAGATAGGTCATGCAAACTGGCAATCATAGAATGTTGGAATCTTCAAACTCATTAATAGAATAGAATGGGTTACTAATGAGCCATGACTTCATCTTCCTTTTAAAATCTATCAGGGACAAACTTCTGATTTCATCAGGTAACATATTAAAAAACCTTATTCCTGATATGGGAAAGCTTCTACTTGTTCTCTCTAATCTGACCCTAGGCTGGAATATGTTTTGATTTCTTCTTGTTGCATGGTCATGGATCTCATTTGCTAAGGTGTATGAATCTAGATTTTTCCTGATCATTACCAAGCACTGATAAATATACATGTTGAAAACTGTCATTACCTGCAACCGGATGAACAGTGGCTTACAATGATCTATCCATCCAGCCCCTACCACGACCCTAACAGCTCGTTTCTGAAGCAACAATACCCTACTGACACTGGCAGCATGCCCCCACAAAATTGTACCATATGCTATGTGGCTCTGGAAAAAGGCAAAGTAAGCCTGGCGCACAAAACTGTCAGGTACACTATCCACAAGCTTTCTCAGCAAAAAAATAACCCTACTGAGCCTGATACATAGCTGGTCTATGTGAGCCTCCCATGACAACTTACTATCCAGGGAAAATCCCAAGAGTTTCACAGTACCAGCACTAGCAATTTGCGAATTTAGACTGAAGAACAACTCCTGAGTCTTGTCATTATTCAAGGCCAGCTTATTTGCATTGAACCACTGGGAAGCACTACTATACAGCTCTCTAACAGCCAACTTGGCAGAATCAATGCTCTCATGACTGGCAACAAGTGATGTGTCATCAGCAAATAACAGAACACCACCATTCACCGAGTAGTAGAGATCATTTATCGAGATCAGAAACAGCAAAGGTCCCAAAACTGACCCCTGAGGGACTCCATAATTCAAAGGAGCTGGACCTGACAGCACACCATTCCAGTCAACAATCTGAAACCTATCACTCAGGTAAGACTCAATCAAACCAACAGCACTGACTCCAAGACCATACTTCTCCAGCTTTTTCAACAAAATATTATGTGGAACACAGTCAAAAGCACGTGTGAGATCACATAGCAGAAGTGAGGATGATTTCTTACTCTCAAATGCCTCCTGGATTGACTGAGTGAGAGTATGAACAGCAGAAACAGTTGACCTTCCTCTCCTAAAGCCAAACTGAGCAGGGACCAGTAGACTATTGATCTCGAAATATTCATAAAGCTGGACAGATAATACTGTTTCAAAAACCTTTGCAAGTACAGGGATTAAAGAAATGAATCTATAATTACAGACATTGTCTAGAGCACCCTTTTTGTGGACTGGTACCGTTCTTGAAACCTTGAGCTCATTAGGGAAGACACACTGATCTATACATTTATTAATGAGACAAGTAAGTATTGGGCACAGAGAAACAATGATCTGCTTCAGGAAAGCAACACTCATCCCATATATATCCTTTGCCTTTGATGAGCTGAAGCTATTCACTATTTTTACAATATCAGCAACGGTCACATGATTCCATTCAAAATTACTCACTATGGCTGGAATACTTTGAAGAGCAGTAAAAGCATCACTTGAACCATTGTTAGGGATACCATTCACAATACTCTCAACTGATGTAACATAGAACTGATTAAACTCATCAGCAGTTGCAAATCCCAAGTCAACTCCTTTGGATTTGGGCTTGTGTGAATTAATGAGATTCCAGGCAGCCTTACAAGAGTTTTGAGCCTCTGCAATGAATCTTGCATTGGCATTTTTCTTGGCCTCCCGCAACCTGAACCGGTATTCCTTCCTAAGCCTAGTAGCCAACTCCAAAAGATGAGGCCTACCTTCAGCCAAATCATTGATCAGTAAAAGCATGTCTCTCATCTGGGCCAGCTCATGTGTGAACCAATCCTTCACTTGTGGGGTGGAGTTTCCCCTTCTAGACAAAAACTTTTTAGAATCTAGCAGCTTGAACTTTAGTGGGAAGAATAAGTCAAAGCCACCCTGAAATTTCTCAAAAAAGTACTTGAAGCCACTACTTGCCTGCATAGTTGAGATCGAATCCAGCCACGTACTGCCCCACGCCTTCAAATAATCACAGAACAACCTGACCTTACCATCATTGAATACTCTGCAAGGAATCCTCCTACAAATACCACTCAGTCCCTCTGCAACATCAGACCTGAGGGAAGCTTCCATAAGAATGTGTTTATGATCTGCAATCTGCTCACTGCTCACCTCTGCAGTATAGCTCCAATTGTCCAAGTTTGTCAGAAAATTGTCAAGGGAAGCATTACCTCTTGTAGGCTGAAGAGTGGCACCATACAAATTCAAACTTCTCAATAAATTCAAAAACCTTGTGGATGCAGCAGATGGGTTAAGCAAATCAATATTATGATCAGTACCAATCACAATAGACAAGCACAAACTACTTAGAAAACCAACACATAATTCAAGCTGCCGCAAGAAGAGCTCAATATCACCATTTGGTGAGCGATACATACTTACCACAGCAAGTGAAAACTCAGGAATATGTATCCCAGCAAACTCAGCATGTTTCTCCATACAAAACTCCTTCAGGTCCAGGGAAACTGCCGACCTCACCATTTTCTCATGCACAAACACAGCCACACCACCACCACTTGTGGATTCTCTGGAGAAATGAGCTACCCCTTTGAGATCAGCTATAGTGTTATAGAACATGATCTCTTCATCAACAAGCCAATGCTCACAAACACACAGTACATCAATTTTGTGCAATGAACATAGCAACTCAAGCTCATCAATTTTATTTCTCATGCATTGAACATTGATAGAGCAGAATTTGATCTTCTTATCATGCTGATGCCCTGATACACTTCTCTCATGCATGCCAGCTTCAGTTAAGGGTACATTTATCAAGTTTGAGAGATCACTAATTACACCTAATTGGGGTTTTGGTTTTCTAATTTTGCTTATAATAATGGGTATGAAGAAACCTTCAAGTTCTGCATCCAGGCTGAAGTTATTAATTGAACTACAATCATAATTAACTTCATTGTCTTGAGCTAGCAGTTTAAATTCAAATCTCTATCTGGTGAATTTCTAGTGGACAGTACATCAGGAGAGATGTGAGCCACAACTACAGAATCCTCGGAACCTGGAACATTTATGGGCTCAAATTCAGTTGCTTTATTTTGTAATTCACTTGTTGATGATTCGACATCCAAAGTGGGAGGGGCGATTGAGTGATGGAATTTATTCATCTGAGGAGAGAAGCAAGATTGCCTCTCATGGAGAGTGTCCCTTATAATATTATAAATCCTATTGGCAATTTTTATTTTTCCTCTTTTATTAATGTGTAAACCGTGCCTTGTATGTTCTTTTGCAGTAAGATCCCATGTATTCAGCAACATTGCATTGAGAGGGATTATTTTTCTTAGATGACCATTGAGTAATTTTATCAAGCGATTTATTGATGAGGAGGCCGACATGTCATATCTGTATGGCACAGTCCCTATGATTAGATTTGTATGTTTCATTTGAAGTAATAAACTCTCAACTGCCAGTCTAAATATGACAATATCTTTCTCATTTGAAGAAGGATCAAAATCATTTGTTCCACCCATTACAATCAAGTAATCATCTCTATTCAGCTGCTTTACCTCTCTACAATTGTGTACAGCATCCAAAATTTGGCACATACCAGCACCAGGATACACGAAACTTGAAACACTATATTGATGAGGAATTATATTCATTAATAAGTTTGCCAGCTCACGACCTTGACTATCAGAGAATACAATAATTTTCCTGCCTACTTTTCTTGTATAATTGATTTTAGATTCTTGTGTTGAACCAGGAAACTCACTGCTGTCCTCCCCTGACACTAATTCTTTTGTGATCTCAACTTCTTTACTTATTTTAGATAAATACTTAGCTAGGTTTTCTCTTTCCAATTCCAATGAACTAATCATAAGTCTATTTTCAGCAATATCATGCTCCAAGCTTACAATTTCCTGATACAATTTATCCTTTGTTTTGTTCAACAAAACAAGTTTGTCTCTGGAGTTTGAACTGTCTTGGATTTCACAATCTTGATTACTAAATTCAGTTGACAATCCAGTTTGAGTCTCAACACATTGAGATGCAGCTGACATATTTCCAGAATTTTTAAGGGATTGGATTTCTGATATTAATGCATCCTGGTAGCCTAATAGTTCATCAATACGTTTGATTAAGAAATCCTTGTCTTGCAGAACAAGAGACTCTGTTTGAAATCTAGGAGGCTGCCTGAACGGTTTTGGTTTTGCTTCGTATTGCTCCGTTATTTTCGATAAATTATGAAGGTTTTTATCTTCTACGTTGTGTTATTTTGCTCAAATGTGATTCATAATTAGTCATTTCTACTGCACTCACCTAGTCGCTGTGAGTTTTTAAGTTTGCACATATTTACGATCTATTTGAAAGTCGTAGCTGACCAATTGTTTCAACTTGGTTGGACACGAAAAAAGTGTGTTTGTGATTTCGACACTGTTAACTTGAATTCACCGGCCGGTTGCCGCTACTGAACTGTCGTCTGCTTCGAGCCGGCTGTGTAAGATTCATCCTTATCGGAGATATTGGATACCGGTAAGATAGTTGAGTTGTTTACAAGTTCTAATAACCTGTTGCGCCCCGGCTGAATTTCTTCAACCCATTCTTATCTGCTGACTTCGTCTATCACGGCACACTGACCTACTTTTTCTTCTTGAAAATGCTTTCATCGTATTCCCATCTTTAAATACTTTTCCTCTCATCAGATCCTTCTCAATTTCAGGAGCTTCCAGTTTTCCTGCCTCGACAGCTCTCCTGGCATTTTTTCTTCCTGTCTTATTCCTTATCTCCATATGAATTTTGCTACTGATTATCTACAACATATAATTCTCTAAGGTCCTGCAGTATCACAATATCAATATGTCCAAGAGAGTAAATAAATACCCATGTGGAAAATGTGGAAAAAATGTTAACAAATCTAGTAAAGCAGTACTATGTATGGGAGTTTGTGCAAAGTGGTACCACTTCAAGGAATGTACAAATCTCACTGATAATAAATATGAACTTATAAGAAATGGTGATTTGACATGGACATGTGTTAGCTGTCAGAATCTGGATAATATTCCAGATCTAAGATCAAACACGGAAACATGTAGCTTGTTCAGTGAACCTAATGAGGAACATTTAGATATCGAAATAAATAAACTTTTAACACAGGAGGTTGAAAGTCAGAGGGCTATTATAGATCTTCTCAAAGATGATTTAGAACAAGCTAGGCAGGAGATTAAGAATTTAAAAAATTTAGTTTTAGAGAGAGAAGAAGAAATAGTTGAACTGAAGCAAAGCGTTTCACATTTCGAGGTAGTACCTTCTAAGAAAAGAAATAAAGTTAGGAAAAGTTTGCCAAGCAACATGAATGTTCATCTGAAAAACTATTATGAACCTCTACAACTCAATGAAGATAGTGCAGAAATTGATATGACATATATGATTGGGAAGAATACAGTAAAAACTAACCAAGTAATGCGAAAACAAAGGACTCTATCACTTGCAAAAAGAAACTGCCCTCAGCCAAGACCCAGTCCTATTAAGAATAAGAAAATTTTACTATGTGCAGATAGCCATGGCAGGAACTTAGCGTGGCATATAAACAATAAATTGAAAAGTTCTTACGAATGCATAGGCTTTGTTAGACCTGGTGCTGGGATCGAGCAGGTACTTAATAGAGATAATATTGTGAGCGAGATTGAAAATGATGATATTTTTGTCATATTTTGTGGCACTAATGATGTCGCGAGGAATGAGGCTGCTAAAAGTTATAATGGGTGTCAAGGAGACAGTAAAATATCTCAAAAACAATAAAATAATCCTGATTGACATACCAAATCGCTACGATCTAGTAAAGTGGTCCTACGTTAATAAAGAGGTAATGAATACAAATGAATCACTGAGATCTATCACCAGAGAGCATAGTAATGTTGTGCTTGTGGAGGCCAGCAAAGCTGATAGGAACCTGCACACACGCCATGGAATGCATTTCAATAATTGGGGCAAGAGGTGGCTTGCGAGAGGATTTGCACAGCAATTGAGGGCGGTTACTCAGCGTCTGAGTGTGTTGAAACACTGATCTCTTTGACTGATGACTTCTCTTCATCTCTGATGGTCTCAACAACGCATATCAATGACGTTTCTCTATCCGCTCACAAGAATACCTGCTTGGAGATTTTCTCTCCGGAGGCTGTGCCGTCCGGACCGTGAGAGGCTGAGCCGAGATGACGGAGTCGGGCTGCAGCCTGCACCAACCTCTCCTGCATTAGTTCCGGGAAACGAGCCTCACACAGTAGAATCTCCTCATACCTAGGAGGGAGCAACACTCAGGACTCAACAGCAAATGAGAGTGGCATGGATGATGGACAGTCTAATCAAATACTGGTGATTTCACACATTAATTTACAATCTATAAAAAATAAACTCAACTCTTTGGAGATTTTTAATCATAATACTCTTTGTGACATACTTTGTGTAAATGAACACTGGTGCACACTTGATGAAATTGTAACGTATGGTTCCACCATTTGAAATGTACGGCTTGGTAAAGACCATACTTCACTGGGTACTATTCGGCTTTGCCATTAATTCAATGCGTCTCCATCATTTGTGATATATTATTCATTTTATTTTTCTTGAAAATTGGGGGCTCCACCACTTCCCAGACGGGAAGAAAAATATCACAAATGGCTGGAGATGCGTCGCTTAGATGGTAGAGCAAAATATTGGATTTAAGAAAAAGTTTAATTTGTTTTTAATACATTTCATAGTTTAATTGATTTATAAATTTGACAACAGATGTTGATGAGAAACAAAGTTTATTTAATTTAAGTTTTGAACAAAATAACATGAAGAAATGGTTTACAATTTTATTTGAAAAGAAAAGATAATTAATGGAACAAACAGATAATTAAATTGATTAGTTATTTCAAGTTTTCAAGTTCTTATATTTTTGTTTTCAAATAAGTTAATTCTTTTTTTTTTTAAATGAGGATTTTCTTTTTAATCTTAAATTTTGTTTTTCTATCTGAAATTATTTTGAAACATTATTTATTTTTCCTGAAAAAAGTTATGAAGAATTAATTAGAATAAATTTATATTAATTGAAACATTTCTCTAACGATACCACATCCTTGGTCAGCTTCGGCTGGATGGAAGTACCGGAGGGAAGGTCCAAGTCCTGGCCAGTCAGAGTCTTCAGGAGGCACACAAACGACTGAGCGAAAAATTGAAAGATGGAAAAATCTACTGTGAAAAAATGCTGGCTGGTGGGGAGACTGGAAAGCTCCACCACTCTCAGCGTCTTTTCACCCAGTCAGCATAAATAGGCTTCCTGGTGATCTGGCTTTCTTTAGCCATTATTGAAAGTATGAAAGAAATTTTGGAATTATTTAAATCTTTAAAAAGCTTGGGAGACTGTCAAAACTCATGGTTTATGACATCTCCCCCTCCTCCGCTTTGACAGCCGACTCTGGCTGTCCATTCTGGCCATATTCATTTTTTTTTTATATTGAGAATAAAATATTTCTTGAAAACTTGAAATTTTTACGCTAACATACACAAACGAGGAACACTATCAACTTTGTTGAATGATTCCTAGTTCCTATTTCTAAACATGATAAAATTAATACTCAAATATAAACAATAATATAATATCCATTGAAAAATTTTTCATGCTCGAGATTTATAATAAAAATAATTAGTAAAAGTTATCTTCTAGTTAAAAGTAAGAAATTAGTGATTTTTAGTTATGAATAATGATAATAAATATGTTAAGATTATCATCACAAATTATTTTTATAATTCATGCCAAGTTGATAAAACAGTTAAATAAAAGTTTATTCTTACAAAATTATATGACTGATTGAATAAATGTATCATTGAAATTATTAAAGTCATGAAAATTCCATTCTAAGATAAATTAAATAATATGCATTTAATTTCTTATAATCTAATTCAATATAGTTTCTTAATCTGTTATTCACAAATATTTATCTCATTTGATTATAATACAGACTTTTTATCTTGTATTTATTCAATGCATTCTAATTTGTTTTTTTTTTCAATAATCAAAATACTTTTATATGTTGCTTCTCAACTGGAAAGTTTCATGTAATATTTTTCTATTATTTCAATCATCAGCATTATGGTTATAACAATATTATTTTAATCATTTCTATTAAACAATAAAAAATAATTCAAAACAAAATTTCAAAATTACATGAAAAACATTCAAATAGAGAAAAATATCTTTAACTAATCTAATACAAATATACTAATACATCTAGTGAACTACTGTATTTATAATGCTTCTTGTATGAAAATTTCCATATAATATAGTTTTTGTTATCATCAGAAATATTAGATGTATAACAATATCATTATAGCCTAAGTATTTTTTATCAATATAAAAACCAATAAGTTCAAATAACATGATAATTAAAATAAAAAACTAATATCAAAATTACATAGAAAACATTCAAAGACAAGAAAACATATTCTTAACCATATCTAGTAAACTATATCCTATCATATAAGACATACTCATGCAAATCAGAAAAATTTAATTAATTATCAAGTGAGATAAATAATTTTTTATATCACTTGTCAAAGCATACATACAGATTTTTCCTGTATATGTGTTCAATGTTCTATATTTTTAAAAATGCAATTTCAATATTTCTCTCTTTTCTTTTTATTGAACACACTAATATGAGATTTTTTTCTAACTATTGTACGTAACTGTATAATTTCCGTAATTCAATAACATTTTTATTATTTTTCTAATTCAATAACAATCAATCAATCAAATTCAATTTCATTCTCACAAGGTCTACAACAAAATGCAATAAACACAACATCAAATAAAGATTCTTCAATTAAAAAAATGTTTAAAACAAATGAGCTATCATTTTAAAGAGATATTTCTACACCTATTTTTTATGATATCTAAAGTAAAAAAACATCAATAATACATTCACGATAGAATTTCAATAGTTCTTTTCTTTTATTGCATTTCATGCAAAATGACACTAGGTTTTGCCATAACTTGGAGGCGAACTGTCATTATATAAGTTTTCCAAAATGTTATAATTGCTAGAAGAGTGAGTAAGCACAACCAACCAAAAATAAAATATTTTCTGAAAGAGGCAGAATCTAAAACGTCCTGCCATGAGGAAGGTAATTCTACTTTTTTGAAAGTATCAGTTGAAATATGATTATGAATGAAGAAGGTTGGAATATTAACATGCCAATCGTCATTGAAAATATCTGAAAAATTTTTAAAGTTTGAATTTTGATGGGGTTTAAAAGGATTTATTTTCATTGAGTTTACTTTGAGCCAATGGAGAGGAAGGAAATGATTGAGGATTGGTAGACTGGGTGTTCTGGAGTCACAAGGGAAAGTGGTGCGAATCAGAGTTGTTGTTCCCATCTCCAGAGAGCAATGACAGGGCAGCATAATGTGTGTTGTCCCAGGTAGATTTGTTGGAAGCTCTTGTTGAACGGTTGCATTGCATACGATCTTTGTATCTGGTTGAATGCTCGATATGTAGTAACTTGCCGGATTCTCTTCAACAATTGAGGTGATATTTTTGTCAACCTCACAGGTGAATTGACAGTAGTCTTGAAGTTCGCCCAGAGTTGAGGATGATATTAGATGGGATACGCATGTAGAAGTCAGGTCATCTGATTGTTGGAGTCGAGGAATGTAGCACAATTTTGTTGTCTCTGGATGGCATTGTTCTAATTGGTTGCCCGTGATTACAGCTGTCCGATTCTGTCCTTTAGCGATGAATAACTTTTTCTGCTTCAACATACATTTTTGATGTTGCCATGTTAATGGAGTCGGTATGTAGGAGAATAATTTGAATTGTTCATGTTTTGAAACTATTGGAGTTTTTATTGTAACTTCTATTGTGTCTTGTTTGAAGTTACAACTTGTTAGTTTCAAACTGTAGTAGTGTCGTAGTGAAGTCACCGGTATCGTCAATCTGTGGCCATTCGCTGATAACTTATCTTGTAGAACAGTTAGATCTTGACTTAGAATTTTTCTGCTAACAACATTTTGTGGAAGTAGTCCCATTTGACATTTTGATTTTACTGATTTTATGAATTGGAGACGTGCTAGTAGGTGAATTTGCGTGAAGACATGAAATATGTAGTCGGTCATCTGGTCAGACATTGTTTTATATTGGGTTTTCTGGATTTTGGTTAGAACTTTGTTAATCTGGATTTGTAGGTTGTGATACGAGTTGTGGACTTGATTGGAGATATTCTTTGTGAATTCAGTCAGGTTGCCAGTTACTTCTACTAGATCTTTGTGGTCATCATGTACGATATCCTTGAAGGCATTAAGGTGGTCATTAATCGTCTTCTCGTTAAATTCCAGCGTGTGGAGCTCTGAGTCGGTTGCAGTTCCACAACAAAAATGTAGAAAGTCTCCGATGGCTTCAATCGCTCTTCTGCTTCTTGATTTCGTCATTGATCTGCTTATGTTGCTTGTGCAATCATTTTCAATGTTGACATCTTCATTTTCGTGAAGGATTATTTCATTTGTTAGAAGATATAGCTGTTGAATTGCCTTTGATAGTTCACAGTCTTCGTCGTCACATTCTGGTAGATCGACTTTTCTTTGTTCCAGGAGTTCAAAATTGTTTGACGGGAAGGTTGTATGATAAGATAAGGGAATGGATGCTTCGTACAGGAATGTATGAGGGATTTCTTTGAAAAGTACCCCGGAAAATATTTTAGTTGGCTCGATTAATTTATACTGAATAGATGAAACTAGAATAAAGAAGAGAAGTTTGATAGTCATTTTATGTGTTTATCTATTCAGAATTATTTTTAATTTGATTATTTTAAAATACCTATTCAGAAGTTGATTATTTTTAAATTAATAAGGGGTAATTTTTGTTGGTTGTTAAACTCGCTCTTTGCTACAATACAATACAATACAATAAAAATAATGGCACTGAAATAAAAGTGATAGATTATAATAATGTTATCAAATTATTATACAAGTAACAAAATATGAAATACAAGTTTAAAATTATTACAATACATCTGAAATTAAATAATGATTATTAAAATATATAAGTACATATGAAGTTGCACACTGTCATCTAAAGAGTTCTTTCTAAAAAAAGGAATCACCTATTTAGATCATACTGAAAAAAAAACATCACAGGTGTTGAACACAGAGAACACAAAGTTTATGATGATTTTGTTGTTGCCTGTCACTCACGCTATTGCTGCACGAATAATTCTTTTCACAAAAATTATTGTTGATGGTTGAATGATTTTCCTCTTCTTGATCCGCCGAATTACGATGGTCAAGGAGGGGGGTTTGATTCAGGGCAGTGGGGTTGTTCCAATCCTTTGCGCCGTGGTGTTAATGGTGGGCAAAGGGGGGAAGATTCCTCTTGCACTGCCAGAATTATGTGAGAATGACGGTTATTCCTCCTGCGCTGTCGAAAGGACGAGGGGCAAGGGGGAAATTTTCTCTGCTGCCGTCGTAGGGGAGGGCTTGGGGGAAAGGGTTAGTTTTCTTCCGCTCCTCCTGCTCTTCCGTAGGTGATCGTCAAGAGAAATTTCCTCCGCTGCTGTCGTAGGTGAGGGGTTAGGGGGGGGGGAGAGTTTTTTCCGCTCCTCCTGGTCTTGCTCGGTTGATACGGAGTATCCTCTTGCGCTGACGACAGAATGGGTTATTGACAGGGAGGGGAGGGGGGTTTGTAAGTCCTCCTCTGGATCACACCTCCGCTGTAGGTGGTTATGAATGACAGTGACCTTCTGATCTGGAGAACGTGAGACCTTGCAGGTGAATCTCGCAAGTTCAGCAGTCAGCAATATTGTAGTCAATGGGTATTCTATCTGTTGAATAGAAATTAAATAGTTATTTACATGATTATCATAGTTTACTTCATATTTACTTCATATTACTTCATTTTATCATCACTATTTTCCTGTGCAGAAACATTTCGTTATTCAAATTGCACTCAAGTAAAAAGAACTAACAATAAAATGTAAATAATATAAAATACTCATTCAAAAATAAATAAATACGAGAAACAAAATCATTTTCATAGTGTAATACAAGTACATATATATAAGTTTCTTCTAGTTCTAGATAACTAGATAATGCCAATCTCTCGCTGGAATAATCCTGAAAAAAAAATTATTATACACAATCATCTTATCCTAAAATTAATAGTTTGGAAAATTAGAAAAAAATATTTAAATTATATAATTTAATTTACAATTTCTTATTACATAGTGATTATGAATCACTATACTTGTTTTTCCTAATTACCCAAAGGGATAGGTAATCTTACGTAAGTAATTCACTTGCTCTCTTGAGTGATATTTTTTCAACCTCCTCACATGTATTATTTCAGGAGAAGGTTTACCCCTACGATTGGTAATTACTTCAACATTTTGAGGATTAATTTGTTTTACCACTGTAAAGGGACCTTTATAGGGATTGTTGAGCTTTGTACATGTATCAGGCTGTGTTTGGGGATATTGGATTAATACCTTATCACCTTCTTCGAATTCAATGTCTTTTATTTTCTTGTCGAAATGTTCTTTTTGTTGCAATTGTGCATTGTTTAATATTTCTGGCAGAGAATTTCTGATTTCCAGAAGATTTTTTAGAACTTCGGCCCTGTCAGTTGATGTAGCGGCCGGTAGGAATGCTATATCCAAATAGCTGTTAGGGTGAAATCCATGAAGCAAGAAGAAGGGTGAATAACCTAATGATGCCTGTTCTGCTATATTGTAAGCAAAGCATACGTGTCGAATATTATAGTGCCAATTATTTTGTTTCTCATTGGAATAGCACCTTAGCATACTCATTAAGGTTGCATTGTATCTCTCAGTTACACCTTGAGTGGAAGGCATGTAGGTGGACCCAAATTTTTGAGATACCCCTAACGAGAGACAAAGCTGTTTCAAAAGTTCCGACTTGAAATTTGTTCCATTGTCGGTATGAATGGTACGTGGTAGTCCGTACAGAGATGCAAAATTCAAAATAAATTTTACAGTATTTTTGGCGTCTATAGCCGTTGTAGGTTCACAATATGCGAAGCGGGTCGTACGATCAAGTGCTACGAAAATATATTTGTATCTTCCACCTGAAAGAGACAGTGGTCCACATGCATCAATGCATATCGTGTCGAAGGGTTGACTTGTTATAGGGATGGGTTTTAAAGGACCACCCTGTTTTTCTCGATTTTTCTTAGCTACTTGGCAAGTGGGACACGTTTTTACATATTTTATTACATCTTGTCGAATCGTTGGCCAATAGTATTTTGGAGTTATCTTCGACAATGTTTTATGAATCCCAAGATGTCCTCCAAATGTTAAATGATTATGATATTGAGCAAGAACTTGTGAAACCAAAGTGGTAGGTATTGCAAGTTTAAAATGCACAATATTCTGATGGTACTGTTTGTAGTATAGAATATCATCTTTTAAGACGTAATTTCGTGATTTTCTTGCAGTTATTGGGTCTGCTTTATCATAATCTACTAGCGCAAAATAAATTTTGCCTAGAAAGTCGTCTTGTTTCTGCAACAGTCCAATATTTACATTTTCGATAGCATTTATATCTTGCCATTCTGATTCGATTGTCTTGTCAATGGGAGCTCTAGAAAGTGCATCCACCAGGAGTAAAGACTTTCCTGGTTTGTAAACTATATCGAAATTGTACTGGGCTAGTTTAGCTGCTAATTTAGCCAGTCTTGAATTTGGCTCCCTAATATTTTTATAATATTGAAGGGATGCATGGTCGGTATGGACCGTGAAATAGTCATTTATTATTAGCGATCTGAAATGATTGATACAGTAAGTGACTGCCAACATTTCTAGATGTGAAGCAGGCCAGTTTTCTTCGGAGTTAGTGAGACGCCGTGACACGTACGCGACCGGTTTGATAACACCGTCAAAGTCTTTCTGTGCCAGGCAGCCAGCTATTCCTATCGCGCATGCGTCTGTGATAATAAACGTTTCCTTGTCATCACTATAATGCATTAAAATAGGCTTTTTCATCAAACAATCTCTAAGATCTTCAAATGCTTTTTGGTGGATCTCTGTCCACTCAAATTTTGCGTCTTTTCGCGTCAACTGTGTCAACGAATAAGCTCGTTTTGATAGACAGGGTATGAACTTTCTGTAATAAGATGTTGCTCCTAAAAATCGTTTGAGCTCTGTTACATTTTTGGGCACTGGCAATTTCATTATTGCTTCTACGTTTTCTGGAAGTGGGGATATCCCTTCTTCGGAAACCATATGTCCCAGTACTTTTAAGGATTTATAGCATATTCTCGATTTATCAGGATTTAGTTTTAGATTAGCTTCTCTGAGTCTAGTAAAAACATTCCTTATATTATTTATATGCTCTTCTATTGATGATGACATAATATACAAGTCGTCTATGTAAATTAATACACTTTTATACAGCATGTCCGAAAAAATATGACTTATTCCTCTTTGAAAGCATGCTGGAGAGATTGCTAAGCCCATTGGCACTTTTCGGAACTGGTAAAGACCATCTGGAGTGTTGAAAGCTGTCAGATGTCTAGAACCTTCAGCTATTGACATCGAATAGAAAGCTGACGTCAAATCAAGAGTAGATAAAAATTTTGCTGTGCTAAGTGATTCTAGAACTGTAGTTGGATTGGGAATAGGATATTTATCATGGATTATTTTCGAATTCAGTTTTTTGTAATTTATGACCATTCTTGGTTTATTATCTCTATTTCTCACTATGAAGGCTGGCGAGGCATAATTTGACCTTGCCTTTTCAATTACTTTCGACTTCAATAAACCATCAATCATTTCATTCAATTCAGAGCGTTCTGATGCCGCTAATTTGAAAGGGGATGAGAAAACAGGTGTATTGTCTGCCAAATTTATGTGTACTGCTGGAAGATTTGAATCAGGAATGTCATATTTGTCTTTAGAGAAAACATCAGCAAATTCGGTGATGAGTATGGATAGTTTTTTGTATGATGTTTCACCAATATTTTTATTTACATCTATTCTTTTACCATCGTGTATTATAATATCGGGAAATTCTTGATCATTAGATGGTCGTTGTTCATTCACATGATTTATTTCTTTAACTTCTAAATATTTTGTTTCTTCAAATGATTCTTTATTTCTCGGTTCTATCTTCAAATTTCCTAATTGAGCTCCAATTCTAAGAGTCAAAGGTTTTGATGAGAAATTGTAAGCAACAAATTCAAGTGATGTGTCAGTAGCTTTTATAAAAGCGACGTTTACTTTGCATTTATTTAAGTAATGTGGATTTGGTGTGAACTGACAACTATCGTAATTCAGGATCTCATCATTGTTCTCAACATACATATCTATTTGTTGATGAGGCTTCAATACAATGTCATTTTTTATAACAATAGGTTTCTCAGTTACTTTCCTGTGGGATTTCTTTTCAATTTCTGTTGAATGCGCTGAAAATCTTGTCTCAGAGCCTTCACCGATTTCTGAGCCAGCTTTTAATTCTATGCATTTTTCTGATATATTTGAAATCTGGAATTCTATAACTTGAAAGTTGTCTACAACATCCGAAAAAGTGTGAGAATGCATCGTTTTGCGGAGCAAAGCATTGCTCGGTGTGAAAAATTGTGAGTTGCTCTCGTGAGAGTTTTTCCAGATTGAAATTTCTTTTGTCTCTAATGGTTGAATTTTTATGTCGGTATCTAGAATGAAACGTTGTGTTATTACATATGATTGATTTTGCATTTCTTTTATCCAATTGTTATTCATTGGAATTGATACTTTCTCATCCAGTTTTATCTCGTGAAATTAATTTCTACCTTGTTTTTCATAAAGAATCTATTTCCTACCAGTAAATCTACTGACAATTCTTCAACTATGTAACATTCTTGTTGAAATGCGATATTTTCTATTTTGAATTTTACCATTGCAGTCCCAAAAAATGGAATTTTCTTCCCATTGGCTGCATATAGTGCAACATTCATGTTATCAACAATGTCTTCTTCTGCGACTAAGTGTTTCCTAGCGAGAGAGACGTTCGAACCAGTATCAAATAAAATGCTTATCTGTTTATCGTTTGACCGACCAAAAATTTGTAAGGCTGATCCTATTTTGTTACATTGTGACTCTATTGGTTTCAATTTGTCAGGAGGTTCAGGAGGCAATCGAGGTGATTTTGTAATGATAGCGAGTTTTTCTTCTATCAACTTGAAAGCGTTTGGTTTATCATCCATAGTTGATAAGGGTCTTTTTTCTTTCATGCACTTCTTTATACTGTTTAGTTGCTTATCCTCTAGATTAGCAATATCATTATGCTTTGTAAATCCTTCTATTGTCCTGTATTTTAGTAAATAGTATAATATATTGATAAAATACCCTATTAGAAGAAGTTGGGTTGTAGTCTCTTTGTGAAAACTGAATTGCTTTAGCCTTTCCTTATAATCATGTGAAATCCTTTTCGATGTTGGGAGAGCTTTTCTCATTAGGAAAATTTTAGAGGCTAGGCTTTTTGCTTCTTGACAATTGTGATTCAAGGAATTTGTGTAATGGTATATTTGTCCAGTTTTGTTGTCGCTGATTATTATCGAATAACTATCGTTTGAATTTTCATTGTTGATTTTTACTGGTTTTTTGAAAACAAATAACCAGAATGGGACATCAAAGTTTTCTTCTTTCATTATTTTTATAAGATTCTTGTTAGTGGTTGTCAGAAGACTGAAAGTATTCGGAGCATCAAAAACTTGAAATTCAGTTAGTATCGGAAAAGCATAGTTATCTATTATATTCTGAATAATTTTCATTGTATCGCTATCCTCATTCTTTTCATTCAGGATATCATTAGTTTTACTGCTAATTGCATCAATTTTCAATGAATTATCAAGCTTTGTAATTACATTGCTGGTTTCGTTTATATCTACCTTTTTTTGATTTGAATTTATCTGTGGTATTGTTGCTACTGACTTTTCCGAATTTATAGGAGTGGCTGCTATTTCAGCGTATAATTTATTATTTTGTATTAGTTGAGAATTCATTGTTTCATGAACCTCTTCAGCTACAATTTTTGTACTGGTGTATTTTTTTGTTTGATTCGGACACCTCACAGCGGTCGCTATGTTAGGTGTCCTCATTACACGTTTTTTGGAAGTTTATTAAAATGACATGATTCTACTGAGTGACCACGTTTATTACAAATATCGCAGTGAGTTTGAGCACTTTTAGGTGCATTTTTCTGATTCAATCCATTATAATAACATTCATCTGTGTTATGATTTTTATAATTACAGATGGCACAATGACGTTGTTTTTTATTAGGAATTGAAGTGTCTGGCTGAGTTTGTGAAATTTTCTGATTCAATTTGTTATGATAGCAATTTTCTGTGGTATGATTTCGGTAGTGACAAATGGCGCATTGTCGTTGTTTAGTATTGATTTTTGGTGTGTCTGAACGAATCTGATTTTGTTGTGTGTTATTCCTCTTTGATCTAGGCCTATCAAACATTTCATTATTATTTGTGGGTTGTATTGCTTGTATCAATTCTTTTTCTTCTGATTTTGCTATTAGCTTCTCTAATCTATTGGACAAACTATTTATTCGTTCTTCCTGCGGTGACAGTCCTGAAGTTTTATTTTCATTGGATATGTGAGGTAATAAACCTACTCTGTCATCAGTAATAAATTGGGATAATTCGAATTTTTGAATATTATTCTCTAATTCTGCCATTGTATCGTTTTTCAGCATGATGATTTTGTCAAGAATATGGGGAAGAAGCCCTCTCAAAATGTAGCGTATCTTCCTTTTCTCTGACATTTCTGAGTCATATTTTTGGCATAAAAACAGAATGTGAGCCATGTAATTTTGGATGGTTTCACTTGGTGACATTTTTCTATTCATCAATTCTATTTCAGTTTTTTCAAGAGATGCAATTGGCTCGAAGTAGCCAAGTAGTGCTTTAGTTACATTGTCGAAACTGAGGCTATTTTGTTTTTGCAACGTTTCTGAGATAGTTTCAAAATAATGAGCGGCGCTACCTTTCAAATAGAATGGGAGATAAGTAAGACAATCATCATTATCCCATGAATTTGCCTTGGCAACTCGTTTATAATTTTGAAGAAATTCGGAAATATTTTCATGAGGTGCGGCAGAAAATGAATGAGGAGTGAAAAATGGTCTTTTTCTTTCCGTCATTGTTGATTGAATTTGGTCGTCTTGCTTTATTATTTCAGGATGAAACTTTTCGGGTTCGCTAACTTGGATTTGGGCGTCCTGTTTAGATATTCCAGCAAGAACAATTTCAGGTGTTTTGATTGAAGGTGACAATAAATTTGGAGTTGAGGAGGATAGATTTTTTGTTTCGGTACTGAGTTTGAGATTTCCCTCAGGGAAAACAAATTCGGAATTACTTGTTGTTGGTGTTACTAATTTAAAAGGGGTTGATGGGCGAGAATCTTCTCCTGTGTCTTTTAGTCTAAAGTTTTGCCTCAAAGTTTTTTCTAGAATACATAGATCTGGAAATTGGTCTTTCAAATCGTCTGAGAGTTTAACAGCCGATAAAATATATTGAATAGCCCTTTCTCGCTCTTTTTGATAATTTGGGAGGTCATTGAAATTATTTTTTATTAATCTAAGAGTTGATCTGATGAATTCTAAATCGGCATTTTTGGGTATGTATAATTTATACTGCTCTGCAAGATTTTTAGCTGATTCTAAATTGAGTTTACTAGTGGCAATACTCCTAAGGTCTGGTAGACTAGTCATTTGATCTGTGTATTTTTATTTTTTAAATTGGAAATTACCCTTAAATCTCATCATAGTGTGAAAATTATCAAACATAATAGTATTTTAACATGCACATGCAAAGTTTTAAATATGAACGAAAATACATATATCTGAAATCAATAATAAAATAATTGGCTGCTACTTCCTGATTATTATGGAAATGAAAACATCTTATCGTTAAACAATAGCATATTCTCTAGATCAAACAAAATAACAATATTGGCCTTGGCCGGCTTCCTCCAAAGTTACTATTTGAAGACGTGCTGGAATGAATGAACACTAATGCAAAAAGCTTTTGTTTTCATGGTCAGATAACTGAGTAATATTACAAGTACATAACTTCCAATGATCACTTTCACTATTAATATTTCTCTACAAAATTCAATGAGTAAGCAGTTGTAAGATTCATTTAAATTAAGAGTTGAGAGGAGTATTTTGTTTCAAATTTCAGATAATGATTATTTATTATTAGAATTAGACTATTTTCACTTTTATAAATACTTATTATTATTTAATGTATCTCATCTAAAACAGTATTATTCAATTTATAAATCATATTCCTATTGAGTTGAGGGACCGGAAAAGTCCAACTGAGAGTCAGATTAAACTGTTTATTTTATTATTTTTTTTACAATTTAGTAATTATTATTAGGAAACAGAAATAAACACGGCGTTCCTCCACCATTTGTAACGTATGGTTCCACCATTTGTAATGTACGGTTTGGTAAAGACCATACTTCACTGGGTACTATTCGGCTTTGCCATTAACTCAATGCGTCTCCATCATTTGTGATATATTATTCATTTTATTTTTCTTGAAAATTGGGGGCTCCACCACTTCCCAGACGGGAAGAAAAATATCACAAATGGCTGGAGATGCGTCGCTTAGATGGTAGAGCAAAATATTGGATTTAAGAAAAAGTTTAATTTGTTTTTAATACATTTCATAGTTTAATTGATTTATAAATTTGACAACAGATGTTGATGAGAAACAAAGTTTATTTAATTCAAGTTTTGAACAAAATAACATGAAGAAATGGTTTACAATTTTATTTGAAAAAGAAAAAATAATTAAAGGAACAAACAGATAATTAAATTGATTGGTTATTTCAAGTTTTCAAGTTTTTATATTTTGTTTTCAAATAAGTTAATTCTTTTTTCTTTTTTTTAAAATGAGGATTTTCTTTTTAATCTTAAATTTTGTTTTTCTATCTGAAATTATTTTGAATCATTAATTAGTTTTCCTGAAATAAAATTTATGAAGAATTAATTAGAATAAATTTATATTAATTGAAACATTTCTCAACGATACCACATCCTTGGTCAGCTTCGGCTGGATGGAAGTACCGGAGGGAAGGTCCAAGTCCTGGCCAGTCAGAGTCTTCAGGAGGCACACAAACGACTGAGCGAAAAATTGAAAGATGGAAAAATCTACTGTGAAAAAATGCTGGCTGGTGGGGAGACTGGAAAGCTCCACCACTCTCAGCGTCTTTTCACCCAGTCAGCATAAATAGGCTTCCTGGTGATCTGGCTTTCTTTAGCCATTATTGAAAGTATGAAAGAAATTTTGGAATTATTTAAATCTTTAAAAAGCTTGGGAGACTGTCAAAACTCATGGTTTATGACAAAATAGATGTGTATAAGCCAGCTGAATTTATTGTAGCAGCTAGTTTTTGCAGGCCTACTCCTTATGGAGGTTCAGCTATTTATGTAAGAGAGTCTTTTAAGCATCCTTTCATTGTACCCAATATCAATTCTTTTTGTGAACCTAAACAGTTTGAAGCAGTTATGATAGCCATAGCTGCAATCAGGTTGATAGTTGTATCTGTATACCGTTCCCCAGATTCATCAATTCAGATCTTCACAGAAAAGCTGTCTCAACTCTTAGATTTTATTGATACCAGCTCAAAGTATAGCAAATATAAGATTGTCATTGCTGGCGACATTAACATTGATCCTAGAGGTAGAGGACTACACACATT
Source organism: Laodelphax striatellus (assembly GCA_017141395.1). NCBI lineage: Eukaryota > Metazoa > Arthropoda > Insecta > Hemiptera > Delphacidae > Laodelphax > Laodelphax striatellus. The sequence continues at coordinate 8,189,930 of CM029543.1, read as the reverse complement.
GGCTTTTCTCAACACATTAAAGTCATATGACTGTTTTTGTATCAATTCACTTCCCACAAGACTAGAGTCTTGTTTAGATAACTTCATTTCCAACCTTCACCCTTCAACATATACATATGCTACAAACCAACCGCATCTATCTGACCACTTGGGGCTGGTGTTGAAGATTATTGCTAGCCTGACACCCTCCAATACTGGGAAAACTAGTAATAGAGGTGGAAAACCTACCTATAACTATAGGTTATTAAACGAGACCAGGATAAATAAGTTGAAATTTTGTTTGAGTGAAGTTGATTGGTTTGCAACAATATGTGCAGATAATTTTAATTTAGCATTCCATAGTTTTATGCAGGTTCTGTCAGAAAATTTTAATAAATGCTGTTCTCTTAAAACTAAAATGATAAGCTTAAATAAAAAGCATTGTTAAGAACTGGTACACACCTCTATTAGAGAATTAGAACACTATTGGATTTAGCCATGTTAGATGCAAGACCAATCCAGGATTATTGGAAAACCATAGAAGGCTGAAACAATTCTATAAACATCAGATAGACTTAGCTAAAAGAAAAGCGAATGATGATTTTATACTGAAATCTAATAATATGTGCAAAGCTGCCTGGAAGGTAATTAATACAGAAACAGGGCGACAGCCTAAGAATAAGTCCCAATCTGAACCACCTTTATCTGCTGAAGAGTTCAATGATTTTTTCACAGGCATTTCAAATAAAATCTCTGTAAATAATGGTAATTGTAGTAATATAGTTAGTTCTATTGATATCTTGTCTACATCTGGATTGAGAAACTCTCAGACCAATCAACAGTCTTTTGAGTGGTGTGAGGTAAAACCTGAAGTTATTTATGGAATTGTTTCTAGGCTTAATGGTTCCAAAGCAGAGGATATTTTTGGATTATCTAATTTTGCCTTGAAGAAAATTATAAATTTTATCATAGAACCTCTAACACTCCTTATAAATTGGGCTCTAAGAGTAGGGGTGTATCCAAATTGTTTAAAAGTCACCGTTACGGTGCCGGTATATAAAAAAGGAGATAAGTCTGACATTAATAATTATAGGCCGATTTCTCTGGTGCCTGTCATATCCAAGATAATGGAAAGTGCAATCAAAATCCAAATTGAGAAATATTTTGAGCAGAATAAATTGTTTCAGTCAGCGCAGTTTGGTTTCAGACGTAATTTAAACACTGCTAAAGCAGTTGAGAGTGTTGTGTCTTTTATTATTAATGGCTTTTGAGAATGGAGAAGAGGTTAGTGCCCTGCTTTTAGACCTTAGCAAAGCCTTCGATATCGTTCCACACAAGCAACTTATTGAAAAACTGCACTACTATGGATTGAATGGAAATGAGTTGTCACTTTTCATGTCATATCTCTCTGACAGATTTCAGTATGTGAAAATTGGAGCAGAGGTCTGATTATAAGCAGGTATCAGGAGGAGTTCCTCAGGGTTCTGTCCTGGGCCCATTCTTGTTTATAGTGTATATTAACGATCTTCCTACATACATTCCAAATAAATCTGTACTTGACGCAGATGACACAACACTGTTGTGCTCCAATAAGTCTTCTGTTATCAATGAAATTGTAACTACATATATGAGCAACAGGGCTAATCTTTGGTTCTCTGCTAATAAGCTGGTGGTAAATGAGAGCAAAACAGAATCTATTGTATTTGGTTTAAGTAGAAATTGTGAAAAAAGATCAGTAAAATTACTAGGGATAAACCTTGATTCCAAACTCACCTGGAATACCCACACAGATGCTCTTTGTAAGTAGTATAGAATTGTCACTTCTGTCACCAACTCTGTCACCAAGATGGCCGCTGTCACCAAGATGGCCGCTGTCACCAAGATGGCCGCTGTCACCAAGATGGCCGCTGTCACCAAGATGGTTGCTGTAACCAACATGGACGCTGTAACCAGAGCGTTCTCTGTAACCAACCTATTCACTGTAACCAAATCTGATTATGTCTCCAAAATGGCCGCTGTAACCAATTCGGAATTCTGTATAAAATTGACGCCGGCACCACAATGGCCGCTATCACCACAATGCGCGCCGGCACCATATGTGACTTTGTCACCACATTAATTGCTGTAACCAACATGGCTACTGTATCTTGTGAGTTAGCCGGATCATGAAGACAAGATAGAACCTCACCCAGCTTAGTACCGCCCGCCTTTTTTTTCAAAAAAAAAAATATTTTCCCACAAATCGGCTGATTAGCAGACTAGCTGACTATCTCACACCTAATTAGAACCTAATTACGTGTGAACATTATTCTATTATTCCTGCTTCAAAAAGTTGGCTTATTATAGATGAAATCTCAGCTGAATGGTTATCATGACCAGCTGACTGTGAGCCTATCAATAAAGCTAATCTTTCGACAAGTTCATCTGCATTGTCAAAATATCGTAATTTCTACAGTTGGTTTTCTGTTTGCCCTAACCATATTTAGTTTTGATCTAATTTTTCCTATTCCTTTCCGCGTACTTCAGCATCATCATAATCATCATTATCATCATTATCATCATCATCATCACCGCTACTTTCATTATTACGTGATAATCTCACATCTCCAGGAAGATTACGATAAAATGATTTATTCATAGTGTTAGACGAAGAGGCGATAGGATTTGTACGTTCAGTTCGTCCTCCACCGCCTCCTGTGCCTCCTCCTCCTCGTCCACCTAGACCAGTGTCATTCAATCGTCTGTGCAGATCCCCAATTGATGATAAGTTTGCTAAACTTGTTTGATCATGAGCATCTTCGATATTTCTTTCTTTTCGAGCATGCAGCGGGGTGGATGAAGAGAGCTGTAGCATGCCATCATGTTCTTGATCTTCATCACCTACACCTCTCCCGTCTACTAAGCTGAAAAGATCGCACACTTCGTCTGCGTGATCTGTTCTGCCTACCAACAACACTGACAGTTAACGCTATAGATGGAAATATTTTTTGATAACATGTTTATATTTAAATCCTGCTCCGGTTTTCAAATTATTACGTTTATTCAAATGAATACGTGTCTGCGTTAGTATTCGTTTATATTGTCTTATCGAGCTTACACCATATAAATCTGCATCTGGTTTATTTCGAAAAATGAGTTCTAACAAGCCGTGTGACAATGGATATCTAATTGCATCTACATATAAATGCTTATTGTCGAATCTTACAACTGAATTAGGTCCGAATTTAAACTGATTGCTTTTTCTTATCATAACTTAATCCAAAAGAAACGTTTTCTTTTTACAAGAAATTCTTGTATATATTTTTGCGTTAATTTCCTGTAAATTACTCTGTGGGTATGAATTATCATCATCAACTATATCATCATCATTATCATCTGAACTTATCACCACCTCATTTCCTTCTTCTTCTTCTTCTTCATACTTCTGTTCAGCATTTTTTCTAACATGTTTCCTATTATTATTATTATTACGATTATCAAAGAAGATCTTCACACCTGCTCTTCACCATCATCATCATCATCACCACCATCATCATCGCCACCATCATCATCATCATCATCATCAAAACAGCGTCAACTTTATTGCAGCCGACAATCTAGAGTGGATAGGGAAAATTCAGACTAAACAACCTCTTGTAAGTTTAAAATTGTATTTCACTTTTAATTTAACTATATTTTCATTTTACGAGTTCTCTCTTTCTCTCGAATTAGTATTAACACATGTAATCATTATGACATACAGTAGGATCAATGCAATAATATGGAAGGTACTACAAGTTATACATATAGTATGCGAAAAACTGTGGCACGAGCAAGATATAAACCGAGTACACTGCAATTCGACTTGAACCTGTTCATTGAGAAATTGTCTAGCAAAATATATGATTTTCTCACGGAAAAATCACGTAATTTGCATAACAGCATAAAATGGTTTATGTCGGTAAGTGTGATAATGTACAACAGTGTCACTCTCGAAGAGGCTGCAACAGTGAAGTCTGCTACACCATCTTTCAATGCAAATTAGGCGATTATATTAAACATACAAGATAATAGCGACGAATTTTTTCTAACTTGAAGCAGCAAAACAGAAAATTCTTTCTCTTTTGGATCAATTCACAGAAAATGGTTCAAATTGGGCTGTGGGACAACTTAATTATGCTGATATACATGTAGTTAGATATAATCCAATATACGGATCATCTATTGGAAGTAGCTACATACCTACACCCGCAAAATTGGCTAACAAAAAGGCTCTAATAAATGTTCAAAACAGAAGACCATATGTGTTTTCTATGGTCGGTCCTGGCGTACTTTAATACAGCGCATAATAATCGTATTAGGGTTTGAAAAACTTATGCCAATTGTTAATGTGAGCGGGTTAACATTCCTGTAGCTAATAAAGTTTGAATCTTTTTGAAAAATTGAACCCACAGATCGCAATAAACATACTATGTTATTGTAATGATACGGAAAAAATTTTCCCATTCAGGATAACAAAGTTTCGTGAACGGAAATATCTTATATATCTCCTTCTGCTCACCAACGACTTTGGTAATAAACATTTTTGTCTTATTAATACTCGTGAACAGAAAAATGGTCTTTCTCGATTATTAGCGGGGAGTACAAAGAATAAGAATGAAAAATTCATATGTCCATATTGTCTGCATCGTTTTTCAGATGTACATAGTCCCACAGGTCAATCAGATGGGGAATTGAATCTAGAAAAACACTGGATCAACCCTATTTCCCCCGAATCCACGAAAGCATGGGGGCACTGTGATATTGAGAGATTGAATTCAGATTTCAGCGCTCAACTGCAGAGAGCTAAAAAAAGAAATGCAGAAGTAGGAGAAGGAGACGAAGAGGACAAAGACGAAGGCTCTCACAATCAGCGAAAGCGTCTTTCTGTACTGACAGATCATGCTTACTCGCTATAATCTCGAGAATTTGCAGATGATTGATGTATTCGATAGTTTATTCAACATTATCTAATAATTTTAAATTAATTTCAGATAATGGAAACTTCTTCTTCATCATCATCATCATCATCATCATCATCATCTACATTTAATGGAGGAGATGAAACAGAACAGATTGTAGAGACGCGTTTCCCAGATCCGGATCAACGGTGTCTATACACGCTACAGAAGGAGCACATAGAATTATTGCAACGTTTAATTATCCCATTTGATTGCATTACAGAGTACCGAGATTTATTAGTTCGTAATTTTTGATGAAAAATGAATTGGAACATATGGAAAGATGTAAATTAATTAAACGAGCACAAGAGCAAGCTAAAGCACGCGGTGAATCTTGGGGCGTTTGTGGAATTTATACATGCTTTTGCTATGAACTGGATGATTCACATGAACTAATTTGGACAGAAATTAAGCGTAAACGCAGAGAAAAGAAACTTTCATTAGATGAAAATGAAATGCAAGATGTTTTCTTATTTAAAATCAATTACTGCATAGAGATAGCTCATAAAGACAACTGATTCTGTTGGTGTTGATGATGATGATGAGTGATGATGATGATGATGATGATGATGATGATGACGAAGATAATAATGATAATGATAGATAAAACATATTACAAAATCAATGTAAAAACTAATAATAACAATTGTGATATTTTTTCAGATATAAGACGCATAAGAAATGGTACATTGGTGTTATTGTAATATAAAATTTGAGTTTAAATGTTTAATGCATAGTGTGAAAGAAATTTTCACACTGTCTGAACTGAAATTATTTTTTGGCAAACAACACCTGCCTGTCTGTCTGTCTGTCTGTCTGCAAATATTGTTGCATTCAGAGAGCGAAAGCGGGAAGTTGATTTTCATTTATTGGACAAGTTGTGTTGCATTGTGACAGCTCAGTGACTGGTTATCCTTGAAATGCACAGTTGTCCGGAAACGGTCGTATTGAGCAGAAGAGAAGAAAAAGAAGGAGAAGCAGTTGATTATGCCGCGAGCGAATAAGATTGTATTAGCTACACCTGCATCGAATCAAGTTCGAAATAAAATCGCCATTGAATTACATAAGCAAGTTAGAAAAAATTTTATAACTAGACCAACGATTGTTAAGAATCAACATGACCTGATTCAAATTGATTTAGGAGACTTATCATCGTTATCAAAGCATAATAGAAACTTTAAATATTTTCTAGCTGCAGTTAATTGTTTTTCAAAGAAAGGTTATGCAATTGGTTTGAAAACGAAAGGTGGCAAGGAAGTTGCACGAGCGCTTGAAGGCATTTTACGTGCAGAAAAATGTCGCAATTTACAATGCGACCGCGGGTCTGAATTCTATAATCCACACGTTAAAGCTTTAGTTGATAAATTTAAAATTAATCAATATAGCACTTACAGCATTCAAAAAGCGGCTATGGCCGATATTTATACGCAGCGTGAAAACTCGTTTATTTAAATATTTTACAGCAAATGGGACATATAATTGGATTGATTATATAGATAAATTAATTTCTGAATATAACAATCGAAAACACAGAGTAATTGGTATGGCACCTTCACAGGTGAATAAAAATAATAGTGATATTGTGTTGTCAAGAATCAATAGTTTTCATAAGAAACGTTTAGATAAACTACCAAAAAATTCTAATAGACCCAAATTTCAAGTTAATGATATTGTCCGTATTAGCAAACATAAACATATTTTTCAAAAGGGTTATACAATGAATTATACACCGAGCTTTTCGTGTAACACAGATTATAAAAACATCTAAACCGATTGTTTATAAAATAGCCGATTTGGAAAATAATGATATTAGTGGAACATTTTATGCAGATGAATTATTAAAAACTCAATTATCACCAGCAGAACAAAAGTATATCTTGTTGAAAAAATTATTCGAAAGAAAAATAATCATGCGTTAATTCGATGGTTAGGATTTTCAGATAAATTTAATTCTTGGGTTCCATTGGAAAATTTAGTAACATAAAGAATACTTTGTTAAACTGATTTTTTCGTTCTAGACTGCAATGTTTGAAACAGAAAGAGATAGAGACCGTATAAAAATATAGCTAAATTATATATGTGTATTTTTACAGCATACAGATGAAGAAAATATGCAAAATATAAATGAGACAGATGAAATAACATCATCATCATCATCATCATCATCATCATCATCATCATCATCATCATCTGCTGATTTTGATAATGATGTACGCTGTGATGATTTGTCACAACAATGATATATCAAATGATGTTACACAGCAAATTTCAAAAACCATAGTAGACTCAGTTAATTCAGTAGAGACAAAACAAAAACGTAGAAAATGTGACTTAGATGTGTTAGTAAACTCTCATGTGGCTGTGTTGTCGTCTGTCAATAATGCATTAAGTGCAGAAGAATATCTCTACAGCGATATTCATAAAATTGATCATTTTCACATTGTATTTTTGATGCTAAGAATAAAAATAAACGCAGGCTTGTAAAAGAAATTGCAGCACATGCAAATTCATGTAAATTTTGAATTGTAATCTGAACAAGAATGTTTGTGTTTGTCATCTAATTACGCTAGGAAAATTAATGATTTTCGAAAAGCTGAAGAATTGTGAATTTCACATACCTGTAACAATGATATCTTCCCCCAAAAAGATTGGTGAGAAAAAACCAAGAAGAAAACAAATGTTGGTTAATTTGTTGAATTTTACAGACATTTTAAAACTTTGCGCTGTCAAGGCTAAATTATTGTGTTAATCAAAAACAACCTACTGTAATATGTTGCTAATTGTAAAACGTATAATAATCATTTTGGAATTGTGTTAGTTGTATGTAAGTTTTATTCGTTGTAATTAGTAGTAGTAATTAATTTAAGATATTTCTATAAACAATGTATAACTTTAACCATCACTATAGACGATATGGATTTGTAAAAAAAAATAAATTGCACATATAAATATACCTTTGTTTATTATTATGTGTGTGCATACTCCTCATCCATATAGTTATTAGATATTAACATATTTCAGTTAGTTGATGAGCAGATGTCAGACTGTGCGTGCGCATATCATGTGAGAGCGCGATATTGGTTTATTTACTTCTCAATATGTCGGTTAATTCAAAGTTTCTAAAACATTATGTAAAAAACAAAATTCATCATCATCATCAAAGCAAGAAATTAGTCTACTAGATTTTGATGGATTGTTGGTAGACTCTGGTGCACAATCAACTTGTGAGAAGAATAGAAAAACAGTAGATATTTTCCTGCTCAATTCGTTGTTTAATTATCGGGCCCATCAGCTTGTGGAAAAACATCTCTCTTATTATCATTGATTGTTAATGAAAATGCATTAACATTTGAAAATGTCTATGTGTTTAGTAGATCATTGCATCAGCCAAAATATAGACTGCTTGAAATGATTTTTAATGGGTTGAAAAATATTGGTTTATTCATGGCGGGGATATTGACAATATCCCTCCGCCAGAAAAGTTGAGAAGAAATTCATTGGTTATTTTCGATGACATTATCTTTTGAAGGTCGATCGAAAATTACATCTTATTTCTGCATAGGACGTCATTATAATCTTGATTGCGTTTATTTGGTTCAATCTTTTGCCGCTGCAGGTAAACATAATCTGTGACAATGTTAATTATATTATTTTATTTCGAACTGATTTACAAAATTTAAAGTTAATATTTAGAGATTATGTTGCATCAGACATGAGTTTTTCAGCATTTCATAAAATGTGTGATAGTGTATGGAGATCTAATAAGAGGGCATTCATTACAATCAATCTTGAATTAACACCACAAAGCGGTAAATATAAGAATGGTTTTGAACGTGAAATTATTATTAGCTAAACACAGGTGCGCGTGTGCGCTGAAGAAATTTATTAGTATTAAGCGCGCGTTAGATGTGTGAACAGCGTCAGGATGAAAAACAAGTCGCTAACGAAGTTGAGTAGTAGTAGTAGTAGTAGTAACACTGTTGCTGATGGTAATTTAGATAGCCATCATGTTCGTAATCATCATGTTCGTAATCAATTAAAGACGAAATCAAAATTGTTACAGAATACTATTAGCAAGTTAAGAAATTCAATTGTTAATAAACATAAAAAGTTGATTAGTAGCAGAAGAGCTAATGAACGAGATTTACAAGATACATTTAGCCCAATAATAAAACCACTTGTAGAATTGAAATCTTCTTTTGATAATCGCAATAATAATAATAATAATAGGAAACATGTTAGAAAAAATGCTGAACAGAAGTATGAAGAAGAAGAAGAAGGAAATGAGGTGGTGATAAGTTCAGATGATAATGATGATGATATAGTTGATGATGATAATTCATACCCACAGAGTAATTTACAGAAATTAACGCAAAAATATATACAAAAGAATTTCTTGTAAAAAGAAAACGTTTCTTTAGGATTAAGTTATGTTAAGATTAGTAATCAGTTTAAATTCGGACCTAATTCAGTTGTAAGATTCGACAATAAGCATTTATATGTTGATGCAATTAGATATTCATTTTCACATGGCTTGCTAGAACTCATTTTCGAAATAAACCAGATGCAGATTTATATGGTGTAAGCTCGATAAGACAATATAAACGAATACTAACGCAGACACGTATTCATTTGAATAAACGTAATAATTTGAAAACCGGAGCAGGATTTAAATATAAACATGTTATCAAAAAAATATTTCCATCTATAGCGTTAACTGTCAGTGCTGTTGGTAGGCAGAACAGATCACGCAGACGAAATGTGCGATCTTTCAGCTTAGTAGACGGGAGAGGCAAGTAGGTGATGAAGATCAAGAACATGATGGCATGCAACAGCTCTCTTCATCCACCCCGCTGCTTGCTCGAAAAAAAAGAAAGACCGAAGAATCTCATGATCAAACAAGTTTAGCAAACTTATCATCAATTGGGGATCTGCACAGACGATTGAATGAGACTGGTTTAGGTGGAGGAGGAGGAGGAGGAGGAGGAGGTGGAGGACGAAGTGAACTTACACATCCTATCGCCTCTTCGTCTAACACTATGAATAAATCATTTTATCGTATTCTTCCTGGGGATGTGAGATTATCACGTAATAATGAAAGTAGCGGTGATGATGATGATGTTGTTGATAATGATGATTATGATGTTGCTGTAGTACGCGGAAAGGAATAGGAAAAATTAGATCGAAACTAAATATGGTTAGGGCAAACAGAAAAACCAACTGTAGAAATTACGTATATTTTGACAATGCAGATGAACTTGTCGAAAGATTAGCTTTATTGATAGGCTCACAGTCAGCTGGTCATGATAACCATTCAGCTGAGATTTCATCTATAATAAGCCAACTTTTTGAAGCAGGAATAATAGAATAATGTTCACACGTAATTAGGTTCTAATTAGGTGTGAGATAGTCAGCTAGTCTGCTAATCAGCCGATTTGTGGGAAAATATTTTTTTTGAAAAAAGGCGGGCGGTACTAAGCTGGGTGAGGTTCTATCTTGTCTTCATGATCCGGCTATCTCACAAGATACAGTAGCCATGTTGGTTACAGCAATTAATGTGGTGACAAAGTCACATATGGTGCCGGCGCGCATTGTGGTGATAGCGGCCATTGTGGTGCCGGCGTCAATTTTGGTTACAGAATTCCAATTGGTTACAGCGGCCATTTTGGAGACATAATCAGATTTGGTTACAGTGAATAGGTTGGTTACAGAGAACGCTCTGGTTACAGCGTCCATGTTGGTTACAGCAACCATCTTGGTGACAGCGGCCATCTTGGTGACAGCGGCCATCTTGGTGACAGCGGCCATCTTGGTGACAGCGGCCATCTTGGTGACAGAGTTGGTGACAGAAGTGACAATTCTATACTACTTTTGTAGTCGCCTATCCAGAGTAATATTCTTATTGAAAAGGTTGAAATCATGTACTAGCGCTAGTTTAACTTTGATGGCTTATTTTGCTCTTTTCCATTCCCACCTGCAATATGGCACTTTGCTGTGGGGCAATTCGAGTGGTGCCAACGACGTCTTTTTGTGTCAGAAAAGAGCTGTGCGAACTGTTTTCAATCTGGGCAGAATGGATTCTTGCAGGCCATTTTTCAAAAGGAACGGTATTTTAACTTTGCCTTGCATCTTTATGCTGCAGGCTTTAATATTCATCAAAGAAAACTTGAATTAATTAAATTTCAGATGCGGTATACACAGTGATGCCCACCCCCCCTAAGCCTCATGACGCACCCCCCCCTGAATTTAACAAACCCCCCCCCCCTGAAAATTGCGGAAAAATAAGCACACCATATTTTGTTTCTAAAGCTGGAAGGAAAGAGCATAAAATTATGATCTTTTAAAAAGTTGAGGAATCTTAATGAAAATTTATTCTTTTTTATTTGGAAAATAGTATTAATAATAATTCAGCTATCAGATAAATGTTTCCCTTAAAATATATTTCTAGCTTAATATTGACCAAGTATCAAGACACAAAAAGAAAATTTATAATTGAGAAGATATAATAAAATTGGGGCATGTATCCAGGATTTTTTTATGTGGATCTGAGACCAAATGAATGTAGGAGTGTAAAATTCAAAGCTGTAGGTGAACTAAACTATTGTATAATAGTCCAGTCATTGAAGCCTGCAATGGCCGGTCCGAGGAGGTTTTTTGATACATGCGAGCCGTGGATTTGGCGCCAATATATAAAGCAGTGGTGCACCCAGGATTTCCTTCTGGAATGAATTTTTGGGTTTGAAGACAAACTGGAAATAATAACTTTTGTCATTGAATCATTGCATATTTGTTTGAGGTACAGTAAAAAAAAATAGTTTTCAAGATTTCAAATCAGTAGCTCAGTGCTATCCTATGTGTCAGGCCATCCAAAATTTTAGAAATATCCATACAATATTATTTTTCGCAAATCAAAAATATTTATTCAGCATTGTACGATACAACATGAACAGCGTCAATATAAATGAAGCAAAAACAAATTTATTAACCAATTTATAGTTCAAATTTATTTATAGTCCAATTATTGATGGTTCAAATTTAGGTAACAGAACCTAAAACATTCTAATCCCAGTTACTACGTTACCGGATTCTTGACCATGTCAAAAATGGACCAATTAAAAGGGACTCACTAATTATTAAAAACCTCTTCAATTCAAGTTTAGATGCCGTTCCTTCCTTTTGTCTGATGATCGTAGGTAGTTAGTTAAAGAGCTTGGCTCCAAAACATAAAAGGGTCCTGGTAAAAAACCTCTATCCATAAATGTTGAATACCATGACATTATTAACATATTATTTCGAATCCATAAGTTGGTTTCTAATCTCAATGCATCCAGATGGACTATTCCAGGGATGGCAAAACGGGCCTGAAGAAGAGCATCCTTAACACCTTCACTCTACAAAGCAATATCATTACTCCTTCTTGTCAATGTAATGAGAGGTTTAACATCAATTCCCAATGTAAAGTATAATTAGAAGTAGTTGTGACTAGGGAGAACGTTCAGAGCCAGGGCTTTGTTTTAAGTTATTTTTTTAATAATAAATAAAACTCTATCTAGCCTCCTGTGTCAGCCCAGTTCATAAGTTTCTAGAAAATTTCAAAACCAGGCTTTATATTTTATGTTTGATGCTCTAGCCCTCTAGCTCTATAAAAAAAAATATTAAATAGAAAATTCTATACCCTCGCGTACAATGTTACAATCGCTTCTATTGCTACTAATAATAAACATTGTCAGGGTATAAATTTCCAACGTCAACATATAACTTATATCACCTCTAGATTTTTGTCTTCTAATAATCAACATGTTTGCAGTGGAGAAAAACGGGCCCGCAGGGCCCGCGACTCCAGAGAATTTTAGAGTGGACGGAACTCCAGAAAACGATTTTTCAACTTGAAATTTTTGGTTAAAAACTCAAACAATTTTACATGTTATCTTGGACCGCCGTGGCGCCGCAAATTTTACATGTTATCTTGGACCGGCGCGGCGCCCCGAAATTTTCCATGTTTTGAAGCTGATCCGAAAGTTTGCTGAGGTCGAAAACTTGGATTTAGCATCCCAGGACAATCACAAACATCATCAGAAAAAGAAACCGACTACCCCATTTCATGCAAGGTAAAATGTACTATTTTATTGGGCTACATTTTGAATAATAATATTGCTGATTGCCTACTAGGAACTGTACGGTATTATATTTTCACTCGCTCATCTCCCTAACTTCGCCCTCCCAGGTTAAAATAAAGGCAGTCATTCTATTCTATTCTATTCTATCTCACTAATGTCTGAATTTACGGTAGAAGTAGGTAGTTAAAGTTGAAAAATTATCAAGTATCATGTTTTTTGTAGCCTAGATTGTTTCTTCTTTTGATCTTGTTTGATCTTTTGAATCGTAAATGGTTCTAGAGCTTCAATATATAGGTAAGAGTATTTAGTGAGGATATTTAGATGGCAAGGGATTAAACATCAATAAGAAAAAATAAAGACATTTATTACTAAGACTACACTCCAAAATATGAAGTAGGTAAACTTTATAAAAACCTTGAATTTGATGACTTCTACAGGCTTTCATGGACCGCGGCTAACAATTATTATTAGTTGCTTGGTTATCCGTTATCACCAACAATATTACAAAAATCTCGGTATCACTAATTGATCGGTATCACTAATTGATCGGTAGGAATACTGAGAAATAAAACTCACGAACTCACTGTTCACTCAACAAGTTTTCCGGACACGCACGTCAGTCAACGATCCGAGAGGAACTAAATGAAATAATAAATTATTCAATAAATTTTCGATATTAACTCAACTCCCACTACCACTATTTTATAAATTGCAAAGGAATTCGATGGAAAAAATAATTTCTTTCCTCCAATGTTTGCACAGTGATAGAAATAGAGACTATATTAAGTTATTCTACTGAACATGCTCACGATCTTTGTTTGAACAGTGTCTGCGTCTAGACTGTGGACTGTCTCCATTTAATTATTTGCAAACAAAATTTCGAAATACGAATATTTCTACTATAAGATAAGCAGAGCTGTTGGTCAACTGAACAGTATTGTAGACTTAAACAAGAGAGAATAGAATTCTTCTTCAATACAGTATTTATAATGTATTGTAATATTCTTCTTCTACACTCTCTGACTTGAACTTATTTTATTTTTTCAAAATTCCTCCATTTTTCGACAAGTCCTCCAAAGTGCATTCTATCTAGTGAAACCACCCCCTAGATTTTCAATGACGCAGTCTGCGTCATGACCCCCCCCTGTGGGCACCCCTGGTATACATGACCACAACACCAGAGCAAGTAATCAAATCAATACCGAGCGGGTACGGCTTTCCAAAACCCAAAAGTTGTATTTGTATACTGGTATAAAATTATATAATAAGCTGCCAATGGGTATCAGAGAAAAGGATCACAAACCTTTCAGGCATGCTGTTACAAATTGGTTCAAAGAGAAAACATTTTATTCAGTAGAGGAAATGTTATGTGACACTTAAATCTGAATTCCAGACAATACATTTATAGCCTAAATGTAGAGACTGCGTAGAAAATCTATGCAAAAATTATGAGTTGTAGTTATTATTATTATTGGACGAAGTTATCATTATTATTGTTAAGTTATTAATGTATTGTTACTGATTTGTTATCTACTGTATTCTAATTCTTATTTTAATATTATTAGTTCCTTTTTTATGTATAAATGACTATAGAATAGAAAAGACGGTTAACTAAAAAATGTTTGACTCTGCCTTGTTATACAAACTGTATTATTGGCTGTGAATAAATATTATCAATTATCAAATAACTGTACGTTTTTGGCTGTTGGTTTATTGAAGTCTCATCTCGAAGTTATAAGTAATCGATATTTAAGAACAATCGATAAAAATTATCGATTATTTTTGCAAAGAGGTGAGAGTGGGGAGTAGGCGTTTGTCATTTAACAGTCAAAAACATGGCTTCCAGCATCCAGTTCGTACTACAATTTAAAAATGAACTGATTTCAAAAACAATCAATAAATAAATACTGTAATAGTCAATGTCGTAAGTAATTGATATCAATTATTCAATTTTCATATTGTGTCCACACGGAATATTCAATTCAAGTGATAGAATGTTGATGTTGTTTCAAAAGATAGGTTAGAATCAAAGCAATATTTCGAACCGTTTTAAAAATATTAGAATAGGTGTAATGAAGTTGAAATTGTGCTAGCGCGCTTTATTTTTGTCTCTTGTGTCATTTAAAAAAAAAATTGTGTTGATATCATCAAAAATAGCCGAGAAAAAAATGTGCTGATATACTGCACTTTAACCGCCGTTTCCCATGATTTCCTGCTGAAACTGAACCTCAATTCCGAAGTTTTATTAGTGTTGAGGCTGAGATTATTAGCTGCACGCCAATCCTCAATAATTGAATTGTTTTCCGCAATCAATCTCTGAACAGATTCCTTATTTCCAATGCTTATCCTTACACCTAAATCATCAGCTTATAAATATGGAGCACTACTATCATTAGATGTAATTATCAGCTTTGGCAAATCATTAATATATATAATGAATAAAAGTGGTCCTAGGATAGAGCCTTGTGGCACACCAAACCTAGCTATTCTACCCTCTGAGTATTCTGCATTTTTCAGGACAAATTGAACTCTATTCATACGTAAGATAAGAACTCATCAAATCGACAGCAGATTTTTCCAAGCCATAAAAGTAGATTTTCTGACACAATACACTATGTTTAACAGTATTGAAAGCGCAAGACATATGACTTCTAAAGATTACATTTTTTTGTTCTTCCAGATTATTGATTACTTCATTCACAAGTCTCAAAACATTATCACATGTGCTACGGTTTTTCCCAAAGTCGTACTGATTATTAGAGAAAAAGTCATTTTCTTCAAAATAAGCTGCTAGTTGTGAATAAAGCAATTTCTCAAAAATCTTAGATAATATGCTAACAATACATATAGGTCTATAAGTATCTATATTGGAGACATCACCTTTTTTGTGAACAGGAATTACCTTCACTCTTTTTAACTGATCTGGAAAAATACCTTAATCTAAGCAACTACTAAAAATAAATGTTAAGACTCCAATTTCATTATACAAGAATTCAATCCATAGATATCTAGACAACTGCTATTGCTCAACTTATTTATTGCTTCAAAAACTTCTTCCGCCATAAAATGTGAAAATTTGAAAGATTTATTTGACTTGGGAATTTTATTCATATAATATTCAAAATCATGGTTACTTTTACGTATATTTTTGCTAATCTGTTCCACTTTACTCAAGAAAAAAAAGTTGATATCATCTTTTGTCATTTGACACCTATGACACCAATGATCTGATTGGTCCATGTTCGGCTTCCTTCTGTATTATCAGATTCTTAGGCGCATGCGCAGAACGAAAATGCTGCGTCGGATAGGCGTCGGTCAATGTGTGAATTGACCTTTAAGGTAGGGTTTCGCTTCTGCGGATGCGCAGCCGATCTCAGCTGCAGATAGTCAAAATAGCAACTAATTAAAACTTGAAATAAAAATATACAAGAATAACCATGCATAAATAGGAACAATATAGTACGAATATTGTTAATTCACTGAATTTATTAATATTCAGTATTTAATATACAAGTAGGTACAATTTTATTGTTTGAAAATGTTGTTATTTTAATCTGAGATCGGCTGCGCATCGACAAAAGCAAAAACTCACCTTTACTTTCAAGAAATTCTGGTTCTCAGAGCTTTTTCTGAGATAGTAATGGTTTATAAGATAACGATGATAACACTAAGCTTTTGATTCTGTACAAGAGTAGCCATCATGGTTGCGAATGAAAACTTCTATTTGGTAGTTTTTAATTCGCATGTTTCATGTAAGCAGGTGAAGAGTGAAGTGATGGATCCAGCAGACGACAGCTGTGACTGTGATGAAGGGCCAGTAGACATCAAAGAAGAGATGGACATTGACGACACTCACTACTGGTCACTCATCAGGAAGGCACGAGCTGACATCAAACGAGAACAGGTAACTCAACTCTATTCAGTGACAGGCGGTCTTTCTATTCTATGTTAGTTGAATATGCTGCATGAAGCATTCAAATTTAGTCTACCTCCACTTTTGCTGCACCTCTGGTCAATGGTTTAATTTATCCATATTCCTTCTAGCTTTTTCGTGTATTTACAAAGAACTCCTTGCAGATTATAATTTATTTCACTAACACAATGTGTTACTCCACCGATTGTAAAATGTATAATTGATTTTTTATTCTATTCTATGGTAATTGATTTCACTATTAATTTTTCTCTGAGTCTCTCCCAGTTCTTTACTTGTTGAATCTATAATTATGTGCAGTAGGTTTCTCCTGATATTAACTAGCTAGCTTGAATTCAGATCTAGTAAGAACAAAATTATATCCCAACAGATTAAAGCCTATAATACAGCTCACCAAAGTAAAATTCTCTGGGTTTGAAAATGATTGCTTCAAGACACTTTTATCTTCTTACTAGGCCTATATATAATTTGTAGGCTACTTGATCATTTATATTATTTTTACTGAGAAAGTGAGATATATGCTTATTCATTTTTTATCTATTGTTTTCAGTGTGATGAACCTTCAATGGTCTTCTCCAGCAGTGATGGCTACTCCAATTTAGAATACAGAATTTGTGAGTTTTCTTATTGCTTTCAAGCTATTCTTATAAGCTTCTTGTTGCAATTTCAAGTTTTCCACGTGTCTTTCAAAATAGCAGGATTCCTCCTTATGTAAAAGTTTTTTTTATGTATTTCACTCGAATTCCCTTGTAACCATGGTGCACTTGATGGCAGATTGCAATTTTCCTAAGATTTATAGCTTTCTAGAGACTCAATTCAGGCTATGGAATGACTGGATTGTGAATGAAATTTGCTGAGAAATTGAATGAAAGTATTGTTGAAAACTTTGAAGACTTGAACAGAGTTATTAGAGAACATCAGGAGATTCATGATTTGGTAAGAGTTTTTCATGTTAGTTATAATAATTATTATTATGCAAGATCACTCTCATTCAATTAAATCACCATTATTGCTGTAAAGTATAATAATCTGTATAAGATTCAATTCCAGATATTGAACTGTAATAATTGAGCAACAGATGATGAATCTGGAGCTTAGAAATATGATTGATCTTTGTTTTTATGAAACTAGTATTTTTTGAGACACTTTTTCCTCCCCTGCCCTTTTATCAGCATCCATTGCTCCTCATGAACCACCAGCTCATACTCCTCCTCCCCCTCCAAGTCTTCGCCCTTCACCTTCTCCCACTCCTGTTTCTCTACACTTCCTGACATTTTTTGTCCTTCAATTTCTCCTCCATTCCCTCTATTCTCCCTTCTTTGTCTCTTTCTTGAACGTCTTCAATTGTACTATTCAGTTCTCTTTTCATTCAGTTCATTCATTGTGTTTCAGGTGGGAAAATAGCTCAGCTAGTATTGGTAAGAGTGGAAGATTTGGGTGATGGCTTAGATTCGCGGAAAAAGAGTGCATACCAGGTATTGTCCAAGAACACATTACTAATTATTATTAGAACTCAAACGCAATAGAAAGTCATGTTTTTTTGTTGATAACTTGCATTCATGATAGGTTTGAATATTATCGTTTTCTCTATTCTAGCATCCGTACTAATAAAGGTTGTTCAACCCTATCATTGTAGAAATGACTCACATGGAATCTGCTATAGTCGAGAGAGTCGAGGTGGCGGCTGCTACAATGCTGTCATTGTTGCATATAATATTGGGCAATCTCCAGCTACATGGATGTGTCTATGAATATCATGGCGAATAGTAAACTAGCATAAATTGACTGTGAAGACTGTCACTTGCGTGAACTATAGTAGAATAAAGTTAGTTGCCTTATCTATGTAAAGGAAAAAAATCATTTTGGAATAATCACGGGTAGTGCAAGCAATGCAGAATAGGCGGCACTGCTTTCAAAATAGGATTTTTAGTCGTTCATTTGTAGTAACCATTTCTTACCACATGCCACTGAGCATCCATGGCTATTCACTTAGTGGGATTACTTGGCAGAATATTATTTTGAGGTAGACTCCAAATTAATAAGTGACACTAAAAGTTATTATTCTGCCTGATTACTAAAATTTAACACAGTTTCATCGTATCAAAATAGGAATGATGTGCTCATTTATTAATTTTTTCAACAACAATGAATTTTCATGTATCAGAAAATATATAAGTATAAAAGCATTGCTCAATTAGAATTGAAAATAAGGTATTGCTTTTAAAAATCTTCTCTTGTGTGAATTGGAATGTCTTATTTAGGTCAGAACATACCTTTTCATTAGACAAGTGCCAGTTTGCAGTCAAATTTGATTATAAAAATCCAACTGACAATCACATTGAAGGTTATAAAAGTTAGTTTTTACAGAAAATACTTATTTAAGTTCAGTTTGGGTGTCAATATGTTTCACTGAACTGAACTTAGTTCACTGAACTCGTGCATCAAGCTGTAGGCTACCGGCTCATGAATTTAGAATGTCTTGCTATCTGGAAATGTATTCAACTTTTGGTCAATAAATTTTAATTTGCTTCACCCATGTACTTATTAATTGATCTTGTACAGTGATAAAATATTTCAGGAAAAATATGTGTCAAGGATGTGACACTTGTCATATTCAAATTTTGCTTTCTTCTCTATACTTCAGAACAATTTTTCAACAGTGACTTGTTTACAGGGAGAAGAGAATGGATGCAAGATTCAGTCCAGTCCTGTCCAGACTAAAATTGATGATGGTCATAATCCAGAGAACTACATGCCAATACCTCAAGATCAAGGACAATGTAGTGGAAGCATGGATACCACTGATGGACTGGATCAAGATCAAAAGAACAGTGAATATAAATACCAAATTCAACACAACTCAGATGATCATGATCAATGTTCAGACCACAACAAACAACATCCATTCGAAATGATAGTGCTCAAACCAGAGATAGTGGTTAAAGGAGAACAACATTTGGGAATAGCTGAAGGAGGACTACAAGTGAAAAAAGAAGAGATTGAAGATGAAAATTCCATGGATGATGAAAGCTTCTCTACTAATTCATCAAACAGGTTCCCAATAAAACAAGAGCATAATATAAAAGCAGAGAATGAGGAAGGTTTGAATGAAATAGATTCAGATGGGGGATGTTATTCTGTCTCTACAATGATGCAAATCCAGGATATTTCACCTGTTACTGATACTGCAATTATTGTTAATTCCAGAACTGAAAACAATTCTATTGCCTTGGATGAACAAGACTTGAGTGCGGAAAGTATTGGAGAACAAGGAAAATCAACTTCAAATGAGAGTGCCAATAAATCTACTGACCAATTATCATTCACTGCTAATCAACATGTTCATAGTAGCACGTCTTATACTTGTAAATACTGTGATTATAGAACTAATAAGAAATCACATTTTAGGACCCATTTACATACACATACTGGAGGGAGACCTTACAGTTGTGAAATTTGTAATAAATCATTTACTCAGAAATCACATCTTACCACACATTTACATACACATACTGGAGAGAGACCTTATAGTTGTGAATTTTGTGATAAAACATTCATTAAGAAATCAGATCTTACCACACATTTACGTACACATACTGGAGAGAGACCTTATGGTTGTAAATTTTGTGATAAAACATTCACTTATAAATCAACTCTTACCACACATTTACATACACATACTGGAGAGAGACCTTATAGTTGTGAATTTTGTGATAAAACATTCATTAAGAAATCAGATCTTACCAAACATTTTCATACACATACTGGAGAGAGACCTTACAGTTGTGAATTTTGTGATAAAACATTTACTAGGAAATCAGATCTTACCGTACATTTACATGCACATACTGGAGAGAGACCTTACAGTTGTGAATTTTGTGATAAAACATTCACTTATAAATCAACTCTTACCACACATTTACATACACATACTGGAGAGAGACCTTACAGTTGTGAATTCTGTGAAAAAATATTTACTCAGAAATCAAATCTTACCACACATTTACATACACATACTGGAGAGACCTTACAGTTGTGAATTTTGTGATAAAACATTTACTAGGAAATCAGATCTTACCATACATTTATGTACACATACTGGAGAGAGACCTTATGGTTGTGAATTTTGTGATAAAACATTCACTTATAAATCAAATCTTACCACACATTTAAATACACATACTGGAGAGAGAACTTATAGTTGTGAATTTTGTGATAAAGCATATACTCATAAATCAACTCTTACCAGACATTTACATACACATACTGGAGAGAGACTTTACAGTTGTGAATTTTGTGATAAAACATTCACTCAGAAATCATATCTTACCACACATTTACATACACATACTGGAGAGAGACCTTACAGTTGTGAATTGTGTGATAAAGCATATACTCATAAATCAAATCTCAACAGACATTTACTTACACATACTGGAGAGAGACCTTACAGTTGTGAAATTTGTAATGAATCATTTACTTATAAATCATCTCTTAACAGACATTCACTTACACATACTGGAAAGAGATCTTACAGATGTGGAAATTGTGGTAAAACATTCATTCACAAATCACATCTCATCACACATATAAGGTGCCTACACTCAGGAGCTAAACCTTGAGGCTGAGAATTGTGTCCTAAAAATACATCCTAATATCTCCCATTGCCGCACATTCACATACAATCATTCTCTTGCCACTGGTGGAAGGTGATTATTGCAGGAGAAAACTACAGCTAATCTGAGCTCTGTTGTTAATGTTCATAATTTTTTCATCTTTGCACAGTATAGATCCTCATCCTAGTATTGGTTCTCTGACTAATAGCTCACAAATCAGCCAACTCAACCCATCTACTATATTAAAAAACTTTTGACGCATTCCTTTCTGTTGTACTTCCACCACTGCAAGATTTGATGTGAAATCTAGAGGAAACTCACAATGATACAAGTCTGTTGCAATGATACTGTGTGTCCAAATAATACAGTACTCAAATTTTGTACAAGTTTTGCAAAGCAGCGCTTTGTGCTCCATGGGGTGAACTAGTATGAGTAAGAAATCTCTTTTTCTATTCTATTATCTTTGACTTATTATCAAATTTATTTATTATATATTATCTTTATTAAAGATTTTAAAAATCATTGTTATAAACAAGATTTTATGAATCTTGTTTCATAAAGATTTTAGTAATCTCATCCAAGAGTTTGTTATCTCAATTCCCCCTTATTGTGCTACTGAAAAATTTGGGGAAATATGCATCAAGATTTGATTACAATAGTTATGGTGTAAATAAATCTGTAGAACTTTGTTATGAAATTGTTTATTGTTTGTTCATAATTTCTATGTAGTGGTTGAAAACTGATTTTGTGCACTGAGAAATGAATTTGCTTTATTATTGCAGCCATAATGTGGCAAGTAATTCTTTTCAATTGCTAAGGTGTAAGTTGATTTGAGTAGTTTTGAAGTTGAGTTTTAAAATATAACTTACAAAACTCATTAAATTATTCCAGACTACAATTTTTTGTCTATTATTTCTTTGTTCTTGTCCAGTGTCTCTTGGTATATTAGTTGGTATATTATTAAATTTGTATAACATTTTATATATCCAGTATAGTAGCCACTACATTAATTTTCATCAAAATATGACATTTCCATCATTATCCCAAGATTTAAAACAAGTATAGGCTATTCAATATTATCCCAACTTCAGATTGCCTGTTAGTTCAGATTTCCTGGACCACGCAATTCTAATGGATTTTCAAGTGAACAAAACATTTTGTCCACTGAATGCTAAGAAGGCAAATTAAAACTGTTTCTAGCATTTTGATGTGAACTAAGATTTTCTAACTGTTACCTTGATTTCTCTGAAATTGTATTATTCTTAGGCCTTTTTAGGGTAGTTAATAACAACTTTCTTAGACAGTATTTTTTCGATTGCATTCAGATCTCCAAGCCAGACTTAGTGAAATGAATTATTTGCAACTGAATAATGGATCATGCTTTAAAAAGTAAATTGGTTTCAATATTTCACAGTTTATGAAGATTTCATTTACAGTAATTTTTCAGTTCTATTTACAATAAAGTTAGGGAACCATTTTCATTATTGTAATATTTTTTCATGTCTGGATTTCATGAGAATTGTGAATACAATAATAATAGATTTAGTATTTCATTGTGTGTGATTATTATTACTATTAGCCATCACTATTTTGTAATGAATTGTTAAAAACAATTTAGAATATAATCAAAGACGATCAGAATTCGTCTTTGATATAATATAGGAATCGAATAATTCATAAACTTGTATTATAAATTTGTGAATTTGTAAAAGTTCCAGGTTCAATAAATTCCATTCTTTGCCATTTAATGCTGTTTATATGGGTTTTCCTACAGTTACAGTATCTAGAAAAGTGGCTATTCTGTGTACTGAATACAGTGAACAAAATAATACATAATGAGAACAGACACTGTGTCAGAGAAACAAAATAATAATTTTTTGCTGTTAAGCGGTAAAGTTCCTTAGCTGTATAAAGAAACTATCATAGAAAACATTTTTTCTGCAATCCAGAGGACTGTATCATAAAACCAGGAAGTCAAGAAATACAGGAAAAATGGCAAGGAAAAAGGACAGATTAGCTGTGGAAAATCGTAGTAGAACTTGTTTCAAGTTTTATTCAATATTTTTCGATATTTTTAATTGTAGGCTATATGTGTAATTAATTTGGCTTGCCTATTTTGAGTGGGTCATATAATATGTGAACAGAAGATGTTGAGAATTAGGTCCACCTAAATATTTAGTGTGAGTTCGCAATTTGCGGTTTATATAGACTTTATTATAATACAAGCTGTCCCGTCGAACTTCGTATCGCCCTTTTCCCCTCCCCCAAATGTCCGCCCTCTTCACCCCACAAATGTCCCCCCTTCATATCCCCCCCCCCCACGAAAAAAATGTCACGAAGTAAAAATATCTATATCCACTCGCTTTATTAATGGAAATTAAAAGAAATCTGCAATATACTAATTTTTGAAGCGAGTGATAAACATTAATCAATGCTGAAAGTTGTCAAAAAAATTTCACCCGTCTCGGATTCGAACCCGAGAATTCTGCGTGGAAGGCAGAGTCGCTATCCAACACACCACCGAGGTCATCTTTTGGAAGACCTATATTGTAGCATCTTCAACTACACATCGATTTTATAGGAGCATTATTGTTTGGACTGGATCAGAATGGATGTCATGTTTGATAGGTTAGGTCATTAATTTACTAATTATTTATTAATCGACCGAACGGAGAGAAGACTGAGCGAAGCTCAGTCTGAACGAAGTGAAGAGTCTTGTTTCAAGTCGATTGGCTTTCGTCTATTTGTTTGTTTGTTTGTAATGCATTTACGGCTAAACGCATTGACAGATTTCAATAAGATTTGGCAGGAATGTTCATTTTGAGACTGCGCGACGATGTATATGTAAGGTTTTTTTTAATTTTGCATTTTAAGGACGAAATAGAAGGAAAAGAGAATGGCTGTATGGAATATAGCTATGTATATAGAATATACAATAGCTGTATGGAACACGTGAGAGGATTTATTTTGAATTGAATATAAACATCGTCATATTATGGAATGATCATCAGCTGGGTCAGAATAAGATTTTTTCGCTGTAGTCATAACATTTTTTAGCAGTCAGAGGGTCGCCGCGAAAGCAGCGGCGCGACTGTGGCACCCGCCCCGGGCGCCGCAGTCAGAGGGGCGCCGTGAAAGCGGCGGCTTGTGGGATGTCGCGTATGTTTGAAAAATGAATAACTAAAAAATAAAATAAATAATAAAAAAATGAAATGAAAATTAAAATTAATTAGAGAATAGAATAAATAATAGAATTTAAAAAAATTAAAAAATAAAAATAAATAAATTAGATGTACATAACGTATTTTGGAGGGCGCCTGACAACATCTCTCTCGACACAGTTGACAGGACCAATTCTTTACACGTGGACAAGAAAACAGCTAATTTACGGCTAAACGCATTGACAGATTTCAGCTAGCAAGGCGTTTTCGTGAGGTCTACAGTTCACAGAACTACTAGTTATAAAGGGATTTTCTTATATTTTAATAAATATTATGTTAACCAGTGCTGTAGCAATCCAAAATCATCTAATTCTTGTGTTGTGCTTGTGGTTTATGAACTTTTGGACTTTTATATATCAAAAAGAAATGCTTTCAAAATTCTAAATCATTCTGAAAAGTGTATAAAACTACAACCTAAGTGGAATTAGGTTATCACGGCGAGGTGGAACAACCTTCGGGTCTCCCCACCGACAAAAGCCATACGCTAAATAAATAAATAATCATCTAAATCGGTTCAGCTGTTCTCGGGTTATAAGCGAGCGTACAGACATCAACTCTCTTTTATTATAGACAATAGCCCAGTAAAATTGTCATCAAAAATAGGGTCTACCTTGCATGAAATGGGGTAGTCGGTTTCTTTTTTTAATAATGTTTATGGTAGTCCTGGGATGCTAAATCCAAGTTTTAGACCTCGGCAAACAATGGGATCATCTCCAAAAATCGTTCAAAATGGCGGAATTTCGCACTTCTTTTACGTTTGGCCAATTTTCACCCTGAAGAATCACTTTTTCATATAGGACATTGTACATATTTTTTAAAGTATATCAAATTACCTTCAATGTGAGACCAAATTTATCATTGTAGACCCAACCGTTTGCGAGATACAGCTCTTCAAAGTTCATCAAATTAACAAAAATTCACCCTTTTTTTCAATTTTTCGCAATTTTGACCCTGAAGAATCACTTTTTCATATAGGACATTCAACACAGGGTTGAAAGTAAATTCAAATACCTACAATTTGATACCTAATTGGTTATTGTAGGCCCAACCGTTTACGAGATACAGCTCTTCAAAGTTCATAAAAATATCGTAATTTTTCACTTGTTTTTAAATTTGGTCAATTTTGACTGTGAAGCATCACTTTTTCAAATGTGACTTTAGCAAAGTTTTGAAAGATAATTTAAAAAGCTACAATTTGAGACCAAATTGATTATTGTAGACCCAATAGTTTGCGAGATGTAGGCCTTCAAAGTTAATCAAATTGTAGAATTTTTCCACTTTTTCTACATTTCTTCAATTATGACCCTGAAGAATCAATTTTTCATGTAACACATCCAACATAGTTTTGAAAGCTGATTTAATTACCTACAACTTGAGACCAAATTTGTTATTGTAGGCTCAACCGTTTGCGAAATACAGCTCTTCAAAGTTTATCAAATTATCGTAATTTTTCACTTGTTTTTACATTTGGTCAATTTTGACCGTGAAGTATCACTTTTTCGAATAGGACATCCAACATAATTCTCAAAGTATATTAAATTACCTACAATTTGAGACTAAATTGGTCATTGTGGGCCTGATAGTTTGCGAGATATAGGCCTTCAAAGTTCTTAAAATTTCAAGTCTGATTGAATACGCCATATTGAATCTAAGTTCATTTTTTTAAATGGGAAGGTGGTCATGTTATACATGATTTCGATACAGAATTTCAAGAGAAAATGAATGGCGAAAACCGCACCACGATATATGAAACCGTTTTTAAGATATTTCAATTATAAATCAGACATATTTACACCTAAATCAGTTAATATCTCAAAACGGTTTTTGTCGTTCATTTGTATTAACCATTTCTACCACATGCCACTGAGCATCCATGGCTATTCACTTAGTGGGATTACTTAGCAGAATATTATTTTGAGGTAGACTCCAAATTAATAAAGTGACACTGAATGTTATTAATCTGTCTGATTACTGAAATTTAACACAGTTTCATGGTATCAAAATAGGAATTATTGTGTGCATTTATTAATTTTTTCTTCAACAATGAATTTTCATGTATCAGAAAATATATAAGTGTAAGAGCATTGCTCAATTAGAATAGGAAATAAGGTATTGCTTTTAAAAATCTTCTCTTGTGTGAATTGGAATGTCTAAGTCAGAACATACCTTTTCATTAGACAAGTGCCAGATTGCAGTCAAATTTGATTATAAAAAATCCAACTGACAATCACATTGAAGGTTATAAAAGTTAGTTTTTACAGAAAATACTTATTTGAGTTCAGTTTGGGTGTCAATATGTTTACAAGAATAGTTCACTGAACTCTTGCATCAAGCTGTAGGCTACCGGCTCATGAATTTAGAATGTCTGGCTATCTGGAAATGTATTCTACTTTTGGTCAATAAATTTTAATTTGCCCAAATATGTGTCTTGAAGTGTCAAGGCTGTGACACTTGTCATATTCAAATTTTACTTTGTTCTCTTTACTTCAGAACAATTTTTCAAAAGTGAATTGTTTACAGGGAGAAGAGAATGGATGCAAGATTCAGTCCAGTCCTGTCCAGACTAAAATTGATGATGGTCATAATCCAGAGAACATGCCAATACCTCAAGATCAAGGACAATGTAGTGGGAGCATGGATACCACTGATGGACTGGATCTAGATCAGAAGAACAGTGAATATAAATACCAAATTCAACACAACTCAGATGATCATGATCAATGTTCAGACCACAACAAAAAACATCCATTCGAAATAATAGTGCTCAAACCAGAGATAGTGATTAAAGGAGAACAACATTTGAGAATAGGTGAAGGAGGACTACAAGTGAAAAAAGAAGAGATTGAAGATGAAAATTCCATGAATGATGAAAGCTTCTCTACTAATTCATCAAACAGGTTCCCAATAAAACTAGAGCATAATATAAAAGAAGACAATGAGGAAGATTTGAATGAAATTGAATCAGATGGGGGATGTAATTCTGTTTCTACAATGATGCAAATCCAGGATATTTCACCTGTTACAAATACTGCAATCATTGTTAATTCCAAAACTGAATACAATTCTATTGCCTTGGATGAACAAGACTTGAGTGCGGAAAGTATTGGAGAACAAGGAAAATCAACTTTGAATGAGAGTGCCAATAAATCTACTGACCAATGTTCATTCACTGCTTATCAACATGCTCAAAGTAGCAAGCCTTGTACTTGTAAATACTGTGATTATAAAACTGATCAGAAATCACATCTTACCAGACATTTACATACACATACTGGAGAGAGACCTTACAGTTGTGAAATTTGTGATGCAACATTCACTCAGAAATCACATTATACCGCACATTCACATATACATACAGGAGAGAGACCTTACAGATGTGAAATTTGTGAAAAAACATTTACTCAGAAATCAAATCTTACCACTCATTTACATACACATACTGGAGAGAGACCTTTCAGTTGTGAATTTTGTGATAAATCATTCACTCAGAAATCAACTCTTACCAGTCATTTACATATACATACTTGAGAGATACCTTACAGTTGTGAATTTTTTAAAAAATCATTTACTTATAAATTATATCTTACTGTGCATTTACGTACACATACTGGAGAGAGACCTTACAGTTGTGAAATTTGTGAAAAAACATTTACTCAGATATCACATCTTTCCATACATTTACATACACATAGTGGAGAGAGACCTTATAGTTGTGAATTTTGTGATAAAACATTCATTCAGAAATCAGATCTTACCAAACATTTACTTACACATACTGGAGAGAGACCTTACAGTTGTGAATTTTGTGATAAAACATTCATTCAGAAATCAGATCTTATCAAACATTTACATACACATACTGGAGAGAGACCTTACAGTTGTGAATTTTGTGATAGAACATTCACTCATAAATCAACTCTTACCCAACATTTGCATACACATACTAAAGATAGACCTCACAGTTGTGAATTTTGTGATAGAACATTTACTCAGAAATCAATTCTTACCAGACATTTACATACACATACTGGAAAGAGACCTTATGGTTGTAAATTTTGTGATAAAACATTCATTCAGAAATCAGATCTTACCAAACATTTACATACACATACTGGAGAGAGACCTTACAGTTGTGAATTTTGTGATAAAACATTTATTCGGAAATCACATCTTACCGCACATATTAGGTTCTTACACACAGGAGATAAACCTTGAGGCTGAGAATAGTGTACTAAAAATACATCCTAATATCTTTCATTACCCCACATTCACATTCGAACATTCTCTTGCCACTGGTGGAAGGTGATACCATTTTTTCTTTGAACAAAATCAACCCTCTCATCTTATATTCTTAGTGATATTGCATTCAACACCGCTCTCGGATGGGTGACCGGCACAAAAAATTGTGCAATTGGAAGAGGTGGAACCTACCCATAAGGGTCTCCCCACTGATAAAAAGCCATACGATAAAAAAAAAGTATTATTGCAGGAGAAAACTACAGCTGGTTGGCAGGCCTGAGCAGCCTGTAGTAGTCAGGATTTTATTCACTCCTCAAACTATTTGAATTAAATATGTTTCTACTACTTCTGAAGTTATAGAATTGTGATGTATGTATTCAGTATAGTTAAGTGTGTCTAGTGAGTTGTGAAAGGTATCAACTGCTGTTTATTTTCGTAGTGTGTTGAGGTTTTGAATTCTATGCTAAACATAACCTCAATCTTCTTTGCCGGCTACTGACTATCGTAAGTTAGAATTATCTTTCTATTAGTGCTCCGAAAACTTGCAGAAATCGAACTTGCCTTCTGACTTTGAAAAACAACTAGCATTATCAATCGAACATGCCAGTGTTTTGATAACTGTAGCTTGCGTTGACTGTGGCGTTTCTGCCGGCTGTTCTGTTATCTCTCGGCTGATAACGCTCCAACTAAAACTCTGTACAAACTTTACAAACAACCTGTTTGATTCCACGTGGACGGTTCTGATAGTGACAGGCCTATTCTGATAACGCAACAATCTGTCTATTTTTCAACCGACTGTTATCATGTTGTGAAGCCGGTAATCGCTAGCTGACTTTTGTTTACGTGTAACCATGGAAACTAGGCGCGGCAGTTTTTAAAAAAAATCTTTCATCGACATAGAAAAACAATATTTTTCTTCAATTTTCCTTGTCCTTATCAGGAGCTTCCTAATACCTGCTGTGATAGCTCTCTCGGCACACCCTATTTTCCTTCCCATCTCCCTTTTTTTTCTTTGACATGTAACTTTCTCCAACTTCATATACATTTTCGAATCGAAACAAAAACAAGCATCGAATATAATATTTTGAATGACAGAGGAAACATTGTGTATTATTACTGCTACTTTTAAATTCTTATTATGTCACCGGTAATAAAGAAATTTACCACACAAAGAGGTAATGATGCCATTGAGTTCAATGGCTTTAACTACCGAAAAGAGCGTAAAATGTTGGATGGAAGAGTGTCGTGGAGATGTCTCTGCAACGGTTGTCCGGCTACTTTGAAGACGAACGCCCTAGTACATAAAGTATTGGAGACAGGCGGGCTGCACACTCATCCGGCGCCTGATTTGGATGACACCAATGACACCTCGGTGGGGGATTCAACCCCAGTATCCATTGATGAATCACCATCTACTCCTGGCAGTGGCAGAATAAGTTCATTGGCTCTTCCTAGGACATGTGATATTGGGGTGAATACTCCAACGTCAAGAACAGTCTCACCCAATAATACGTCACCTAGCTTGCGCGTGGTAGAGCTCCTCCAGCAGCGTGATGATTTAATAGCCCATTCACAAGATTTAAAAATGCAAGTTGAATCGCTCCAGAAACAAATTGATTCACAGAAGGAATACATAAATTCAATGACGCTTACATTTGAAAAAGAGAATCTATCTGTTAAAGATCAGCTTAAATGTATGTCTGTGACAGTCGAAACTTTGGAGGCAGATAACGATGCTTTGAGAAGTGAAATTAACTTGTTTAGGGACGATGCTAATAAGTGGAAAAATAAGTACGAAGACTTGTCGAGATCTAGATCGAATATTGATGTTGGTAAACGATTGCGGACTAGAACAGTTCAATCAAAACAATCAAGCATCTCAATTGTCGATGACAATAAATCTCCAACAGTTTGTGCTGAATCCAGCCGTTTCAAATGGGAATCAAAAACATACCAGGCGACAAACCGCAAAAATTCCGGAAATAAGAATCTTATATTGGGTGATTCAATGGTGAAAAACGTGACTCCTCAGGATTGTGTCGTCGATGTTAGACCGGGAATACGTACTGATCAGTTAAGCAGAGTAATACAAAATAAATATAGACAATCGTCGGAACGGAACTATAATAGTGTAATAATTCATGTAGGTACCAACTCAATTCGAAGAGAAACTGAAGAATCATTACTGAATGAGATGAGAAACATGATAAGAACTGCAAAACAATGTTTCAGTACATCAAAAATAATAATTAGCGGCATAATACTAAGACGTTCAGTAAGTGACTCATACATAGGTAGGATTAATGACTCTATCAGAAGTGAGTGTGTCAACCAAGGAGTATTATTTTTAAATCCCAACAGTTTCATCAACATCAAAGAATGTTTAGGCAAAGACGGTGTACACTTGAATAGGTTCGGCTCAAATAGTATAACTAAGATGTGTGATAAGGTTTTTGGTTTGTTAAAAAAGGAGGAAAACTAATTACCTGCACTGGGGGTGTAAAAGAAAATCTTTTGTTTAGAAAGGAGTCAAATTGCATTTTTGGTAATAAAAGATATTCAAACGACTCATTTAATATGAAAATAATACATCAAAATATTGATGGAATAATTAGTAAGGTTTCCCTTTTGGACATTCTAGTGGAGAATGAACAACCACATATTTTGATATTGACTGAACATGGGTTGAAAGAAGGTGAAATTAATTTCCTGTCCATTAATAATATGTCTTTAATATGTAGTTACAACAGAGTTGATATGCGAAAAGGAGGTGTATCTATATATGCTAGTCTTGAATTATTGAATACCATTCAGAACAAATATACAGTTCTGAATATTTCTGATTTGTGTAGCATTAAAGATATTGAGGTATGTGGTTTTAGTTTCAAGATTGGTGGAAACTCCTATTCTATTATAGGTCTATATAGGTCTCCAAGCGGTGATACTAGTGTGTTTTTGAAAAGCTTGAAATGTTATTTGATCGTATATGCAACCAGGTTTCTGATAAGATCATTGTTGCGGGTGACTATAATATAAATGTTCTAAATAGTTCCGCTGAACATAGAAATTTGATTAATATTCTGAATTTATTTGATCTGCACTACACCATTAAAGAACCTACTAGAATTTCTAGAGTAAGTAAGACTGCCATTGACAATTTTGTTACTAACATAGAAGTAGGATCTTATACTGTACAGATTGTTCACACACTGTTATCAGATCATACTGCACAAGTTTTTCTTACACAATGCGCACATGATTCTAATAGATTTAAAACTACCCAGATGACATACAACCCTCCTAAGTACAACTGCTCATGGGACAATTTAACCAGGCTTAAAGTCTCTCTTTCCAATGAAACATGGTCTTCTGTCTATGATAATTCAGACGCTAATGAACAGTTCTTGTGCTTTCATAGAATAATTGTCAGTCACTTAAGCATGAACTGCCCCATGAAACGCCAACTGAGAAGGTCTCAAAATAAAAATAAAAACAAGGGTGAATGGATCACAGACGAAATTATCCAGATGAGAAATCTTTTAGAACTAGCAAAATGTAATTTGAATAATCTCTCAATGATCTCTAATGAGCAGGTTAAAAGAATTAGACAATTTTATGACACTAAAGTTGTACAAGCAAAAAAGGAGTATTTAAGTAATAAAATTTTAACATCTACAAACAAATCAAAAACAAGTTGGGAGGTCATCAATGAGTTCAGAGGTAAAAATAAAGTAAATCAACCGACCATAGAATTGGACCAAAATGAAAAAATTACTACAGATACCAAGGAGATCGCCAATGCTTTTAATAGATTTTTTATATCAATGGCACCTATAATCAGTACTGCAAGATCACAACCGCAAATCAATCAAGCTTATTTTTCAAATAAATCCAACTGCAATAATAGTCTATTCTTTTTTCCTGCTGATTGTGATGAGCTTCTAAAAATAATAAAGAGTCTCAAAACCAAGAACAGTGTTGGTTTTGATAATATTCCTATGATTGTAATCAAGGAGTGCAGTAGCGAAATAGTAGAGCCTCTTGTTTTTATAATTAATAGTACACTTGAAACAGGTGTTTTTCCTGACCTACTCAAAATTGCAAAAGTCAAACCATTGTTCAAGAAGGGTGTAAGAACAGATATAAATAATTACAGACCAATTTCCATACTGTCAGCTCTATCCAAGATATTTGAAAAATTAATTTACTGCAGAATAATGGATTATCTTGAGCGTTTTGACTTAATATCTTCTTGTCAGAATGGTTTTGTTAGAGGTAAATCAACTATGACAGCGGCAGTATCTTTCATTGAAAGTGTAATTGATCAGACTGATAAGGGTAGATTTGTTATCGGTACACTTCTGGATTTATCAAGAGCTTTCGATAGTGTGGATGTTGACACTCTTCTAAATAGAATATCAGATATAGGAATTAGAGGAATTGGTTGCAAGTTGATCAAGTCTTACTTGACTAATCGATTTCAATATGTCACTGTTCGTTCCAATAACAGTATTACTGACACCCACTCAGAGCTTTTGAGAGTTAGAAGAGGTGTGCCGCAAGGATCTATTTTGGGACCACTACTTTTTGTTTTATATACAAATGATTTACAATCCTCGATCCCAATGGGTGTTGACGTCACATTGTATGCAGATGACACAACACTAATGTTCAGCAATTGTAGCCTGAATGATCTAGAAGTGGAAGCTAATTTGATTACAAATTCAGTTGTTCAATACTACAACAAATCCTTTCTGGCAGTAAATCCGAAAAAAAGTAAATGCATCCAGTTTGATTTTAAAAAACATACTTTTGAGCCAATGATTTGTATCGATGATTCTGCTGTTGATAATGTTGATGAAGCAAATCTGCTAGGACTAATAATTGACAAAGACCTCTCATGGAACGCTCATGTTGAAAGACTGGCCAATCGTGTTAGCAGTAATCTATTCGTCCTACGGAGTATTAGCAAATATGTCCCCATTGAAACAAGAAGAGTTTTGTATTTTGCCCTTATCTATACTCACATCTCATATGGAATAGAGCTCTGGGGAGGTACGTCTTTGCTAAACATGAAAAAAATATTTATTTTACAAAAGCGAGCTGTCAGATACATTGCAGGAGTTGTTTTAAACCATCCATGTCGAGAGATCTTTAAAAATTTAAAAATTTTGACGCTCCCATGTATTTTTATCTTTAAATTGATTTTATTAGTGACTGGAAATATACATAACTATCGAACAAATTCAAATGTTCATAACCATTTTACAAGGAATAGGAATGGTCTCACTGTTCAGCCACATAGAATTAGTTTCTTTGAGAAAAAACCAAGCTATCTTGGAGCAAAATTATTAAATAGGTTACCGAACAGTCTGAACTATAAAGATGTAACTTTTAGAAAAGATTTATATAGGTTTCTCAGTGAAAAATCTTACTATAGTTTGGAAGAATTTTTCAATGACGATCGCATGTAACATTTCTTTTTTGACTTATATT
Source organism: Laodelphax striatellus (assembly GCA_017141395.1). Classification (NCBI taxonomy): domain Eukaryota; kingdom Metazoa; phylum Arthropoda; class Insecta; order Hemiptera; family Delphacidae; genus Laodelphax; species Laodelphax striatellus. Next base: position 8,155,352 of record CM029543.1, on the reverse strand, counting down.
AATATTATGACTGAATTTAAGTATATAGACTGTAATAATTAAATTTTACTGACGTTGTTCAACTTTACGGATACTGTATTGCCAATTTTCTGTATTGTGTTGAATAAAATAAATATTCTATTCTATTCTATTCTATTCAGAATTGCCTTAGTTGGTGTTGACAGACACTTACTGATAAAACTCCGTTTTAGCCTAAATGTAATAATGTAGAAAAAATTGTTATATTGGTCCCTCTGATGATGTACAAAGCTAAACGCAAATTGAGCAGAGGCATCACACGTTTTAGTATAATTTTTATAACATTGAAAATACAGTACTACTGTATTAGTATTTCTAGAGTGGTTGTCTCATCTAATCGGTCATTGAACCCATTTGCCTTCTCTCCTTTTCTATTAATTTTGTTATTTTGGTGATAATAGTGTAGCCTACAGTAGGCTTTAGTTACTACAACAGAGATGTTCCATATTTATGAAATGCAATTTTTAAGAATCATTTTATTTTATCAGATTAGCACATTATATTATAAAGCATTATAGCCTCAGTGATATTGATTATGATGGAGATGGAGATGATGCAGATTGACATGGCATGGGACTCCATGGCACTTGGATTGACAGCCATTCGAGAACCACTACTTTCATGAAGGCTGACGGATTTCTCATTGGGTGAGTAATTCACATAGTTACTTCATTCATTATTGTGTCACCTGATTAACTAATCCATGAACAAGGTATAATAGAGCTAGAATAGAAATAATTTAGACTATTATGGATTCCTATGGTTGTTGTGGTTATCCATGCTTCTTGGACTGTTATTCAATAATATAATGAAATGTAGGCGTACTTTTACATGCAATACAGAACACCTACGGTTTAGTGCGGACAAGTTTCGAATAAATGTGTTCATCCTCAGCGCTTTGAGATACTACTCACAAAGCTATGTGTTGTATCTCATTTGTGAGTCATATCACAAAGCGCTGAGGATGATTTGCGCGTGTTTATTGTTCGAAACACGTTCGCGACTCAACCGTAAGTGTCATCTACTGCAAGTAAAAGTAGGCTTTTATTTCATTATATTACTGACCAGACTCTAAAAAGCATGGATGACCACAACCAAAATAATATTATTATACAGTAGTTTCATCATCATCTAAATTTCTGGTACAGCTCCAATATATCATGAATTAGTGAATTAGATGATACAATACAGTGTTCAATATTAGAAAAGTATATCTTTTGTGTTTGTTTGATTGGTTCAATAAAGATATAAAAATCCATGAATTTAATGGTGCTTTCAATGAATATAATTTACGATTGCAGCAATATAGGCTAATTTTTAATATTAATAAATAACTATATAGTAGCCTACTATTGTGATAGTTATGATTCTCAAATCATCAATCATTTTGAGAAAAAAGGTTCATGTTACATCTCAAAGGATTATCAACTACAATTATTATCTACCTCATTAAGTGAATCAACATTTTTAGCCTGGTTGGGAAGAAAGCTATCCTTTAAAACTAGATACTGCTTAGTATAGTTGTTCTTGGAAGTACATAATAGTTGAATCTCCACTTTTCATATTTAAATAGTCTTCTATCAATTTCTCAAGTCTATATAAATAAATACATCTTACTTGAACAATATAAATCAAAACTAGCCAAAAGAAATACATATTAATAATATCACAAAACAAAGATCATTTGAATAATAATTATGCATAATTATCAATAAAATTTAATATCACTGCATTATACAAGTACAAATTCATACAATTCATGATCTCTTTGTAGCTTTGTTAATCTTGAAACTTTTAAAATTCGGTTTTAATTTCGGTTGCAGTTGTCGTTTTCTGCTGGGTCGCGACTGAAATACTTCCCGCCTGAAGAATTCTCGCCTCTTGTCGAAAGCCTGCTTCCGCAACAGGTGCTGTCCATAGATCCGTACTTTGGAAACTTGAACAAATGTGTGCTGGCCCGGCCGTGGCCTGTCGAGGATGATACCGCCTTTGTACCGACTCCTGTAGACACATCAAAGGTGAATTAAATTGAATAAATCAATTCTGAATCAAAGCAAATACTATCTATTCATCTGAAAATTTTAATCAAATACAATCAATCAAATCAAATCTAATCATCTTGAAAATAAAAACTATAATAAATTTTCAAACATCACATATACGCCAACAGCTAATCTATTAGTTATTTATCGTATAACATTATTAACCGTTTCTTTTTCCAAAATATTTTGTTTGTTTAACAGATTTAATAAAGATCAATGTATTCTTTCATTAATGAATTCGGTATATCTTCACAGTATTTTTTAAATGAGAGTTCTTTTTTGCCTTTGAAGGTATCATAAAATTGAAACAAAATGTTTTTCAATATAAATAATCCACTTAAATTTAAATATAAACCAAATTCTCACTCATTATAGCGGTCTTATTTTCAAATTAGTGATGATAATAGTAATGATTTGTTCCTTATAGTATCAGTCGAAGTACGGTATAGGAATAGTATTTTTTTTTTATTTATTCATCATACATGCCATGGGTGATACAATAAGCCACATCAACAATTGTCATATACAAATATGAAACACAATAACAGATAAATAAAGCAGATAACAAAAACAAATAACAACTAATAAATATCCCTAACTAAAATTCAATATAAAATCACTACAACACAATACCATTCACTGGAATAAAACATTAAATCACTAAAATACAAGATCAGATCATCACAGTGAGACAATAAGAGGGAATAGTTGACAATATATATCAGTTCAGTTAATAATAATATTTATCAGTTCAACAGACTCTGCCAACTATAAAAACAATTTTCAATGAGCCATGGTCTCAGTCTATTCTTGAAGACACTTAGGGAGGGAATTAGTAATAAATAATTACTAATTATTATTAAAAATATTAAACTGCTATATCCAGTGAGAAATATGGCCGCCATACTTTTGCCAAATTATTTAATTTTATATGAGATCACTGGCAATCATTAACCATTCACTCATTTTTCAAACTTATTCCGAGAGAAACTTTATAAAAAATAACTATTCTAACATTGAAAATTGTCTCTCTAATCTTGGTATTGTTTTGAACGCTTAAAATGATGAAAACTAACACTGGCAAAGGCAAATTTTAGGTAAGAAGTGAATTACTCAACGTAACGTTTGATTTGCATTTCATTTCAATGCAAATCTCGTGGGAATTGACAAAAGTATGGTGGATTTGTTTGAGCTAACCAATCAAAAGTGTGACATCAAATTAATGGCCACACTGTTATTATACAATACTGTACAATATGAGTGCTTTGGTTCCCTTGCTCACAAGTCAGATATTCAATTCAATTTTATTAAGATGGAAGGAAATGAGATATTGCAACTATTCAATTGCTTTTTAAATCATGATAGTTAATTGAACAAAAATCCTAATTAGTAATGCCATATAATACTCTGAAGACTTCTGCTACTGCAAATATTGACAACAGAATAATAGCTATAGTAAGGAAATTCGATGAATGCTGCTGTTCAAAAATCTTTTGCCAGGGCGAGAATAGAACCCAGCACCTCTTGTAGCGTTAATCGAACCCAGAGGTGCTGGGTTAGATTCCAGTCTGGGCTAAAGTGTTTTGTACAGCATCATTTATTCTTTCCATTAATTTCCTGAATTTCCTTACCAGCTATTATTCTGTTGTCAATATTCGCAGTAGCGGAAGTCTTTAGAGTATTATTATGGCATTATTAATTAGGATTTTCGTTCAATTAATTATTTTCAATTCTATTATATATTAGATGATGCTTTATAAAAATCGATCTTGTACAAATGCCATAATATTTGAACCATATCTCAGGCTTTATTTGAATTAGTTCAACATTGTTTGTTGTTTTGTATAGTATTATTCAAGCTTCTCCGAGCTTCTTGATGCTTTCATAAATACTCCAACTTTCATGTCGTTATAAAATGATATAATATTGTTGATAAAATTCTATTTGTTTTATTTCAGTAATGCGAGAAGTGGACTACACCAACAATACGTTTGTAATCGCTCAAATGCCGAAGATGACTGCCATCAACTCCTGCATCGAAGTGGATCTCACAGGCCAAGTGGTTTCCGACTCGATCGGGACAAGAATATTCTCAGGTTAGAAATAATGGCTACATAATTGAAATTGTAATACTTTATTCGAGGTATTATGCGGCGCGACTTACTCCAAATAGACCAGTCATTTCAAAGATGCGGGCCGCATCCGGCCCCCGGGCCAAGTCTAATTAGCAAGAGCTCATTATAGTGTAAATGATTATTTCAGTGATACATGTTAGAAGCATATCTAGTCATATTGAATTTCAACGTCCTGCACTACTTTTAAAACCTACTTTGTATCTGTTTTCTCTGTACTGGTTATTGTTATGTTTATTGCTGTGAGTACATTCTATTCTATTCTATTCTACATTTTCAACTGTTCTTCAAGGAATAACATATGACGATATTCAAATGTACTGTATTTTGTATTGTATTATACTCTGTATTGAATAAATTGATTATCTTTAACTAATAATATTTTTTTTATCGTATGGCTTTTTATCGGTGGGGAGACCCTTATGAGTAGATAATAATATTGCTTTGATTCTTTCAGATAACGCTACCAAGGACAGTGGGTGGAATTAATACAGCACACTGTATAACATCCTATGGAGGGTGATGCTATATGGAGTTATCCTACTCTGGCCATATAATAAATGGGAATATAAAAATTGCATTCGGAAGAACCCAAATTTAAAAGTGCATTCTGAGTAAGAATTCTATCATAGTCGAATGTAGGAAATTACTCTAAGACAAGTAAAATAGATATATTTAAAATTTGAGGAAATGGAAAATTTTAAAAAGAAAAATAATAAGGAAAACTCTAGGACCGAGAACGGTTACAGACTACAGAAACAGCCACAGTAGTAGAGTAATGCAATATTAAGAAAGACATCAGGAGATGACTAGCGGTTCAATGTGTGATAGAGAGACAAAAAAACAGCAGATATAATCTTGTCTCCGCCCACACATTGAACCGCTGGTAACCGCCTTAAAACCGTTCGTGTGAACCTAGACGTATGATTTCTTATGTTTTATTGAGCACCCTGTTACTACGAAAATCTATGCTAAATCTAATCGATGTTGAAGTTGAGAAAAGAGACCAAATATTTTTGAAATGTTCATCTCTTTATTGTTAAATATAAACTTTGCAAACTTCGTTGTATCAGTTCATTTGTAATAACATTTGCTACTTAGTACAGTATATGTCTGCTATCAATTAATTTCTTTTAATTTCAGGTATTACTCCTATGCCAAGTCAACTATCAACTAGCAACTATTTTTTGATTGAGTTTTTCAACCGTAAGATATTTATGTTGTAATGGTGCTGGCGAATTTCTGTTAATAAATTTATTATCTCGAACATATTCTTTCCATTAAAGTTTTTCTGAAGCATCAACCATCATTCCAAGAAATTTTTAATGTATTCATGTAATGAATATTACACAAAAGAAAAATCGGCATACAATATTTTCATGATTTGCTATATTCTAGAAAATAGATCATGGAAATACTCAAATCTAAAACGTTTACAGTGTAGAAAAATAACTCTAATAATCTAGAAACAGGACAACCATATCAAAAAACAAGAAATTGGCAGCATGGATATCAAACAGGGGCATAGACTGTAAATGGTGGGACGGACATCAATCATCATTGGAGGTGGCTAGTGGCGGTGTGCACATCATACAGCGGCATAGACACAAGTTGGTCCAACACCTATAATAGTACAGCTGTTGGTAACAGACAGCCAACAGTGTGTGGTGAACAACTTGCAGAGACAGTAGGTAAAATGAAATTATGATTACTCACAGTTGAGCTGGCACAACTGGTGATAGCTAAATCATCACTAAGTTCATTGTATATTAGTCATCACATTTTTAAATTTTTGAATCTTGGATAAAGTTGGTTTCATTTTGTAGTTGGGCTTTATTGTGGATTGTTCTGATCCCCTTTCTATCATAATTTTAACATTAATTTCTTATTTTATATCTTCTCTCTTTTAATGAATCTTATAGAATAGATGAGTGATTGTTTAATTCATAGATTGATTTTTACAAACCTTGGAATGTTATCAAGTGTGTCAGTGTTTGTCTGTTCTTATTTCTGTGAATTAGATCTGACGTTTGCTTAGCTAAATAATGGAGACCAATGTCTACGTACTTGATTGCAATGCACGCAATCAAATTGATCACGTGAGAAGAACCAACTTCTTGGTCTGCACAGTGTGCTAAAAGACAATCAAATGTATTTGTTCCAATACATTTCTCAATTATTTTCTGTCGCATTTTTTTCACATCAATCCCAGTAACCCTACCATTTGAAACCAACCTGCCATTACTTCCTTCAGCCACGAAGTTTGTTTTGAAATATTTTTCAGTCAATGTACAGACTGTAACAACGTCTTCTGATGGATGAATTAATACACCTCTACTCTTGAAAGAGACAAAATTGTTGTCATCTGGATTATTGTTCACAAGTGCACTCATCACATAGAATTTTTCTGCAAGTGTTGCTACAAATCCTCATATATAATACAATATATTTTGAAATTTCAGACAAGATTGTGTCATCGGGAATTTCTGCATAGGTGTGATCAAAGAGAATCTATTTCTATTTCATCTTCCAGTGATCGCTGTCTCTCTGAAGTCATATTTATGTTCAGCAATGGATTTGCAGAGGGAGGGGTTGCAGAGCTTGCATGTAAAATTTGTATGCTTTCCAAAGGAATGCAATTGCCAGATTTTACATCGGATAGCTCTTTGGCAATGATAATTTTCTTCAAGGCGCTCACAAATTGGATTGCTGTGGGATTCTTATTACACCCTCCTTTTGAGCGAATTTTTGAGAATAATAATAATAATAATAATAATAATAATAATAATAATAATAATAATAATAATAATAATAATAATAATAATAATAATAATAATTCCGTGTAACCTAGCTGGCTCAGGTCTGGTGTCAGAGTTTTCAGGTCACTCCTGATCAGTACAGGGTCTCTGACGTGACTTAACAACTGTTTTTTAGGCAGCCGGGACTGACGGTTCAGCGTAACCTCCAAAACACGAGGAGTGGCTCGAGCTAAAATCTCACGGTCTGACCTGGGTTTGAACCCGGGACCTCTAGGTAATTTTTTGAGAAAAGTAATTCAAGATGGTCCTGACTCATCTTATACATAGGAAGATGTTTGATCATTTTTTTGTCAACAACTGAATCTTCATACATCCCAATTAAGTTCATAATGCGCATACAATAAAACCTATGAAGCCCACTTTTCTTTTCTCTGAAACCACTCTTGAACCATCTGTGTGCTTCAAGCTTAGTATGTAGCCTACCATGTCATTGAGAAATGATTTTATTGCCTCATAATTTTTCTCATTGAGGGCTTTTTTGTCACCATCAGCTTTACATTTTCTTGAGTTCAAGCAATCACAAAGTCCTTTGATATTTTTCAGTAAAGTGACTATAGATGCACTTTTTCGAATCCAGTGATATTTTGCATCCGGCAAAAATCAATTGCTACAGCCACTGAATTACTTAGGGTTTGAGCTGCAAGCTTCACTTTCATTTTTTGGTCAAACCTGTTGATGTGACCTTTTGTAAGCTTGTTCGCAAGACGCAAACCTTCAGCTTCTTGTAGATTGAATAGCTCATCAATGTACTTCCATTCTACTGCTCCATCATCGCTCATTAGTACTTTCTCTCCAATTGTATTGCGTACTAATTTGAGCATGTGGCATGGGTCTAAAAATATGTAGATCTTCTCACCAGTTTCAGGGTGAGTGAAAAAGGTTTTGTATCTTATAGGACCAAAACAGCATCCCAGATTTCTGGCCATGCTCATATTGTTGGCAGCACCATCAAAAGTCAATGAGGTGACAGTGACTCCTGTACTATTGAGCACTGCTAGACACCTCAACACTAGACCTGCCAGTTGTTCTCCAGAAATGCCATTGATGAAGAAGTAAGCAACAGGATACTTCCAAGACCCATTGATACAGTTCAAGAGGAACACCAGAGCTTCCTTAGCATGGTCATTGCTATCATCATCAAGGTCAACTCCATAATTTATGTAGCCTACATTTTTTCCATTCCATTTAATGAATTGTTTTATTGACATGCTATCAATAATAAGGGATGTTAAAACTGTATGTTCATCATTGGCTTTGCAATATAGACTTATTGCATTGATAGCTTCAGCATCAACTGTTTTTTATACCATGATGACAAAGTTTGACAACTTTGCAGGCAGGTATCAAACTGGCTGCGCACATATTCATAAGCTTTGGGTGAGATGAAGTGGAGTGAAATGGCAAAAGATCTCAGCTTCTCATTGTATTTCTTTGAAACCTTCTTCCCTAGAACTTTATCAATTTGTCTTCGAACAAGAGAATTTGAAGTTTCAGAAATTCCACTCAATAAAGACCATTTTTCCTCATTGTGGGGAAAATTATGTTTTAAATCACTAATTATGCTTTCAAGCTTGGCCATCCTTTTCTTCATCTTATATATTCTTTGGTGTTGGTTTTTTAATAATTCGTCTTAACTTTGTCACAAGCTTTTTTGAAGAATCAATCTCAACTGCAGCTGATGATGATGTCTGCTGAAGATGAGGAGACTGAAGAATTTGATTCGTTCTTTCTTTGAACGCTGGTGTGGGTGGAGTGGAACACAGTTTTCTTTTCTTGCATACTGGTTCTCTCAAATCATCTATTTCAGTTTCAGGTGATTGTTTTGGTACCTGGAAAAATATTAAACAAATTAATGTAAACGCTCCAGAAAGAAACCTGTCTTCAGTCCTCAAAGAGAAAGAAAAGAAGATAATGTTCATTGTTTCTTCTAGTTCACTGAACTAGTTCAAAATGAACTAGTTCATTTTGTCCTACAGCGACAGCGTGCCGGTGCCAGTGGCATGGTGAACAACTAGGCTTGAGTCCTGTGTACGATGTATAAGATAAGACGGTGGTTGCCTGTTGGAAATGCCTGCCGGACATCACCACAGTGCCGCATGTTGGGACGTATGCTCACTGGATGAACACTATACTTTTACAAAAGCATTATTTAAATTCTAAGATTTTAATTTAAACTCAGTTTTCAATTTCTAAAATTTTAGGTCTGGGAACTCTCATCCTAAACTCCTCTCCTGCTATAAATTTCTTATAAACTTGCTTCGGCTTATAATTCTTATACTTTCAAAATAAATTAATGAACCCACTTCTTGAAAAAGAAAGGAAATGTTTAATATCAACAGGCAGAAAATTGAAAAGCTTTAATAGCCTAAATCTTAAATTAAACCGTCAAATTGTTGCTATAAGTAAAGTAGTAACACTATTTTATTTAAGGCCCGTATTACATTAGAAATGAACATCAAATACTTTGTAAGATATATTGGATGAAATGAAGGCTCATCTCAGCTCACAATTGCATGTTTGGGCGGTCATTATCTGCTTATGAGTCACAGTTTTAGAGTTACATGCGTTCCTTGCGTTCCAGTACTCTTGGGAGGTAAGGAACGTCGTTCTAACATTCCCACTGTAGTGATATGAAAATTTTGTAATAAGAAGTTGGCTTCCGTATACTGGTTCATTCAAAATAAGAACCGAGTTTTCAGAATCAGAGTTTCACATTCTGTATTCAAGTCAATAATTTTATTAATATCTTTTAAATCAGTACTGGGTGACTATTCTAGATATTTATTTGATGATCAGTTTACTGGATTCATGAACTTGTATGATTCATACCAGCACGATCACTCTCATAAATTCATTATTTACCTTTATATTTATAGTCTCACCACAGATGTTGGTATATTTTAAGATCATAGAGTATCTACCGTATATACTTCGTATACTCGTATACTTCAAGATAATCTATTGATTATTGCTATTTGTTGAGACATGTGGCTAAGGTTTGAAGTTGACTATGTGGAATACTCTTATTATTCGTGGGCTCTGAAGAATCCATCTCAACCCTTATTATTGTGCTCGTCATCCTTGGCGTTATTTATTATTAGTAAGAGATTCTACTTGAATGTACCTGCCTCCTGCCTCATAAAAGCAATTCGTCGGTATTTGCAATACCGGAAAAGCAATTCACAAAAAGCAATTTGATACAAATTTGAGAGGGTGCATACAAAAAATTTGACTTGAGTTTGACTTTATCAAATACTTCTGTTGTAAAGCCGGACTCACATTGTTTACATTTAATTTATCCATTTCGTTATGAGAGTAATGCAGGGTAGTTTAAACCCCCGATCTCTCATAAATTTGTAGACATTTGGAGCCTTGTAGTATAAGGAAAGAGCTATCTGCTTTTCTTCTTCAGTCCAATCTGCTTTAGTTTGATGTCTCAGTTGCATGGTAATGACGAAGACCAATGGCTCCCCAGATATGAAATTCGGGAGTTTGGCAAAAGAGACTTAACATCAAACCAGGTAGTTTTCTTCTTGATGAAATAAATGCTGTTGTTTTTCTTTTTTAGCAGTGATCTTTGTTTACATACTGTTCTTATCAACTATACCAAGGTATAGGAACTGCAGCAGGGTGGTTTCTCAATAGCTTGTTTCTTAGTATAAGAAGCTATCTAGGTATAATTGTAGATGATCTTTTGAAATGGGACGAGCATATCTTGTACACAACTAAAAAAATAAGAAAGCTTATTCATAAGTTCTACCAGCTACGTCATGTACTTAGTAAAGATATGATAAAAATAGTATATTTCTCACTTGTAGAATCTCTTTTAAGATATGGACTGTTGCACGGTTGGTTTGGGGTGCAAACTACAACTTCATAGATTCAATTTTTGAAGCTCAGTAACGTATTCTTAAGGTCATGGGAAACAAGAACAACCACTTTCCAACTAGTGTGTTGTTACCGAAAGCAAAGTTCTCAGCGTCAGACAGTTGTGTGTATTACTTTTGGTAGTTTATATGAAGAAAAATACAAATTTTACTGATTTCATTATCCATAGCCATAACACTAGAATTAGAAAATGAATTTTCATATCGTTCCTAGAATGAACACTGCTTTTGGATTTAGATTTAGATTTAGATTTATTACTTTATTCATCTAGATAACAAATATGACGGCTCAAATTCTAGATTATAATAACAAATACGACGGCTTAAATTCTAGATTATAATAACAAATATACAATATTGATTATTCGTCAAATTTACATTAGCTTATAAATTATTATGCCATGAGTAGATATAAAGCAAAACTATACTGATGATTTAATAGTTGTGAGTTATCTAGATGAAAAGGCGAAGTTTGGACATATGAATGTCCATTCTTGGAAAAGGAGATACAAAGAAATCCTTTTCATCAACACTTGACCTTGGTTAGTTGAAATAAAATTATTTTGACTGAAATTATTTACATATTTAGACTGAAATAAAGAATAATTGAGGATTACATCTAAACAAGTACACTAATGAAACAAAAAATATTATATGAAATGAATAAAACAAGTCATTGAAAAAAAATAATTATGAATGAAAATGGAAGGAATAGCTTAAAAATAATGAATTATTAATTGATTGTAATGGAAGATGAGATGTTATTTAGAAATGGGTGTGAATAGAATATAGTATTGTTTGATTAACGTCTCGACATGTGTTAGTAATGGTGATAATATTGTAATGTCGATGAGTTGACAAAATAAAGTTATAATACAATATTAATAGAAAAATTCTACATTCATCAATATCGACTTGGTTACAAATAATGTCAATAGGAAACATGATAGAAGAAGGAAAACATTTCAGACGTTAAGTTAAGATAACAACCTAAAATAATATTGTTTTGAATTGTGAGTAAATTACAATGAGTATGAGGTGAAAGATGAAAGCTGTCATGCAGTGCTTTAGGGTTGGTCAGGCTCAATCATTTTCTCGAGAAGATATTTTCTTAATTTCAAAATAAAGCTCGCTCGACCCTCAATAGATCTAATAGAAATTGGAAGTGAGTTCCATATACGACAGGCACTCACAAGAAAAGATTTGGTGTAAATGGTAGTTCGGTGATTCGGTATCCTCAAAGTATTTTCTCCGGTTCTGGTGTGCGAGACATCTACTCTCCTACCTTCAGAGACAAATTTAAAATCGTTTTGAAATAATTTGGCTGACCATATTTTAAGATATCTCTAACAAGTTTAACTATCCTAAGAAGTCTCTGATCGGGTAGCTTCAAAGTTGAGCTAGCAATGTGTGCTGGGGTGATCCGTTCATGGCGTTGAATAGAATAAACAAATCGTAAACAATAATTTTGGCAGCGCTGTAATTTATCATTGAGGGTCACTTGCATATCATTAAGTACTGAATTACAATATAAAAAGTGTGGGAAGATGAGAGATCGAACCAGCATTAATCTAATGTTTTGAGGAAGGATATCTTGCATTTTCTTTAATGGATGGATGGCTGAAAATACTTTTTTACATGTTTTATTTACTTGCTCTGACCAGTCTAGTGTGTTATTCATTATGATGCCTAGGTTTTTAACTACACTGCAATAAGGGATTTCATTACCATCGACAGTGATTTTGCGAATTGTGTTCAAGTCGATGCTGTTGACTAGTCTTGAATATCCTATAATTATGGGCTGTGTTTTAATGGGGTTGAGTCTCAACCCATTTTTCCTAGTCCAATCAACAATCAAATTTATGTCTTGATTAATTTTGTCTACTGTTTCATTAATTTTTGTGGTGGTACAGCTTGCATAAATTTGAAGATCATCAGCATAAGTATGGAAACTAGAAAACTCAATAACAGATGGTAGGTCATTAGCATACAGAGTGAAAAGTAGAGGTCCAAGTATAGAGCCTTGAGGAACACCATGTAAAACATTTTTCCAATTAGATCTTCTTCTTCTTCTTTTCCTTTAGCTTTTCCCTATTCGGGGTCGCTATTCCTTATCTTCCTCCTCCACACCATTCTCTCGCCGGCTTCTTCATCTGTCAGTTCCTTTTCCCTCATGTCCCCTGCAACACAGTCTCTCCATCTCCTCCTTGGTCTCCCCACTGGTCTACCCCTCCACCTGCATTCTACTCGCTTTCCAACGTAGTCCTCTTCCCTCCTCACAACATGACCATACCACTGCAACCTTCTTTCCTGGACCTTCTTTGAACACTCCACCACCCCAGCCATCTCTCTTATCCTTTCATTTCTGATCCTGTCCCTTTTGTCTTCCCAAGCATCCATCTCAGCATTCTCATCTCGGCCACATCCATCTTCTTCTCCTGCGATTTCTTGACTGCCCAAGTCTCACTGCCATAGATCAGTGCAGGTCTCACTACTGCCTTATATATTCTTCCCTTTGCTTTACTATCCAGCTTCCGGTCACACAGCACGCCCGACATCCTTTTCCAGTTCATCCACCCTACTTGGATTCTGTGATCCAGCTCTCTGCTAAGGCCCCCATCCTCTGATATAAACGACCCAAGATATTTGAAGTTTCCCACACGCTCTAGCTTCTCTCCTGCCTATTCTATTATCACCAATTGTTACACATTGTTTTCTACCTGTAAGGTAGGAATTAAACCAATCTAGTGTTCTATGGCTAAAACCAAGTAAAGATAATTTGCTTAGTAGAACTTTATGATCTACAGTGTCAAAAGCTTTAGAAAAATCGAACAGACTTAAAATAGTACATTTTCTTTGGTCCATAGCCAACCTGATATCATCAGTGACACGCAGGAGAGCTGTTTCGGTTGAGTGTGATTTTCTAAAGCCAGATTGAAAGTTGTGAAGTTTATTGTTATGAGCTAGAAACTGTACAACCTGAGTATGAACTAATCTTTCAAGAACTTTGGATAGGGCAGGTAAAATACTAATTGGTCTTAAGTCTTCAACTTTATTAGGAGAGGCAACTTTGTTTAAAGGACGAACTAGAGCAAGCTTCCAATTTTCAGGGAAATAACCGTTTTCAAGAGATTTGTTAAAGATGAATGTAATTGTTGGGAGGACTGAGAATACCATTTTCTTTATAAATTTTATTGGTATTTTGTCTGCCCCGGTTGCATTGCTACGAACGTGCTGAATTGCTTTAAAAAAGCCTCTTGCTCTGAAATCGGTTCAAAATGGAATTGATCAGCAAGTGGAATATTTATGTTTGTTACCTATGTTTGTTTGGACAGAGATCGGTAGATTATTTAGGTCCTAGAATTTACAATAGAATGCCACAAACAACAAAAGAAGAAAGAAACATACATAAATTTAAAAGAACTGTAAGAAATTGGTTATGTAATGCTGGAATTTACCACACCAAGGAGCTCATTGTAAATAGGATATAGGTGAAATATGTAAAAATGTATTTTGATTTATTCAATGGCTTGATATAGTATTATAATAGAGGTACCTAGTAGATTAAAATTTCTATTGGTTATGTATTATTTATGTAGTAATAGTTTCTAACACTCTTTTATATTACTAAATACTTGAAAAAAATATTTTGCACTTTATAAATTTTATTGTATCTTGTAGTTTTAAATTTCTATTATTCTTTATGTAGTAATTGTTTTTAACACTCATTTATATTACTAATCACTTAAAAAAAATAGGAATAAATTAGCAAGTTTGCACATTGTAATTTATTTAGAAGAGTATTATGATCACCCCGACACATATTATTATAGTGGGGCATCATAATTAGGATAAGAGTTATCTTAAGTAATTTATTGAGTCTGGATTCTCTTAGATATCTGAATTATATGTATCTGTATTTGTAAATAAACTCCTCTGAATGCATATTATTGGCATTCAGAGAAATTATTAATTATTATTAGTTCGTACGTAAACGCTGGTCTTAAGCTGGTCTAATAATCACTATTTTCAGTAGAACTACAGCGATTTGCTGAGAAGAGTGGCAACTAAAATGAAACCAAACCAAACCAGCGCTTATACTGTTTTATTTCCAAGTTGAATATGTGGTGTGGGGGAAGAATTTGTTTTCAGAATCTCTCATTGTTCAACTCATTTAGACTTTTGCTTGAGAGAGGCCAGGCAGACTTTCTATCTCTCTCTCTCTCAACATCACCGCTCTCTGTCAAACACCCGTTGCGCTCTCTGTCACACCCTTCGCGCAAGGAAAAAGGGACCAGAGAACTCTGGTGGCAGACGCTCAAAGTAGCACTTGAAGAAAAAAAATGGGCTGAATTCTGGCCGTAAGGTCTGTCCTTTTTAAAGGATATATTATAGTCAATGCTATAGCAAAGAGCTACAGTACTTTGTTTTACTTCACTTCACTCAGGGCCGGCCCTAGCAGGTGCTGCGGGGCTAGGGGCGAACCTTCAGTGCGGGGCCCTTCACTTAAAATATTAAACCCTATATCCCATATACAAACTCGAGCATTTTGAATCCCTACCACTCTCTGGCTAAGTATGTGTTCCCCTCCCTAATTCCGACTTTGTAATTACGCCGTTATAATACCATCACGCAGTTGAGTTCAAAATAGTATAATACAAATAAAAGTTATAATTTTATATATTCATAGAATTATATTGTATTATAAACATAAATATCGCGCTTTTTTAATAGGACAGATAGATTTCATTTTTATAAGTTAGATTATGAATGTTGATTAGATATAAGCCCGAAGCAGCTCTTGATACTTAGTTGAGATTCAGTTAATCTAGATATATAAAATTCTAGTGTCCCTCTAGGGCCCATTGAGTAATCAGTTTAGCTGTAGTTTGATTATCAGATAGCATCTGGTGTACCATACGAATTCAGTAAAATTTAGTAAATTCAGTAGCTGCCCAAACCTTTCTTGAACACTGTTTAGCACTGTGTCAACAATTGGGTAGAAGAATTCGATTTTGAATTTTTCTTCTGGAGATTGGTCCTTCACAATCATGTCACTACTTTCATAATCAAGTTCTCACTCTCTCATTTAATGTCAAGTTCTCTCACTCGTTGTTATCACTCATACGGCCAGTGGGGAACCGAGGAGGGGGGGCATTGGGGGCTTGAGCCCCTCCCAAGACCAATTGAACCTATGGTCAGCTTTTTTTGGGGGTCAGCTGCATATAGGCTATACATTTTACAATAATTTTTTTATATTTTCATAAACTTTAAACCTATCTTTTGTTACATAAAATCTTGAAAACTAGAAATCGCAAGAGGAGAGCGGGCCCAAAGCCTAGGCAAACTCATATTCCGGTATTGAATAAATTTCAACTAATGACAGTGGAAGCTGAAGATGACAAGGTGAATATTAGGGGACACCTTGATGTTGCTTGGGAGTACAAAGGCAAAGGCTGCAAATGCACAATTTAAAAGGAAAGACAATGAAGTATATAGTTTAATAAATATTAATAAACTTTCCAGGAGGCTCTCTTCGATCCCTCATTTGCCCGCCCCTGGACCCCTGCCATATCAGAGATGTTTTCAAATCTGTTCAAATCCGATGATAATGAATTTGAAATTTCAATTCCATTGTTAAAAAAATTGAAAGTTCATTCAACAAAATTAATCCTACATCTTTTAAAGAGCTGGTGTAAGCTGTGAGCTAGAGAACTCTAAAATAATATTCTTTAGAAGTCTTCATCACACCAACACAATAGGATTTGTTCATTTCACTAAGATTGGAAAATTTAGTTCACTTTTTCCAATTTCCATTTTTTCACTTTTAACGTTGGCCAATTATGACGAAGCACCTCTTTTTCATATTAACCTGTTTCCAAAATTTTTGAATTAAATTAAGTTAATGATCTACAATTTAAAAACAGAATTTTTATTTAGGTCCAACGGTTTGCAAGATAGGGCTCTTCAAAGTTCAACAAATCGGCGAAGGCGGAATTGAGCATTTTTTACATTTTGACGCATTACTTTTATATAGCATCAATGCTATATTACCTACTTGTAAGGGTTTCCCCACCGATAAAAAGCCATACGATAAAAAAAATGCTGTCTCTCGGGAATCACGTGAAATAGCTTAGAATGTCCCAGCATTGAAAGAGAAGTTGTTAAGCTTTTCTCGCAATCTGTTGGGCCTACAGTAACCATTTTGGTCTCAAATTATAGGTAATTTAATTATTTTTTATTCACTTTCAAAATGATTATGACATCTTTCTAAGAAAAAAAATTATGCTTCAGGATGAAAAGTATAAATGTACAAATTCCAAAATTATGAAAAAATTCCAAATCAAATGGAGCAAAAAACAAAAAACGTTATTTCATGTTTTTACGTTTTGTGGTAATACGAAAGGTTGACGAAGTTGAAAACTTAGATTTAAAATTACAGGGCTATCACATAATATAACTTGGAAAAATATGGAACACGCCATTTCAGGCAAGGTAAATTTAATATTTTACTGTTCTACTTGGAATTTTTACAACATTGTTGAATATTCCCAGGTGAATGGAAGTCATTAGAACAAAATCGTATTGTTCTGTAAATCTGTGTAAATTCAACTCGATTGTGTAATATTCAAAATTAAAATGTTAACATTTATTCCTAATGATCAATATCTTATTTGAACAAAAATCAAACCTGCATTGAAACCGCAAGAGATCTAGGCTATAGAGGAGTAGCTAGTAGACCTGATCAGCGCGCTCTAGGTGAGAGAGAGTGAACAACCTGTCGGGATTTTAACCATTGTGAGATAGGGACAAAACACGATCTTGGCATAGAATTCAATTAAATCATTAACGTATCATCAATACGTTATTGCTATCTATTATTTAGTGGTTTCAAGGTGTTTTCATGCCTGTATTAATTGGATTAAAGTACTTTTATCAAATTTTCGTCATCTTGTTGCTACTCTTCTTGCTAGGATAGGAATTTTGAAGTTTGAACTATGTGTAACCATCGGTAGCGTATGTATTATAACAATTAAAATATCAGACACATAAATTATTCCGCACAACTAATAGTTAATTCAATTACAACATTATATTTACATCTTATATTTTCCATACTTCATCTATTTACGTTCAATATTATATGTGCAACAATCAATGTCCTGAGTAAAAAAGACATTATTATTTCAGAGACATCAACTATTTTACACAAATAATATTTAATTCAATTAAAACATAATATTTACATCTTATATTTTCCATATTTCATCTATTCAAGTTAAATATTATATTTTATATCAGTACCTATCTCACTCTTTTTTTGGAAGGAATGCTCATGGAAAGAGGATCAAATTAAAATTATCTTTGTTTCTACTCTCTTAAAAAGGCAACTGAAGTGTTCTTGAACATCCTAGCTTTGATTTTATAAGTTACTGGAATATTTTGGCTGAATATTTATCAAATAGGATGGGTTTGAAAACAGACATTTTTACATTTGATTCAATGTTAAACCTATCTTCAATCCCGACAAGTTGTTCCTCTTTCTCTCACTTGAGCGCTGATGTTTGGCAGCTACTCGTCTATAGCAGAATCCAATTCAACTTGTCAGAAATCAGCTGTTTCAAAGAGCAATATCACAATACTTAACCTACAAATGCTGAATCTCGCAGATTATTGAAAAGGTATTTTAAAAAGTTATTCTTTGGAACCTTTGGAAGGTCTTCTTCAAAAAGGTCTTTTAAAGACTTTAAAGGTCTTTAAGACTTTTAAGCCTTTTGATTATTGTGTCAAAGTCACTGTTCAATTATTACCAAAACAGCTGACTTATGTCAAGTTAAATGAATCCTGCTATACTTGCTTTTAATTTTCTTACTAAATCTGATGGTCATATTATACTGTGTCCAGTACTGACCATCTGGGCACATTATTTTGATACTTGTGAAGCCCCCCCAAACCAAAAGTCTGGGTGCGCCCCTGCATACGGCACAGTCTTGTACTGACAAACGCAATCTATATTAATAAAAGAGAGTTGGTGTCTGTACGCTCGCTTATAACTCGAGAACGGCTGAACCGATTTAGATGATTTTGGATTCGTTTGAATTTTTAAAGCACTGGTTAACATAATATCTATTAAAATATAAGAAAATCCCTTTATAATTAATAAATAGTTATTACATTAATGACATAACCTATCAAATATTTCACAGAGCTACGTTCAAACTTGCCGGCCAAGCGGCTACGGGAAGATGATCGTGTATTTGAGATCGGAAAATCTGCCCACAGATCCAAAGCTCCCGTGGCGCAGTGCATAGAGCGTCTGCTTCGTAAACAAGAGGTCCGCGGTTCAATTCCCGCTCCGATCCATTTTTTGTACTAGGTTTTCTACTCTAATTATTTTACGCTAGAATCATTTAAATTAAGAATGATTTATCGTTCGTATCATACATGTTTATTGTTTCAAATAATAAAATTGAAGAACGGAAAAAATAAAAATAAATTAATTTTTTAATTTAAAAGAAATAAATAAATGAAAAAAAATAGAAGAAATTAAAAAAAATTAAAAAGAAATAAATAAATTTAAAAAAAATACAAAATAGAAGAAATAATTGAAAAAAAAAAAAATAATTGGTGGGAAGAGGGGAGTGACATTTGATGGGAAAGAAGGGGTTGACATGAAGAGGGATATGAACGGGGGTCATTTGTGGGATGCCATTCTTTGACGGGTGGCATGAAGGCGGGACATTGAATTTGATGGGGGGAAAGAGTGCGATACGAAGTCCGCCGGGACAGCTTGTTTACAATAAAAGTCACTGCATTATTATTACTTTTTTATAATATTATTTTTTGTCTAGCACGGACCTAAAAATAGAGTAATTGTTGAAATTGCGTTGGGTTTTCGAAACTATCGTATATTTTAATTATTATTTTTCACGAACGCAGGGGCCCCAAAGCGCAGGGGCACAGGGCGATCGCCCTTACAACCCCCTAAGGCCGGCCCTGTTCACCAGCAAAAAGCTGCGATTGCTCTGTCGTCGAAGTGAAGTGAAGTAAATCAAAGTAGCTCTTTGCTAGTGAAGAGAAGTAAGGCAAACCCCAAACGTATGTGACCAGGCCCTAAGAGTATCCTTACATAATAGGCTACCAATCTGTTGCTTGAAAATTTCAAAGACCCTAATGAGGACTGATCTCACAAAATTCTTAATCTCCTGTATTTATTCAAAGGAGACCCCGTTTGTTAAATAATAATGGAACAATAGTACATGTATAATTAAATTTCATTTCATTCTCATATTCGGGCGGTAATTCAATTCATTCCGATCGTTCCTCTGTCTCTCACTTGAGCGCGCCACTAGTCTACATTCTCACCAAATATGATGGATCGATACTCGATATAGTGAAAGTATCGATTCTTCAAAGCATTTTCACAGGTGTCAGCTTTTGGGTTATTGGTCATCTTGGGACACGAACTGTATTATAATAGTAATGCAATGCATTTTTAGTTCAATATTACGGCGAAAATGTCTAAAGACAAAATAATTTATGATGTACCTGGATTTTGTCGTAACTGTGGTTCTGTTTCTCCGCTTGTAGAGCTTTCAGGAAACGTAATTTGTGAGAGATGCTAGACTAGAACGAATTGGATCATTCGATGCCGAAGGTAAGATTTCCAATCTTAGGCCAATGATAACTAGGAATTGGGAATTCTATTTGTTGAAAAAATTGATGGTATTTGTTTAGTATATTATGATACTGCTACAATTTCCCAGCAAAAAATATCCTATGGATCAATAGTTTGCCATAGACTACAATGAATTTCTTTGGTTTAAGGGACCTTTTTAGCTTTGCTAAACAACAGCTTTGACACGCTTCTCCTCAGTGCTACCTAATAGTTGGGTAACTTGAAAATGTCTGGTTTTAAGGTTGGCTTAACCCACTAGCATAGGTTGGTGTTGTCAAAAGGTTAGATTAGCTTCAGGTGCGTGGTTGGAAAAAAATTACAATATTCTCATGAAATATGTGTTGCCCACCAAAACCAAATGGCTCCTGATAGTTGATTTAGAGGTGGGGTGAAATGCTTGAAAAGAGATATTGACTAGAAATGGTACCAATATCGAATACTAAAAATAATTACCAAATTGATTTCATTATGAAATTCCCACATTGACGACAACGACACGACGACGACATTCTCATTTCGTTCTGCGCATGCGTCACCAGCCCGCGCTCTGATTGGTCCATCCTTTTGGAACTTCTGACCAGCCCAATTTCTAGGTTAAGTGACTGGGTACGAAGTTTGAATGTTCGCTGTTCGGAATCGATTGTCAATTAATATTAATAATATTAGTACGACAATATTAATATAATAATCAGTAAATAAAATTATAATACAAACCTTTTCAAGTCATACCGGTACTGCAATTTTGAGAGCTTGATAGCCGACAGCTACAGCTATCATTTGAACAAAGATAGACATGGACCAATCAGAGCATGGGCTGGTGACGCATGCGCAGAACAAAATGAGAATGTCGTCGTCGTGTCGTTGTCGTCAATGTGGGAATTGACCTTTAAGGTAGGGTTTCGCTTCTGCGGATGCGCAGCCGATCTCAGCTGCAGATAGTCAAAATAGCAACTAATTAAAACTTGAAATTTTTAAGAATAACCATGCATAAATAGGAACAATATAGTACGAATATTGTTCATTCACTGAATTTATTAATATTCAGTATTTAATATACACGTAGGTACAATTTTATTGTTTGAAAATATTGTTATTTTAATCTGAGATCGGCTGCGCATCGACAAAAGCAAAAACTCACCTTTACTTTCAAGAAATTCTGGTTCTCAGAGCTTTTCTGAGATAGTAATGGTTTATAAGATAACGATGATAACACTAAGCTTTTGATTCTGTACAAGAGTAGCCATCATGGTTGCGAATCAAAACTTCTATTTGGTAGTTTTCAATTCGCATGTTTCATGTAAGCAGGTGAAGAGTAAAGTGATGGATCCAGCAGACGACAGCTGTGACTGTGATGAAGGGCCAGTAGACATCAAAGAAGAGATGGACATTGACGACACTCACTACTGGTCACTCATCAGGAAGGCACGAGCTGACATCAAACGAGAACAGGTAACTCAACTCTATTCAGTGACAGGCGGTCTTTCTATTCTATGTTAGTTGAATATGCTGCATGAAGCATTCAACTGAGTCTACCTCCACTTTTGCTGCACCTCTGGTCAATGGTTTAATTATCCATATTCCTTCTAGCTTTCTTGTGTATTTACAAAGAACTCCTTGCAGATTATAATTTATTTCACTAACACAATGTGTTACTCCACCGATTGTAAAATGTATAATTGATACTTTATTTTATTCTATGGTATGGTAATTGATTTCACTATTCACTTTTCTTTGAGTCTCTCCCAGTTCTTTACTTGTAAAATCTATAATTATTATGTGCAGTAGGTTTCTCCTAATATTAACTATAGCAGGATCCATTCAACTTCCAGGATCCAGTCAGAAATCAGCTGTTTTGGTAATTCTTAAATAGTGACTTCGACACAATAATCAAAAGGATTAAAAGTCTCGAAGACCTTTTTAAAGAAGACCTTTCAATGAATAACTTTTTAAAAGACCTTTTCAATAATCTGCGAGATTCAGCATTTTTGTAGGTTAAGTATTGTGATCATATGCTGCATATGATCTGCTGTGATCATACGGATCACTGCTGCAGCTAGCATGAATTCCGATCTAGTAAGAACAAAATTATATCCCAACAGATTAAAACCCCACAATACAGCTCACCAAAGTAAAATTCTCTGGGTTTGAGAATGATTTGCTTCAAGACACTTTTATCTTCTTACTAGGCCTATATATATGAATTTGTAGGCTACTTGATCATTTATATTATTTTTACTGAGAAAGTAGAGATATATATGCTTATTCATTTTTATCTATTGTTTTCAGTGTGATGAACCTTCAATGGTCTTCTCTAGCAGTGATGGCCACTCCAATTTAGAATACACAGAATTTGTGAGGTTTTCTTATTGCTTTCTTATAAAGCTTCTTGTTGCAATTTCAATTTTTCCACGTATCATTCAAAATAGCAGGATTCTTCCTTATGTAAAGTTTTTATATATTTTCACTTGAATTCCTTGTAACCACGGTGCATGATGGCAGATTGCAATTTTCCTAAGATATATAGCTTTCTAGAGACTCAATTCAGGCTATGGAATGACTGGATTGTGAATAAGAAATTTGAGAAATTGAATGAAATATTGTTGAAAACTTTGAAGACTTGAACAAGTTATTAGAAGACATCAGGAGATTCACGGTTTGGTAATGCTGCGTTTGCTGTAACCAAGATCAAATCACGGGATCACCAGATCCAGAGATCATTGATCCTGGATCAATTATTAGTCGCATGCCAGCATTGCCAAAACACGGATGTGATCTAATCAGCCAATCCTAGATCATGATCCAGCCAGACGAATGTGTTTTCGAATAGTACATTTTCAGTCAGGTTTTGAGTCAGCATAACAGAAATCCAGCCCAGAACTGGCTGGGACCGGGTTTTTAGAACATAAGTTTTTGGTTGGAAATTTTGGTGTTGCAGGCGATTCACAGCATAACCTAATTTTGCATTATCAAAATAGAAATCGAAATAAAAATATTATCAAGGTGAAACAGTGTTGGGCTGAGTTTTTTATTTCTCTATCAAATTATTTCGGAATCATTCTATTCATATTTTGGTGCTTTTTGGCATTTATATCGACCTTTTTAGAATTCTAAATTGATTTAACTCTTCATAGTTTTTAGCTTTGGAAGTGGAAATTTGTGTTTAATGGTAGATGTAAACATAACCTTTTGAAATAGTGCAAAACAAATTAAACATATGTTTTGGACTATGTGTATGTCATTAGTGTACTTCTTTGAATAAATAAATCGTGTTATTTAAATAATTTGTTAGTGTGTATAATTAACTGAATATGTGGATTAATTAATGAAAAATCGTAATTACTTTTTAATTAATTGGAGATACCACGTCTAATTTGCATAATTCTTTTCAAATTGGTTCATCCAAAATCAATGTCTATTCACTAATAGACATAAATTGACAGAGGTAATATGTTTTTAATAGATTTCGAGCTCCAGTTCGAAAGAGAGTGTTTTCTATTCTCATTGAAAGTGTAATATAACCTAGAAACTGCAGAGTAATCCTACTGTGTCGAGGTATCAGCACGATCCTGGATCAATCAGTCACGTGGTAGGATCAAATTCCTAATCCAGGAATTGGGTGCAACAAAATATCAGTAGATTAATGTACCTCGATCATGATCCAGGATCACGATCCTAGATCTCACGCTTGATCTCGCTTTGGTGCAATGGAAATTCCTAGATCAAATATGCTGCATGAACATGGATCACGATGCTGGATGAGACAAATCTTGGTTGGTTGCAACCCAGCATAACGCAAGTTTTCATATTGAGACCCATATTAATTATTATTATGCAAGATCACTCTCATTCAATTAAGTCACCATTATTGCTGTAAAGTATAAAAAAATCTGTATAAGATTCAATTCCAGATATTGGACTGTTAATAATTGAGCAACAGATGATGAAGATCTGGAGCTTAGAAGTATAAATTGATCTTTGTTTTTATGAAACTAGTATTTTTTGAGACCCTTTTTCCTCCCCCCCTGCCCTTTTATCTAGCATCCATTCCTCCTCATGAACCACCAGCTCATACTCCTCCTCCCCTCAAGTCTTCGCCCTTCACCTTCTCACTCACTGTTTCTCTACACTTCCCACAGCTTGTTTTGATCCAATTTCTCACTCCATTCCCTCTATTCTCCCTTCTTTGTCTCTTTCTTGAACGTCTTGGTGTACTATTCAGACCTCTTTTTCATTCAGTTGATTCATTGTGTTTCAGGTGGGAGAAAATAAGCTCAGCTAGTATTGAGTAAAATTGGAAGAATTTGGGTGATAAGCTTAGATTCATGAAAAAGAGTGCATACCACCAGGTATTGTCCAAGAACACATTACTAATTACGACCGACGCAATAGAAAGTCATGTTTTTGTTTGTTGATAACTTGCATTCAGGATAGGTTTTAATATTATCCGTTTTCCTATTCTGGAATCTGTACTAATAAAGGTTGACAGCCCTATCATTATTGAAATGACTCATGGATTTTGCTATAGTCGAGAGAGAGTCTGAGGTGGCGGCTGCTACAGTGCTGTCGTTGTTTGCCTATAATATTGATTTGGACTATCTCCAGCTTCGCCCGATGTGTCTATATGAATATCATGGCAGATAATTAAATTAGCAAAATTGACTTTGAAGACTGTCACTTGCACGTGAACTATAGCTGAAAGGTAGAATAATGTTGGTTACCCTTATCTAGGGTAAAAAGATAAAAACATTTTGGAACAATAATCACACGGGTAGTGCAAACTGTACTGCTGGAGATAGGCCTTTTCTGCTTTCAAAATAGGATTTTTAGTCGTTCATTTTGTAGTAACCATTTCTTCCGCTTACCACTGAGCATCCATGGCTACAGCTATTCGCTTAGTGGGATTACTTAGCAGAATATTATTTTCTAGGCAGACTCTAAATTTAATAAGTGACTCTGAATGTTATTATTCTGCCTGATTACTGAAATTGCTCTTACAGTTTCATGGTATCAAAATAGGAATTATGTGTTCATTTATTAATTTTTTCAACAACAATGAATAGTTCTCATGCGTAGAAGAAAATATATAAGTGTAAGAGCATTGCTCATTAATTAGGAATTTTGAAATAAGCTATTAAGCTTTTTAAAAATCTTCTTGTGTGAATTGGAATGCTGTTCTAAATTTAAGTCAGAACATACCTTCACTCAATTGACAAGTGCCAGAATTGCAGTCAAATTTGATTATGCAAAAAAAACCAACTGGGGACAATCACATTTGAAGGTTATAAAAAGTTAGTTTTTGCAGATAATCACTTATTTAAGTTCAGTATGGATGTCAATATGTTTTACAAGAAGAAGTTCACATTGAACTCAGTACATCAAACTGTAGGCTACCGGCTCATGAATTTAAAATGTCTTGCTATATCTGGAAATAGATTCAACTTTTGGTCCAAAAATTTTAATCTTAGTCATGTACTTATTAATTGATCCTTGAACAGTAATAATATATATTTCAGGAAAAATATGTGACAAGGCTGTGACACTTGTCATATTCAAATTTTGCTTTGTTCTCTATACTTCAGAACAATTTTTCAACAGTGACTTGTTTACAGGGAAAGAGAATGGATGCAAGATTCAGTCCAGTCCTGTCCAGACTAAAATTGATGGTCATAATCCAGAGAGAACTACATGCCAATACCTCAAGATCAAGGACAATGTAGTGGGAACATGGATACCACTGATGGACTGGATCAAGATAAAAAGAACGGTGAATATAAATACCAAATTCAACACAACTCAGATGATCATGATCAATGCTCAGACGACAACAAACAACATCCATTCGAAATGATAGTGCTCAAACCAGAGATAGTGGTTAAAGGGAGAACAACATTTGAGAATAGCTGAAGGAGGACTACAAGTGAAAAAAAGAGATTGAAGATGAAAATTCCATGAATGATGGAAGCTTCTCTACTAATCCATCAAACAGGTTCCCAATAAAACAAGAGCATAATATAAAAGCAGAGAATGAGGAAGATTTGAATGAAATAGAATCAGATGAGGGATGTAATTCTGTTTCTACAATGATGCAAATCCAGGATATTTCACCTGTTACAGATACTGCAATTATTGTTTCTTCCAAAACTGAAAACAATTCTATTGCCTTGGATGAACAAGACTTGAGTGTGGAAAGTATTGGAGAACAAGAAAAATCAACTTCAAATGAGAGTGCCAATAAATCTACTGAACAATTATCATTCACTGCTAATCAACATGTTCATAGTAGCAAGTCTTATACTTGTGAATACTATGATTATAGAACTAATAAAGAAATCACATTTCAGGACCCATTCATATACACATACTGGAAGAAAGACCTTACAGTTGTGAATTTTGTGATAAAACATTTACTCATGAATTTAATCTTACTAGACATTTAGTATACACATACTGGAGAGACCTTACAGTTGTGAATTTTGTGATAAAAACATTTACTCAGAAATCACATCTTACCTCACATTTACATACACATACTGAGAGAAGACCTTATAGTTGTGAATTTTGTGATAGAACATTCAGTGATAGATCCAGTCTCTCTAGACACTTACATACACATACTGGAGAGAGACCTTATAGTTGTGGATTTTGTGATAAAACATTTACTCGGAAATCACAGCTTACCGCCCACTTACATACACATACTGGAGAGAGACCTTATGGTTGTAAATTTTCTGATAAAACATTCACTCATACATCATCTCTTACCACACACTTACATACACATACTGGAGAGAGACCTTACATTTGTGAATTTTGTGAAAAAAGATTGACTCAGAAATCACATCTTACCGCACACTTACATACGCATGCGGGAGGGGGAGCTTATAGTGGTGAATTTTGTGATAGAACATTCAGTGATAGATCCAGTCTCTCTAGACACTTACATACACATACTGGAGAGAGACCTTACAGTTGTGAATTTTGTGATAAAACATTTATTCGGAAATCACATCTTACCGCACATATTAGGTGCTTACACACAGGAGATAAACCTTGAGGCTGAGAATAGTGTTCTAAAAATACATCCTAATATCTTTCATTGCCCCACATTCACATTCAATCATTCTCTTGCCACTGGTGGAAGGTGATACCATTTTATCTTTGATCAAAATCAACCCTCATCTTATATTCTTAGTAATATTGCATTCAACACCGCTCTCGGATGGGAGACCGGCACAAAAAATTGTGCAATTGGGCGAGGTGGAACCTACCCTTAAGGGTCTCCCCACTGATAAAAAGCCATACGATAAAAAAAGAAAGTATTATTGCAGGAGAAAACTACAGCTCATTTGAGCTCGGTTATAAATGTTCATAATTTTGTTATCTCTGTACAGTTAGATCCTTTTCCTAGTGTTGGTTCTCTGACTTAGAGCACAGTAATCAGCCCACTCAACCCAAATGAGTAAGAAATCACTTTCTATTCCATTATCTTGTTTCATAAAGGTTTTAGTAATCCTATTCAAGAGTTCTTTATCTTAATTCTCCCTTATTGTGATACTTAGATATTTTGGGAAATTTGCATCAAAATTTGATTACCATAATATTAAGGTCTTGAAGTGTTCACATACCTTCTCTTCCCAATATCATTGTTTCCCCTCTTCGATCCTTCCCATTTTCTTACGTTCATCTTTATTCCTGTTTTATAATATTGTATAGGCTGATGGTTCTAACGTATTGTGTACATAGTTTCCTTGTTTGCTGTCACTCACTCTATATTCAAATTGCCTTAGTTGGTGTTGACAGACACTTACTGATAAAACTCCGTTTTAGCCTAAATGTAATAATATAGAAAAAATTGCCATATTGGTCCCTCTGATGATGTACAAAGCTAAACGCAAATTGGAGCAAAGGCATCACACGTTTTAGTATAATTTTATAACATTGAAAATACAGTACTACTGTATTAGTATTTCTAGAGTGGTTGTCTCATCTAATCGGTCATTGAACCCATTTGCCTTCTCTCCTTTTTCATTAGGAGGCTACAGTTACTACAACAGAGATGTTCCATATTTATGAAATGTAATTTTTAAGAATCATTTTATTTTATCAGATTAGCATATTATATTATAAAGCATTATAGCCTCAGTGATACTGATTATGATGGAGATGATGCAGATTGACATGGCATGGGACTCCATGGCACTTGGATTGACAGCCATTCG
The DNA here is from genome assembly GCA_017141395.1 of Laodelphax striatellus. Taxonomy (NCBI): domain Eukaryota; kingdom Metazoa; phylum Arthropoda; class Insecta; order Hemiptera; family Delphacidae; genus Laodelphax; species Laodelphax striatellus. Next base: position 8,126,556 of record CM029543.1, on the reverse strand, counting down.
AGAACCACTACTTTCATGAAGGCTGAAGGATTTCTCATTGGGTGAGTAATTCACATAGTTACTTCATTCATTATTGTGTCACCTGTTAACCAATCCATGAACAAGGTATAATAGAGCTAGAATAGAAATAATTTAGATTATTATGGATTCCTATGGTTGTTAGGGTTATCCATGCTTCTTGGACTGTTATTCAATAATATAATGAAATGTAGGCGTACTTTTACATGCAATAGAGAACACCTACGGTTTAGTGCGGACGAGTTTCGAACAAATGTGTTCATCCTCAGCGCTTTGAGATACTACTCACGAAGCTATGTGTTGTATCTCATTTGTGAGTCGTATCACAAAGCGCTGAGGATGATTTGCGCGTGTTTATTGTCCGAAACACGTTCGCGACTCAACCGTAAGTGTCATCTATTGCAGTAAAAGTAGGCTTCTATTTCATTATATTACTGACCAGACTCAAAAAGCATGGATAACCACAACCAAAATAATATTATTATACAGTTGTTTCATCATCATCTAAATTTCTGGTACAGCTCAATATATCATGAATTAGTGAATTAGATGATACAATACAGTGTTCAGTATTAAAAAAAGTATATTTTTTGTGTTTGTTTGATTGGTCCAATAAAGATATAAAAATCCATGAATTTAATGGTGCTTTCAATGAATATAATCTACGATTGCAGCAATATAGGCTAATTTTTAATAATAATAAATAATACTAATAATAATAAATAAAGCCTTTATTGTTCCACTTTACATATTGATTTGAATAAAATTTAAATAAAATTCATATATTTACTGTAATGAATAACTAACTATACATTGAAAAATCATACTAGATAAATTGTCTTTTGAATTTTGTGGAAACCAAGCCCTATTGGGCAAAGGCCTCTCCCAGGACACACCCCTTGTCTCGATCGGCTGCGTTCTGCGTCCACCTAGTGCCGGCCACCTTGACGATGTCATCTTGCCATCGGACTCGCTGTCTGCCAACTTTTCTTGCTCTCCAGTTTGGATTCCATAGCGTCAGTCTCTTCGTCCACCTATTGTCGTTTAGTCTGGCCACATGACCGGCCCACTGCCACTTGAACTTTCGCACCTGCCTCACCCAATCTTCTGATTTTGTTATCGCTTTTATGTCGATGTTTCTTATCCTATCAGACCGTTTAATGTTGAGAATGCTGCGTTCCATGGCCATTTGAGTGGTTCGTATTTTACTCAGAACACTTTTCTTACAAGACCATGTTTGCGAGCCGTAGGTAAGTGTAGTAAAGACACAGCTTCTTAGAATCTCTATTTTACTTCCTGTGCCAATATTTGGATTCTTTATAATAAATTTCAATCCCCAAAATTTACTCCATGCGATCGCACATCTACGTTTGACCTCTCTCTCCGTTCTATCCCTGAAAGAGGTAAGCTGTCCTAGATACACCGTCTCGTCGGCCCACCTCAGTCGACAACCATCCAGTAACACATCTTCCGCTAATCTATTCGTCATTAGATAAGTTTTTGAGGGTTTATAGAGGCCGGCCAGTTTACTTGCTTCTGATAGATCGGTGATCATAGCTTGGAGTTGATGGGATGATTTAGCGATGAGAATAATGTCGTCTGCAAAGCGCAAATGATTCAAGTACTCTCCACCAATATTAACACCATACTTTTCCCACTTGAATTTTCGGAAAATCTCTTCCAAAGCAGCATTAAAGAGCATCGGAGAGAGAGGGTCTCCTTGCTTAACACCTCTCTGGATCAAGAAACTCTTACCTGGCTTATCCAACATCAGTCTCGCTGTGCTACCACTGTAGAGATTTTTTATTATATTTACATACGTTGTCGGAACGAATTGCGCTAGAGTCGTAAATAAAAACTGGTGCTCTATAGAATCGAACGCTTTTTGTAATCGATGAAAGCCAGGTATACTCAATTTGAAATTCCTCACATTTTTCGATTATCTGATTAATACTCTGGAGATGATCTATGGTTGAGAATCCACTTCGAAAACCTGCCTGCTCTACTAGTTGTTGTCGATCAAGTATTGGCTGTAGACGGTTCAGGAGCGTTTTCATGAAGAGTTTTCCAAAACACGATGATATACTTATCGGTCTATAGTTGTTTATGTCAAACATGTCACCTTTTATATAATAGTAAAATATCTGCTTCTTTCCACTGTGAAGGGACTGTCTGCTCTGTGAGAATTCTATTGAACAAAGCCAGGACCGTTCTCCTGACACCTCACACAGTGTTTTCAACATCTCGTTCGATATTTTATCTCTTCCAGAAATTGTACTTTTCTTCAATGATTTTGCAGCTACTTTCAATTCCTCCATAGACAACGGAAGTACCGTTTTCGTGGCCATTTCTCTCTTCTACGTTGCTTGAATATAACTCCTTATAGAAAACAGTAGCGATTCTTACTATACCTAATCTACTCCGCTCTACCTTGCCTCTCTTATCTCTCACTCCTATTTTCCATTCTATACCATCATAGAGCTGTTGTTTCAGTTTCTTCATGGATCCATTACAGTCTAGCACTGTTCTAATCAAATTGTCTTCATATGCTTTGAGGTCCTTTCGTATGTTATATTTTACTAATTTACAAATTAAATTGAACTCAATTTTGTCACGAACACTTTTATTTTTCTTTCTTTTCAGTGTTTCTCTTGAATTAATTAGTAATTTAGTTTCATCTGAGATTTTCCTTCCTTCCAATTCCGTGACTGATTCGAACATGTCTCTGAGAAATAATTCAAGTTGGTTATAACTTTCCTGTAAGCTAATTTCTCGCTGCTCACTCCATTGCTGGATTCTTGTCTCAAAATCCTGCAACTCATTCACATGAATCTAGTTGATCTTGTTGAATTATTTCCATCAACTAGCGATCTCGGTCCTCTCTTGTAAAAATCCTTTGACAACTCAACAGTAATCAGCCTATGGTCAGTGGTGAAGCGTAGCTTTCCTGATATTTCCAATTCTTTTTATTGTCCCTTTACTTTGCGCCAAAACGAAATCTATCTCATTTTCACCAGCTGGTTTGGTGAAATCCATGTCCATTTCTTGCCTTTTCTTTTCTTGAAGAACGTGTTTATTACTTTCAGTTCGTGTTCCAAACAAAATCGACTAATCTCTGGCCGGCATCGTTTCTGGAACCGTAACCATATTTTCCAACTACGACTTTCCCCAACTTCTTGATTTCCAACTTGACTATTGAAGTCACCTACAATTATATTAACATTTCTCCAACTTGTCTTCTCTTTGTTTAAAGCGATAGATAAGGACTGGTAGAATGACTCTCTGTCTGCTTCCTCGGCTACTGAGTAGGAGCATAGCCTATATTTGGAATATATTCAATATTCTTCGACTTATTTTTAACTTGAGCAGCGCTATTCTCTCAGATATTCCATTGAATTCAATTATTTTTGATTTTAGATAGTCTCTCACCATGAAGCCTACACCTCTTTGACCCTTAGTTGCTCCAAAATGATAAAGATGAATCCGCTCCTTCTTTGATTTATTTTCTCGCTTTTTCTTCGCACTTCAGCCACTCCGGGAACTTCGATGTTAGTTTGTGCGATTGCCTCTTCTAGTTCTGTTAGTCTCTCTTCTGTTCTCAGAGTTCTTACGTTTAGTGTGCCTAATGTTAACCCTGGGAGGTATTGGTCTTTTCTCCCCTCGATGACCAGTCTTTCTGGGGAAATGCTAATTTTTTCATTTCTATTACAATAATCCTTTAACAATTTATTATGTTTGATTGGCGGCCTGGTTTCCGTTAAATCCTATTCTGTCTTATCCAAATTCTTTGATTCACCTTTCTCTCGAAAGTAACTATCTATTACTCCCTTCTTCCCTCCACTCCCTTTTCCTTGCTGATTTTTCTTCCTGTTGCTCCCTTCTCGTCAGTTTGTTTGAATACTTTCGTTTGATGCTCTTCCTTCATTGGGGAAACACTGAGCTCCCGCTTTTGTTTCCTTTTTAGTATCGATCACGACTATTTTGCCATACTTGATAGTAGCAAATTTTCCTTCTTTTCTTGCTGTCATTACTTTCTCTCTTAGACTTTCCTAATTCGTTGAATTTCTTCCGGGTAATCCTCTGAGATGAAAATGTTTGAGTTTTTCAATTTTTACTGTTTTTAATATTTCCACTTTCCTCCTCAAAGTAGTTAATGAGAGTAAGATAGGTCTGCTATCATTTTCCGTGATTTTTCCTATTCTCCTTATGGAATCGACTTCCCCCTCTTCAATCTGAACGTTGAGTTTTCCTTTGATCAAATCAAGAATTATGCTAAGTAAATATTTTCCATCGTCCTTCTTCACGCCGTGAATGATGAGATTCCTTTCTCTTACCTTCTTTCCAACTTATATATTTTCTCTCTCTGATCATTCAGTGTTGTGTTGATCCTACATAATTGATCCTTCATCATATTACCAACTTTATCGGTTATCATATCCAGTTTTTGATCTATTTCGCTTTTGAGTTCATTTTTCAAATTCGTTGTGAATTTATCGAACATTGCATCCAATTCTTCTTGGTCCATCTCTTTTTACCTTCGGTTCCAATTGCTCCAGGTGCAATAGTTGAAAAAATAAAAATGAATAAATAGATACTGATTATTGTAGAGAATACTAGACCGATGCCATTCATAGACTAATTATCTCACTTTGAATAGTTTACGTACAGTTGAATTTTTATAAAGGATAGGAATCACGGGAATGAATGGAATTCGTCAAGAGAGCTGTCATGACATTGGTACGATAAGGAAGCTCCTGAGGTGATAGGTTTTAAATTAGGACAGATAAGTGACAAGGATTCCTTCGAATATCAATGTGACACAGTTTCTGAAATAACGGATAAACAATAGCATCCAAAATAAGAATAATAACAGCCCAAACTGATAAGATTCTCATCCGCTTCACAAGGTAGTACTGGTTCCTTCAATATAAGTAGTTACTTCCAAGATAAGATTATAGTTTTTGGCAGAATCAAATTTCTATCTTCTGTAGATACCAGAACTGTGTTATACACTATCTAACGAAAAAGTGCATTGATACTTCTAATTGTTTGATTTGCTCTAGATGGCGTTGTAATGTGCTTGTAGTTCAAGGAAGCTTCCTTGGTTTAACTCATTCTCGAATTATCGTAGAGGCCAATTTTCAATTTAATCGTTGGCACAACCTTAGTTCAAAGTGCAATCCTATTCAAACTGCTATATTTCTGTGTATTGCCAAAAATAATGGCGGAATACAGTTGTTAGCCCAAGAGAGAGTGACTTGAAGTGTTCGTTACTCACGAGCTGTGTCCACCAAAGGGAATCGAAACTGTCCTTCCTAGAGTGGAATGTTCTTAGCACTGATCACACACCAAAATATTTATTTCAAGAGCTGAATAACGCACGATTTAGCAAAAATTTAAGGAGCTATTTCATTAACTGCTTTCCAACTGCAACCAGTGTTGCCAACCCTAATTTTAATATTAATAAATAACTATATAGTAAGTAGCCTACTATTGTAATAGTTATGCTCAAATCTTCAATCATTTTGAGAAAAAGGTTCACATTACATCTCAAAGGATTATCAACTACATATTATTATCTACCTCAATAAGTAGAAGTGAATCAATATTTTTAGCCTGGTTGGGAAGAAAGTTATCTTTCAAAACTAGGTACTGCTTAGTATAGTTGTTCTTGGAAGTATATAATAGTTGAATCTCCACTTTTCATATTTAAAAGTCTACTATCAATTTGTCAAGTCTATATAAATAAATACATTTTATTTGATCAATATAAATAAAAATATACAAAAGAAATACATTATTAATAATATCACAAAACAAAGATCATTTTATTAATAATCATGCATAATTATTAATAAAATTTAATATCACAGCATTATACAAGTACAAATTTATACCAATCAAGATCTCTTTGTAGCTTAGTTAATCTTGAAAATTAAAAAATTGGCTTTAATTTCGGTTTGCAGTTGTCGTTTTCTGCTGGGTGGCGACTGAAATACTTCCCGCCTGAAGAATTCTCGCCTCTTGTCGAAAGCCTGCTTCCTCAACAGGTGCTGTCCATAGATCCATACTTTGGAAACTTGAACAAATGTGTGCTGGCCCGGCCGTGGCCTGTCGAGGATGATACCGCCTTTGTACCGACTCCTGTAGACACAACAAAGGTGAATTGAATTGAATTAATCAATTCCAAATCAAAGCAAATACTATCTATTCATCTGAAAAGTTCAATGAAATACAATCAATCAAATCAAATCTAATCATCTTGAAAAATAAAAAAACTATAATAAATTTTCAAACATCACATTTACACGGAATGTGAATTAATTAGTGATTTATCGTATAACATTATTAACTGTTTCTTTTTCCAAACTATTTTATTTGTTTATCCGATTTAATAAAGATCAATGTATTCTTTCATCAATGAATTCGGTATATCTTCAGAGTATTTTTCAAGTGAGAGTACTTTTTGCCTTTGAAGGTATCATAAAATTGAAACAAACTGTTTTCAATATAAATAATCCACTTAAATTTGAATATAAACCAAATTCTCAATATTGCGGTCTTATTTTCAAAATAGTGATGATAATGATAATGAATTGTTACTTCTAGTATCAGTCGAAGTACGGTATAGGAATAGTAATTTATTTATTTATTTATTTATTCATCATACATGCCATGGGTGATACAATAAGCCACATCAACAATTGTCATATACAAAAATGAAACACACAATAACAGATAAATGAAGCAGATAACAATAACTATCAAATATCCCTAACTAAAATTTAATATAAAATCACTACAATACAATATCATCCACTGGAATAAAACATTAAATTACTAAAATACAAGATCAGATCATCACAGTGAGACAATAAGAGAATAGTTGACAATATATATCAGTTCAGTTGATAATAATATTTATCAGTTCAACAGACTCTGCCAACTATAAAAACAATTTTCAATGAGCCATGATCTCAGTCTATTCTTGAAGACACTTAGGGAGGGAATTAGTAATAAATAATTACTAATTATTATTTAAAATATTAAACTGCTATATCCAGTGAGAAATATGGCCGCCATACTTTTTGCCAAATTTTTGAATTTTATTTGAGATCACTGTTATCTGAGATTAACCATTCACTAAATTTTCAAACTTATTCCGAGAGAAACTGTATAAAAAATAACTATTCTAACATTGAAAATTGTCTTTCTAATCTTGGTATTGTTTTGAAAGCTTAAAATGATGAAAACTAACACTGGCAAAGGCAAATTTTAGGTAAGAAGTAAATTACTCAACGTAACGTATGATTTGCATTTCATTTCAATGCAAATCTGTGGGAATTGATAAAAGTATGGTGGATTTGTTTGAGCTAACCAATCAAAAGTGTGACATCAAATTAATGGCCACACTGTTATTATACAATACTGTACAATATGAGTGCTTTGGTTCCCTTGCTCACAAGTCAGATATTCAATTCAATTTTATTAAGATGGAAGGAAATGAGATATTGCAACTATTCAATTGCTTTTAAATCATAATTGACCGAGCGAAGAGAAGACTGAGTGAAGCTTAGTCTGAACGAAGTGAAGTCTTGTTTCAAGTCGATTGGCTTTCGTCTGTGTGTTTGTTTGTGTGTAATGCATTTACGACTAAATGCATTGACAAATTTCAATAAGATTTGGCAGAAATGTTCATTTTGAGACTGCGCGACGATGTATATGTAAGGTTTTAATTTTGCATTTTAAGGACGAAATAGAAGGAAAAGAGAATGGCTGTATGGAATTTATATAGCTATATATATAGAATATACAATAGCTATATGGAACATGTGATAGGATTTATTTTGAATTGAATATAAATATCGTCATATTATGGAATGATCATCAGCTGGGTCAGAATAAGATTTTTTCGCTGTAGTCATAACATTTTTTAGCAGTCAGAGGGGCGCCGCGAAAGCGGCAGTTTGGACGTCGCGTTTGTTTAAAAATAAATAACTAAAAATAAAATAAATAATAACAAATGAAATGAAAATTGAAAATATAAAAATATAGAATATAAAAATAAATAAAAATGTAAAAAAATAAAAAAATTAAATTAGATGTACATAACGTATTTTGGGGGGCGCCAGACAACATCTCTCTCGACACAGTTGACAGGACCAATTTTGTACACGTGGACAAGAAAACAGCTAATTTACAGATAAACGCATTGTCAGATTTCAGCAAGCATGGCTTTTTCGCGAGGTCTACTGTTCACAGAACTACTAGTAGTTAATTGAACAAAAATCCTAATTAATAATGCCATATAATACTCTGAAGACTTCTGCTACTGCAAATATTGACAACAGAATAATAGCTACAGTAAGGAAATTCGATGAATGCTGCTGTTCAAAAATCTTTTGCCAGGGCGAGAATAGAACCCAGCACCTCTTGTAGCGTTAATCGAACCCAGAGGTGCTGGGTTCGATTCCAGTCAGGGCTAAAGTGTTTTGTACAGCATCATTTATTCTTTCCGTTAATTTCCTGAATTTCCTCAGCTATTATTCTGTTGTCAATATTCGCAGTAGCGGAAGTCTTTAGAGTATTATTATGGCATTATTAATTAGGATTTTCGTTCAATTAATTATTATCAATATTCTATTATATATTAGATGATGCTTTATAAAAAAATCGATCTTGTACAAACGCCATAATATTTGAACCATCTTCAGGCTTTATTTGAATTAGTTCAACATTGTTTGTTGTTTTGTATAGTATTATTTGAGCTTCTCCGGGCTTCGTTATGCTGTCATAAATACTCAAACTTTCATGTCGTTATTATATGCTATGATATTATTGAGAAAATTCTATTTGTTTTATTCTAGAAATGCGAAAAGTGGAGTACACCAAAAATCCGCTTGTAATCACTTAAATGCCGAAGATGACTCCCATCAAATCGTGCATCGAAGCGGATCTCCACAGGCCAAGTGGTTTCCGACTCGATCGGGACAAGAATGTTCTCAGGTTAGAAATGGCTACATAATTGAAATTGAAATACTTTATTCTTCTAAATAAACGTAATAAGATCATACAAAAGTTGGAGGCTTCGTTTGTGGGTACATGCCTGTGAGAAAGGAGCGATTTGTAGGTTACTGCTTTTTATTCATATCCTGGCACGCACAGTCCTCTCTATGCTGCTACCTACTAGCACAGAAAAGGAGAGGTTACTCAAAAAGGAGAGATAGTTATAGCTTATAAATAACTAAATATAATAATTAGTTGGTTGTGTATCTGAAGTTGTTATAGCTTATAATTAACTAAATATAATAAGTTGGTTGAGTATGTTTAAAAGGAAAAAATGATGTAAAAAGATGAAAAACTCAATGTAGTGAAAACATTTGATTAGAGAAATATCCTGATAAAAAGAATAATTGAATAATATTTTCATAAGAGATTATATTCCTACCTGTCAACTAGGTAGGCTACATTCTTCAATATGCTTCTGATGTATTGCTAAATCTTTGAAAAACACTATTCACATAATGTGTTGATTTAAGATAGAAGTATGTGCGATTTATTAATCTTGAACAAATCTTGACTATTGGAATTAGATAGTTATTAGTTTAATACTGTAACGTAGCCTTATACAGTTTGAGTGAAAGATTTGGAAACGGCTCAATATTTCTCATACAAAGGTAATTTGATGGTAGGTGACATTGGGGATCGTACTAAAATTGAAAAAACTACTTTACTGTGACTTCACAGTTAAATGTATTTTAATCATTAATCAGACATATTTACATTGTCAGAGTGGATGAAAAGTATGAGAACGGCTTGATATCTCATAATACAAAGTTAATTTGATGGTAGGGGTGATTGAGGATCCTACTCAAATCAAAAAACTTTACAGTGACTTTTCAAATTTAGTCCGTCATCTTGGACTTATTTTACCATTATATATTATTATAGATATGCTATATTTTACAAATGATGATGTGGTGATGCAATACATGATTTTGATACGGAATTGTGCAATTAGGCGAGGTGGAACATACCCGTAAGGGTCTCCCCACCAATAGAAAGCCATGCAATAAAAAAACGGAATTTTAAGGCAAAGTGAATGGCGAAATCCGCACATCGACATGTCGACCGGTTTTGTGATATTAACTGATTCTAGTAAATATGTATGATTAATAATTGAAATATCTCGGGAACGGTTTGACTAATCGCTATTCATTTCTCTTCAAATTCTGTATCGAAATCATCTATAACGTGACAACGTTCTCAATGAAAAAATGAAGTTGGATTCAATAGGCGGTCCAGATTTTTGAAGTCACAGTAAAGTAGTATTTTCAATTTTAGAACGATCCCCAATATTACTTATTGTCAGATCACCTTTGTATAAGAAATATTGAGCCGTTTCCAAACTTTTCACCCACCCTTTACAGGCCCTGTGTGGTGTAAAAGATTTGTTTTATATGTGCACGGTACCTGAACAAATTGTTACTATTGTGTTTTGTCGTATGCTTGTATCTTGTGGCTAAATAAGTTGATTTGATTTGTAGACAAATGGGTTATATTGTTATGGATTGTGGGTTAATATTGTGTGTTTCTAGGTCAAGTGGACTTGATTCGCGGCGCGGGCGAAGCGCTGGACGGAAAAGGCAGGCCCATCATTGCCATGACATCCACCAACCCAAAGACAAACGAGAGCAAAATCGTTCCTTTCATCAAACAAGGTCAGCACCTCAAATTGGTGTTTTACTTTTTGTTTCTGTCATAGGTCTTCAGTGTAATATACTTATAATTATTGCAAATACAGAACTCTTACTATTTGACGCACAGTGACTGTATAATAACAGTGTGGCCATTTTTGTAGAGCACTTGATAACAGTATAGGGAGATCATTTTTTCCCGCCGCCGCCATACTTTTGTCAAAGTTTTGAATTTGATATGGGTTCACAGGCAAACATTAACCCATTCACTCATTTTTGAAACTCATTTCAAGAGAAACTACATCATAAATAACTTTTCTAACATGGAAAATAGTCTCCCCACTCTTGGTATTGTGTTAAAACCTTAAAATGATGAAAACTAACACTATCATTGTGGGTAGAAGTGAATCACTCAACATAACATGTATGATTTGCTTTTCATTTCAATGCAAATATTATATACTAGTAATTATAAACTAATTATATTAATATTTAATTATTAACTCAATTATATTATTATAATAATATTGTATTGTATTATATTATGGGAATTAGCAAAATTATGGTTGATTTGACGGTCTAACCAATTAAAAGTGTGACATCGAATTTCCACACTGTTATTATACAGCCTATGTATTTGAGGTGTCTTGGTCTGTATTGTCAATTTTTCTTTAATTAATTTATTAATTCCGAACTTATATTATTTTATGTACTACTGCTATGAAATAATTTTGTTTTTATGCAAATGCCACGGTGCTGTGTTGGTTAGGATGCAAACACAAAGAAAGCTGGTTGCTAGCGCTTGCTTCAGCTGTCTGTGTGAGGCAAACATGAGCCCATTCGCTCACTTTCAAACTTTCTTCAAGAGAAACCTCATTGGAAAATCACTTTTTCAACGTTAGAAAGGGTCTCGCTACTTTTGATATTATAATAATTTATGGATCGAAATTCCAAATTGATAATGACATAGAATACTCTGAAGACTTCCGCTACTTGCGAATATTAACAGCATAATAAAGCAATAGCATATTAACAACAGAATAAAAATAGAATAAAGGAAATTCGATAAATGCTGCTGTATTTTCTTACCAGCTATTATTCTTTTGTCAATATTCGCAGTAGCCGAAGTCTTCAGAGTATTCTATGGCATTATTAATTTGGAATTTCGATCATTGAATTATTATTATTCAAAAAGCAATATTGAACAGTTGCCATATTCAATTTCCTTCAAAGTTTTGGTATTGTTCTGAAAGCATTAGATGATGAAAACTAACACTAGCACTGGCAAGTTTTATGTATATCTTAACAAAACATATTTTACAATTTATTTATTCACTCAAACAATCACAAATTACAAGCAACAAGATACAAAGGTGAGGTTAAACAATAAATACAAATTTATTCAATTATTCAAGTATAAATATAAGGGAAGTAGACAATTAGTCGAAGGGAAAACTGGCCGCAGTCAGGTGGCACAGGCTCTCTATGCTGCTAACCTACTAGCGAGGTTAGCTACCAAGAAGGTTAAGACTGGTGAGAACCTAGCAGAGAGCGATTGGGTACATCCCTAAATATTATGGTAATTGGCAAAAATTAAATGTGTAACATTCAATGGTCACACTGTGATTGTACGGTCTCTTAAGTCTGATTATTCATGTCTCACATGTACTTGAACATAATCATTTTTGAAAATGAGACTTGAAATAACGAATTTGTTTTTTCTCTTGTCTCCAAATCTCGAAGGTTTTTCAACCTGGGAATCGCAATTACAATTTGAAATATTTGTTTTTTATTTTATTTGTAGGCGCTGGAGTGGTTACGTCACGTGCGCATGTGCACTACGTGGTGACAGAGTAGGGCATCGCTTCGCTGTTTGGAGAAAGCTTACGTCAGCGCGCCTACCATCTCATCAACATAGCGCATCCATCGCACCGCGAGGCGCTCGAAAAGGCTGCCTTCGAACGGCTCAAGGTCATGCCTTCACCTTGAACGACCTTCAAGGTCTTGCATTCACCTTGAGCGACCTTCACTGTGTTTTCATCATGCAAATAAAACTATTCAAGACAATCTACTGTAATTGATGATGTGATAGAGACGGTTGCAACAGGTGGTTTAATCCAAGGATTCTTAATTAAATTGATTATTGATTGATTAAATGATTGATTGAATTATTGATCAAATGATTATTGATTGATTGTAAAATAATAGACAAGTTATTGATTGACTGTGTGAACTGATATGAGATTTGTTTGAAGCCGCAGAATGTAAAGTGACTCATACACTTACTTGTCGTGCCTTTTTTTATATTGGCTTGTGGGTCGCACTGCGGGTAGAGGGTTGATCGTGGATGCTCAATTATTGTGGATGTTGTATAAGCTATAGATAACCATCTACTATCTAGTAACCAATCAGATTTAGATCTATACAGAATGGTACGGGGTGCCAAATAAATATATAAGCCAGTATAAAAATGCTGTCTAGTGTATGTGTCGCTTGAGGCTGGTTTATTTCGCTAATAAGTCATCTGAAATGGCAATGAATTACCATGTCATTGAAGGTTTTTCAGTATTTGTAAAGTATCTGAATTTAACCCCTATACGATATTATCATGACTGTACATGCTGAAGGTTGAAGGCGTAGATACCAATATCAAGGCGTAGCATGTAAATAACCATGGTTCCACACCGTACCATGTCTAAATGTGTTTTTGCCTATTCCCATAACACAGGACATCTAGATTTTCCATTAAAGACGCCCCCTAAACTGAGAATGAACTACCTCATTACAGATTTTCCTATTTTCAAAGTGTATACATATTCAAGCACTGTCTGATTCACGCAGTCAGGGACATAAACAGACAATGAATTACCTCATTACAGCTTTTTACCATGTTAAAAAAAGTATTTGAATTTATTTATACTATTTAATGCAATCGTGATAATATTGAGTTATCAATATGTAAATGTTGATTGAAATGTGAAACGGCGTCAAAAGCTTTAATAAAGTAATTAAAAGTCAGTTAGGGATCTGTTTTATAATAATCGAGATCAAGATTACTAGACAGATTCTAGTAATTTGTCTAGTAATCTTGGTTTCATTGCAAGTGCTTCTAACCCAAGTTTTGTAGAGACCTAAGGTTGGCCAATCCTCATAAGAGCCCAGCAGTCCAATTTTTCCCGATTAGTCTTGCTATAATGACGTCAATCAGTGCCCGGGTTAACATATGCCCTATATCTATATTCAAGACTCATCACTTATCTAGTATTCAAATCTTTCCAGATGGTTTTTGGAAAAATGAAAATTTTCAAATTTCTATCTTATAGATTGTCAGATAACAATAATAAATTAAAATAATGCAATAAAAATAATTACTGTGATCAAATATCTACAATAATAATAAGAAATCATTTAATATAATTGTAATATCACGCCTTGCTTGCCAAACAGTAAACTTCAACTATTCAGATTTTCCAGCTGATTTCTGAGAATTTGAAATTATCACAAATCTCTAGCACAACATGGAAAGCCTAGTATAAGTTGATGTTGATTTTCGATAAATTCATAATTTGATTCAAATTTACTAAATTTAACCTACAGTAATTATATATCTACAGTAATTATTCATTTAGTATTCTACAATAATTGATATTTAACGGAAGGAACAACAGGCTTACGCCGAAAACTGTACCTTTTTAAATTTACATTACCTATGAAAACAATCCAAATCTAGGTTATGAGACATTTTTCACAAAGAAAACACTAAAGGAATTTCGAATATTTTAAATGGTAGGCCTAATATGAAAGCTCTGAACCAAAAATAGCCAACATATCAGTAATCGAAATTGTTTGTAAATTTTAATTATGATACAATTCATCAAAAAAGAGATAATCAATTACAAGACACAATTTGTGAAGTATTATTTTGTTTTGCTAATCAACTGGGTAACATCTGAATAAGTTTAAAAACACGTTTCATATTTTGCCCTGCAGAGTGCATTACTAGTGGGCACGCGATGACGTATTTACTCGTCACGGCCGGTCGACCTCAAAAACGACATGATTGGCCTACCTTGGAACTCTACATACCTTGCTTCTAACCAGCTTTTTTTGTGTTAGCACTTGGAGTCCATTTAAAATATTCAAAATTCCTTTAGTGTTTTCTTTGTGAAGAATGTCTCATAACCTAGATTTGGATTGTTTTCATAGCTAATGTAAATTAAAAAAGGTACAGTTTTCGGCGTACCTTCCGTTAAATATCAATTATTGTACAATACTAAATAAATAATTACTGTAGTTATATAATTACTGTAGGTTAAATTTAGTAAAATCGAATCAAATTAGGAATTTATCGAAAATCAACATCAACTTTTACTAGAATTTCCATGTTGAGCTAGAGATTTGTGATAATTTCAAATTCTTAGAAATCAGCTGGGAAATCTGAATAGTTGTAGTTGACTGTTTGGCAAGCAAAGCGTGATATTACAATAAATATTAACATATCTCTTATTATTATTATTATTATTATTATAATTATTATTATTATTATTGATATTTGATCACAGTAATTATTTTATTGCATTATTTAATTTATTATTGTTATCTGACAATCTATAAGATGAAAATTCAAAAATTTTCATTTTTCCAAAAACCATCTGAAAAGATATAAATAATAAATACGTAATGAACCTAAAATATAGATATAAGGCATATGTTAACTGGAACACTGATTAACTTCATTATAACAAGACTAAGGTCAATTCCACATTGACGACAACGACACGACGACGACATTCTCCTTTCGTTTTGCGCATGCGTCACCTGCCCATGCTCTGATTGGTTCATGTCTAACTTTGTTTACAAATGATAGTTCTCAAGTCTCAAAATTGCAGTACTGGTATGACTTGAAAGGTTTGTATTATAATTTTATTTACTGATTATTATATTTATATTGTCGTACTAATATTATTAATAATAATTGACAATTGATTCGAACAGTGAACATTCAAACTTCGTACCTGGTCATAACCTAGAAATTCAGCTGGTCAGAAGTTGTAAAAGGATGGACCAATCATAGCGCGGGCTGGTGACGAATGCGCAGAACGAAATGAGAATGTCGTCGTCGTGTCGTTGTCGTCAATGTGGAATTGACCTTTATTGGGGAAAATTGGACTGCTGGGCTCTTATGGGATTGGCCAACCTTAGGTCTCTACAAGCCTTGTGATATGATGAAAAGAAATATCAAGATGGAATAGTGAAGTTTAACAGCTGGTTTAGAGTATTAGTTCGCATGTGATCTTATCATATCACACTGTCAGTCAAAATGTCTTGACGTTCTGTTCTGTTCGATTATGTGTACAGCAGGCCTAAATTTTAAAAATGCACTCTTGTGACAATCCAAGGTTGCAGGATTGTGTATGCAGCACCATTGAACGTGTGGATCACTACAAATATTTGGATGTAATAATAGCTGGAAAGTTGAGTTGTGGCCAACTCATGTTCTGTGTGTAAAAGTAGGCTCAGAAAATTATCATTTGCTTTCACTGAGCTTAGCCAAGTGATGAGCGTGGATCAGTGCAGGAAAGTATACTTTGCTTATGCTCAGTCGCTGATCCAGTATGGCATCCTGGCTTGAGTGGTGTTTCCCCACGGTCATTGAACCGTTGGCAGTCGCACAGAGAGCAATAATTAAAAAATATTGAAAAGATACCCAACTAGCTGGCTGTTCTCAGAATTCCCAGTTTTAAATATCAGACAACTCTTCATCAAATCATTATTAATTCCCATGAAAAATACAAAACACAGATTATAGGTTGAACAAATTTAAACTTCCGGTACGAAACTTGCCACAGGACAAACTACAATTTATGAAGTTCCTGAAGTGTGACCTCATGGGTCAGAATTCATTTTACCTGGCTCACATTTCATATGAAAATTTATAAAACTACCAAATGATTTATACCAAAAGATGTTAGGGAGGTTGAGGTGTACAGGAGGGTGTGGACAGGTGGCTGTACCACATCGGCTGGGAGGCAGCTGAAGCCCTGCTCTGTTCACCTTATATCCGATAACCAATCCATGCAAAGCAAAATTATTCAAAAATTCATCCAATTCATTTTATTTTATTACTATTCTCATTTGAAAAAGTATTAATGAATTTCCAATATTATAAAATGATTGACCGAGCGAAGAGAAGACTGAGCGAAGCGAAGTCTGAACGAAGTGAAGTCTTGTTTCAAGTCGATTGGCTTTCGTCTGTGGATTTGTTTGTGTGTTTGTTTGTAATGCATTTACGGCTAAACGCATTGACAGATTTCAATAAGATTTGGCAGGAATGTTCATTTTGAGACTGCGCGACGATGTATATGTAAGGTTTTTTTTAATTTTGCATTTTGAGGACGAAATAGAAGGGAAAGAGAATGGCTGTATGGAATATAGCTATATGGAATATACAATAGCTATATGGAACACGTGATAGGATTTATTTTGAATTGAATAAAAGACTATAAGTTGAAAGTGGAAGTTGAAAGTTGCACGAGCATAGAGGACCACAAAGGATCCCATGTTAATCTTATGATAAGATAAAGACTATAAGTTGAAAGTTGCACGAGCATGCGTGCGTAAACAGATGATTTTTCAAAGATGATTATTAACAGTGATCTGTTTGAAGAAACATTTTTATAAAATATGATGATCGAATGTGTCTATGCACATGTCAAAAAACCATTCACAATATTTCATTCAATCCTCATGGGTTTCAATATTCATCGTTAATATTAAGAGTGAGACTAATCCTGCTTCAATGAATAATGCACTTTCAAAGGATTGTAGTTTATTACTCATCAAATTTTGATTAGCCTACTCATCATTTCAGCTTACTTCTAATATTCATATTGCCTGTTTTGAACAGCTCTTTATCAATGAGCTTTATTCAGCGTTTATCAATGATGAATTATTCTGATTTGAGTAATTGAAATTGAAATGTCGGAGGAAATAGATAATATTATTATAGATTATTGAAATTGGAAAAAAACAAGATAATGGTAAATTTATTTCACATTAAACTAAAATATTCCCTTCTACAAGAGTTGAAGGTATATATCATTATTTTCAACTTTTATCATAATTATTTTCAATAGGTACTCAGTGCTATTGATACATAATATATAGCTACCTTCAAGTAATTTGAGAGGAGAGGATTCTTTTGTATATTGTTGAGTGTGATTGCAATTAAGAATTATTTGCGTTTGCTATCACATATCATATTTCCGAGTACGTTAATTTTAATCAGAGCATGTTACTTTTTCCTTCATTTCAATTATTGTAAAATAATTATTTGCGGAGACATATTGAACTCATGTTGTTTTCTCTCATGTCATTATGTTGTATTCTTCTTTGTGTGTGTGAGTGTGTGAATGTGACTTCAACTGCAATTGATAATTACGAAAATGTATTATTCTCATCTCATGTGTATAGTTTGTTATGTGTATTTAGAATAATTAAATTTCTCAATGGAAGAGACTAACAATTGTATTTTACTAGAGTATTGAGGAGGTTAACAATTCTCATATATCAGTGTGCTCTAATTTAACTGTTCTACATCAGAATATTCAGGGTCTTAACAGTAATTTTGACAATTTATTGGTATATTTGAGTTGTTGGAAGAAAAAACCAGCAATTATTGTATTATCTGAGGTATGGTTAAGTTCTTGTGAAGAAGCTTCTCAATTTTACATTGATGGTTATGATCAATTCTCAAATATCTCATTATTTACCAGAGCGACTGGTCTTATTGTTTATTACTCCACTGAGCTCGTAAATTTTTATTGTGAAGTCTTGGATGGATGCTCGATGGAGGAGCGGACCTTGTTGTTCTGAAATGTTCTATTTCTAGTTATAAATTTAATCTTGTAGGTCTCTATCGATGGCATAATTTTAATTTTGAACGTTTTCTTACAAGCTTTCATTCAACCTTGGAGAGTTTGCCACCGGGTGACGCTTTTGTGATTGGAGATATGAATATTAACATACTGAACAATGTTCAAGATAACTCAGTTGACAACTATCTAGAAGTTCTAAGCCATTTTGGCTTAGAGCAAATAATTGACATGTATACTAGGGTTACTGATATATCTGCTACTTGCATCGATCATGTTTTTCTCCGCTCACAAAATTATTCTCATTTTATTAAAGGAGCAGTTATCGATACACTGATAGGTGATCATAAAGCTGTGGCTTTTACTGTGAGTCAAAATAATATTCTCGATAATCGAAGCAGGTTATCCGAGGTAAAGACTATCATAGATTATGACTGCATGCGAGATAAGTTGATGTCACATGACTGGTCTGATGTCTTGTTTAGTAATGATATTGACTTCAAATTTGACAAATTTTAGAAACACTTTTCATGTATATAGAACAATCGAGCTTATCAAAAAGAATTAAGTTTAATACTAATGGATCTTTGATTCGAAAACTTAAACCCTGGATATATGATGGATTATGTGCAGCAATTCATTCACGGGACAAACTTTCAAAAATACTGAAAAGAAACCCTAGTAATGACAGATTAAAATTAAAATTGAAGGCTTTCTCTAAGAAAATTGAGTTATGGATCAGAGTTGAGAAAAATAAATACTACTCCGAAATCAATGAATTACCTTCACGTGAGAAATGGTCCGTTCTGAATAAATTATGTGGTAAGCCCAATAAGAAGAAAAGCTATGATAATCTTAAGATTGAGTATGCAAATTCTATTGTAACTGATAAAAAGGCATTGGCTGACCTATTCAATGAGTTTTTCATCAATGTACCAAATGAAGTAAGATCCACAATAGAAAATAGTCATAGTCAAATTTTGCAGGACTACAAACGTTTGTTCACTACAAATTCATGTCCCAACTCAATATTTTGGAGCCTGTAACATTTGATGAACTCCTGCTCAGTATTCTAGCGTTAAAAGCAAGGAAAGGCACCTGGAGATGATACAATCTCTTCCAAGCTATTAAAAAATATTGCTTTTGCTATTGTTCCGATTCTTGTTAACATTTTCAATTTTAGTCTCTCTGGTGGTAGATTTCCAAGTGGAATGAAATTAGCCAAAGTGATTCCTATTTTTAAAAATGGTTCTCATTCTTGTTTAAGCAATTACAGACCTATATCTCTTGTATCAGTGTTCTCGAAGCTCTTGGAAAAAATGGTTAAAAAAAGATTGCTCAACTTTTTAAATTCAAATAACTTTTTATATAATCGACAGTTTGGTTTCCGAGAGGGGTTTAGCTCAGAAATGGCCTTGAATAATTTTATGTCATCAATATATAACAATCTTAATGCCAGGGTTACACCTTGTGTTGCTGGTCTTTTCCTGGATATCAGGAAAGCTTTTGACACGGTTGATCACACATTGTTGCTTGAAAAACTGTGTAAGGCAGGCGTTAGAGGTGTGGCATTTGACTGGTTTGCATCCTATTTGAGTGGAAGATCACAATATGTTTGTATTGGAAATTATAAAAGTAATGTCTTAGATATTGATTGTGGAGTGCCGCAGGGATCAGTTCTGGGTCCTGTATTATTCCTAGTTTTTATTAATGATCTCTTCCAGGGTGAGTTCAGCGGTACCCCAGTTTCTTTTGCTGATGATACAGCTTTGTCTTATTGTGGTTCAGATACTATGAATTTACATTTTAAGATGCAGGAGGACATAAAAAAATTAATTATATGGTTTAACTGCAATAAACTCTCTCTCAATTTGTCAAAAACCAAGTATATATTATTCACATTATCCACTCCATGGAACTTACACGTTCCTTTAAAATTTCATAACTATGCTTGCAATCAAATCATTTGTGACTGTGAAAAAGTGGTACAGACTGACTCTATAAAGTACTTGGGCGTATTGCTAGATGAAAAGCTCACTTGGTACAATCACATAAAAAACATTAAGAAATATCTTCTGATTCTACTTAGGAAACTTTATTTCCTTAAAAAGATAATTCCTCAAGTTGTTCTTAGACAATTGTATTTTGCACTTGTAGATTCTAAGCTTAACTATGGAATAAGTTGCTGGGGCTCTACTTTTAAATCTCATTTGAAGCCAATAATAATAATATTGCAAAAATCAATAGTCTGTGTCATGAAAGGTGTAAGAAGGAATGAACACTCTTTTCCAATTTTCCAATGTTTCAACTGCTTGCCATTACGCTACATTTATGTATTTAAAGTTTTATCTGTTTTCTATTTGATGTCAGGTGACCATAGTCGACAAAATTACGAGAATCAAGTGTATTGCACAAGAAGTTTAAGTAACAACATTTTAAGACTCCCAAAAGCTTACTCAACTTTTTTCCAAAAAACATTTATACTTCTGAGTCCTAAATTTTTCAATTTTGTGCCTATTAATATTAGACATTCAAATAATATACATTCTTTCAAGAAACAAACATACAAATGGTTGTTGAGCCTAACGCCTGAGACCATCGAAAATTTTTCTAATATTATAGTCTAAGTCTTAATTGTTATGAATACAAATTATATGCATAGATTTAATGTGCGAAAGGTGTGTGAATGAGTGTGTGAATGTTAGCATTCAAAAAACTTTTTTTTTAAATATTATACTTTGCTCCTGCTTGCAAACAAATTCTAATTGAATTTAGCAAGCAGTATCTTATTTTGGATAATATTAGTTATTTTATAAAAGACAGTACATTATTTCGCTTTATTACTCTGTATATTCATGATATTTTATAAAATACTTGTATGCCTATAATGTATATTTCATGTACTTGTAATATTGTTTTTCCAAAATAAAGAATTATTTGATTTGATTTGATTTATTTGAGTGAGATGGAAAAAATGAGGCAAATATGTTTTGTATTTAAGCCCTGTATAAGCCCTGATTATGAGAAATTTCAAGTTTATCAATTATCACGTGAAAGGAGACTAAATTCTAATCATAATTCATTATTAACATTTTTCATGAGGTCATAATTCAGGTTTGTTTCAAAGCAATGAAATATTGAGGTTAAGCGACGTTTAAAATTGTCCGTATTTGGATGGGTGACCGGTTTGGAACAACTGTCTTTTGACAGTGTCTCTTTCATTTTCAGCTTTCCTTTAACTCCCTATCTAAATTAAAATAAAAATCATTATTTGGAGGATATCCACTGGAGCCAAAATTATTAATCACTTAATCTTTGATAAGGCAGGGGGTATATGTAAAAAAATACTAATCTTTCCAGTGTCAATAACATTTTCACTATTAAAAAAAATTTAACCATCTGAAACTTCTATAATACAATATTATCTAATATAAGAGATGGACCTGACGGTGGTGAGGGGGGATGCAACCCTCTGTTGAGCACGCAA
This sequence comes from Laodelphax striatellus, assembly GCA_017141395.1. NCBI lineage: Eukaryota > Metazoa > Arthropoda > Insecta > Hemiptera > Delphacidae > Laodelphax > Laodelphax striatellus. The sequence goes on along the minus strand of CM029543.1, from coordinate 8,104,480 downwards.
AGCGCGATAATTATATTAACTATGAAATCTATGATTACAAATCATAGTATCAAGTATTGTATGGTTTTTAAAATTTATAAAGCTGCAATTATCTCATAATTGTATATATCGTTGCCAGTATGCTTGAGAATTGGATTATTGAGAAAATAATGATAATTCAATACATCATTAAAATAAAAACAATATTACATAAATTACAGTAAAATGAATATTACTTCTGCAGGAGCAGAACAGTTATTGATATAAGTAAGTTTACAAATTTTAGATAACTGGGAAATGAAAAATAATATATAAACTAAAAAACTAAGATCAAAACCAAACGAATAATGAAATGCTAATATTCAAAAACTAGATGGAAACAATCACGAAGATCATGCATCAGAAAGACGGCTCACTCATATTTTCATTCTTCTCTCCTCTCTGTAAAACACACATAAATCTCTGATGAGTTGAATGAATTTCTATTATTGATTTTCCATACTTGTTTCTAATCGATTATTGATGGAAATAGATTAGATTAATATAGATTATTATCGATTATTCATTGATTAGTAAATTAATATAATTGAGTAATCATCAAAATACTTGTAATACAGTAGGATCTCCTATCACAACATGCTTCGTTATTCACAATATCCTTTCCCTCATTTTGAATAAGTAAACGTGAAAATGTCACACCAATATGTTTATGGGCTCATGAGATTGAAATAATAACTGTTCAATAGTCATAAGTAGTAATTGAAACTGTAGAATACTGATAATAATAAAAAATATAAAAAACCCGTTTTGGAAGATACTACTTTGTGTGTACCACTTTTAATAAAGACCAAAGAGACTTTGGATTTCTGAATTTTCCAAAAAATGGTATAGCAACTGAAACTGATTTTAAATACAGTAATAATTTAAATGGGATCCTCCATTGGGAGCCTGGCTAATCGTTAGTATAAGGCTAGTCAGTCACTCCCTATATTTGGAGGCATATTAAATTGTTGCATTGCACTATATAGCTGCTTAACACAATGTTATCCAGCAGTGTTTTGTTCCCATCACTGGGTTGCGAAGACTAGCTTATGGTTGAGGTGTCAATGTGCTAACCACACGTTACATCTTTTCTGGTTTTTTTTTTTTTTTTAATTGGGTTGGGCTTTGTAACCCTTAGCCACCGCGACCGCTATTCGATCTTTTGTGGCATCCCCTCTTTGGCTTATGCCATGTTCCATAATCCAAGGCCAGAGCAGAATTTACTCAGGGCCTTGAAGTCCAGTTCTCTTGCCTCCTCTGGCAAGAGAAGAAGTCTCCTCCTCATTTGCAAGAGTGCTGGACATTCCAGCAGCAAATGTGCTGCTGATTTCAGCTATGGACGCACCCTTCTGAAGCTGTTCAACTTCTATCAGGGATGGGTCTGCACACTCCTCAGATTCCATTGCGGAATCTTCAGTTGTAGTGCCTTCCTCTGCATGTACCGTTTCCCGGCAGGTTTGAGTCAGTAATAACTCTGAAACCTGTTCCCACGAGTAGCTGGAGACTTATTCAGTCACCCTGGGCAGAGCTCCGCGTTCACCCAGGGAAGGCTTCTTGAAACTGGAGGTCGCCTGGTATCCAGAGTTCGCATACTCATGTCAGGCACTCCCCTGACCATGCAGCCGTCGGCGTATGCTGTTCCACCATATGTTGGCTTGGCTTGCGCAGTTGATGCTTCAGGTGTTCCTACTTGAACACCCTACTTAAGCTGGGACGCAACGGTGTTAGTTGCCAACCAGCCTACATCTACCACTTGCATCAGGAACCCGGAGGATTGCCACACCCCGGACAGAATAAATTCTGCCCCCCTGCGGGGATCTTTTCTGGTTAATGCTCATTCAACTCTGCTGATTCAGTCGAGTGGATGTGAAACTGGCAACCAGCTGGTAGGCCTAAGCCCACATAGGGCTGTTGAGCCATTGACAAACAAACAAAATTTAAATGGGAAAGTTATGAGCAAATTCAAAATACAAGTTTTTATTTCAATGTGAATTTCTAGTGCTCCATGATAGTCTCCGCTACTACACAGGAAGTTGAAATATTCCAAGTTGTAACAAATTTTATTTTTTAAATATTTTCATTATCAATACGAGCAAGTTACAATATAATAAACAAACTAAACAATAGAATGATAAAATAGCAGCATAATATAAGTCAATTATTTTATGATGTAATTCAATTGAAATAATTATATATGAAAAATTTCAAAGATCAGAGCACTTATCGAATTAAAGTGTAGAACAATGGACAATATTAATATATAAAATTGTAATGTACTTATTGTTTCTACTCTTTTAGCATGACACAGTCTTGTGTTTTTGGAGACAGACAGCCGTCTGTGCGCGTAGCCACATAACATTCATCTGTTTCCCCATTTGTAATCAACTGATCGATCCGCCAAATTAAAATAATACTACTCATGAGACTGATTATACATGAATTTGTAAATTGCGATAACAGTTATCCAACCATTGCGTCATTGCGTAGTCAACTTATTAATTTCCAATTCCTATCATAATTTTCAAATAAAATAATAATAAACCATTTTGGGAAATTACTTACCTCCGCGCTCTTCTAAATTTCCCCTGCATAAGCCAGTCACTGACTGTTCCTCTAATGATAGGCTCACTAGCACTTTCTTTATGTTTCCGCTGACAGACATCTGAAATTATAAGAGCAGATGATGGCAGCATTGAATAGAAGAAATACAAATATATTTGATATCGTAATGGACTAAAAATATTACTAATATCGTAATAAGTGTTGAAAATGTTGAAATCTCCATTAGGCTACTATGAAAACTTGCAAAAAATGTCCTGTCTATATTCAATTAGTGTATTATTGCGGAATAATTGTTGTTAATAGAACATAATGAGGTGAAGTAATTTTCTGCAGTACAATTTGTGTTGGATTGTGAGTTTCAATGATTGTAATAATGAGTTTTACCCCGTACAGCGCAAAGCGCCGCTTGCTTGCTCAGTACTATATCGTTTGGTAATACTATCATTGCAACAGACTTGTATCAGTGTAAGTTCCCTCTAGATTCCACAATACATCTCGCAGTGGTGGAAGTAGGCTACAGTAGAAAGGGATGCGCCAAAAGTTTTTTATATAATAGATTATGAAAAATAAAATGGCTGCTCATGCAAAGCCAAGTGCTTTCAACTGTATAGTTTGAAAACCGTGCTGCGTTACTGACAAAGATTGCTTTCATAGCTTGGGCAAGCTGTTATAAAATTAGTTTAATAGCGCATGTGTATTTTATGTTCATTTTCTATTTCCTCCCAATTAGCATTTAAAAAAAATAGAACCATCCCATAAAGAGCCTCTAGCCTCTGTTCTGGTACAAGCTACATATAATTTGATTCCAGCGCAAAGTAACTCTCATTGGATTCGCGAGTTTTTTAATTATGAGGATAAGTGCTAAATTTTAAGTTAAGAAAAATTCATGTTAATAATAATTAAAGGATAAATATTCATTCCCTACATTTTCTTCTGTAATATGTTTTATCCCTACTTGTCGAACTATTGGTCATTAATCTAATAATGCATTATCGAATTTAATTAAAAAAAAAAAAAACTTACATGGGGAAGTTTCGTTTCCACGGTTACCTACATAATATTATTGTGATGATTAAGCAAGAATGGATTAATAACGTACCTAGAATCAGCTGATACGATGCTGTACCACTTAAGGCCTTCTTGCCTATGCCATCTCTCCCAGTTTTTCCGCTGAGAGAATACTCATCTCCAACCTCATCCATGAAGAGTTTTCTCATGAGGTTGGCAGTGAATCCTTTCACGTCACTGCCTCCAACATTTGTTAAGTACTTCACCTGTGAAAGAAAGCCGCACTAAATCAGACAATATTCTTGAGAAAATAACTTGAGTAAACTTAATGAAACAATACATAGATCAATGTGAACTTCTCCAGTAAGTGCCTGAAAAGAGAGAGAGGTCCATTACATTATTTATGGTAATTATTCACCGACAAAAGCTTCACCAAAAATTGATAAGAGATTCTTCTGATATAATTATGTGATTTTTTATACTAGTTATGAATTAATTAAGTTCTACGTAATAAGGACTGGAAATTTGAATAAAATCTGTAATAGGTCCACTACAATATTGTAAGTCCTAGTTATCTGAATATGGTACATGAAAAAAGTGTTGATCACAGTGGCGGATCTACGGGGGGGGGGGGGGGCTTTGGGGCTGAAGCCCCCCCCAAAAAGCCTGGAAATTTTTTATGAGAATGTAAAATTCATACAAATATAATATAATATAATTATAATATTTATAGATTATAAATATTATAATATATTATTTATAAATTAGTTTTTAAGCTCTTAATATAAATATTCATTAGCAAGAATGACCGAATTCCACCAGTGAAATTGCGAGTAATCGCTTGAGATGCATTGATAGCATTGATAGAAAAAATGGTTCTCGGTTCAAGAAAAACTAATGAACATAATATGCAATAATATTTTGTACATAAAGATAATTTCTAAAAATGTTAAGTTTCTGTGATAAAATGGTTATAATGTTAATGGTTAGTCGTAATCGGACAGCCGATGAGAGAGCACCTAATTTCGGTTCGATTGTCGTTATCTCCTTAACTGGCTACCGTTTGCCACACCGTGCTTCAGCTTGGTTCCGCAATTCTATTCTTGAAATTCGAGTCTGAATATAGTTTTTTTCCTTTAAATTTTGATCAATTCAATTCCACTCGTATTAATTCATCTTTGAAAACATGTCGGACACGTGTAAAAAGTGTAATAATGTTATTCAAGGCAAGGAGAGTCTTAAATGTACTGTGTGTAGTGGTGTATTTCATCCCTCTTGTGTGGATCCTTCGCTTAGTGATCCCAGTAAAAAAACTAGTTTGAGAAAGAACTGGAAATGTGACAAGTGTAATCAACAAGACTCCGAACAGGACAATTTAAGCTCAATTCTCAGAGAAATTCAATCCTTTCGAAAAGAGACTAACGAGAAACTTGATAAAGTTCAAAAAGATTTGAATTCCGTTACTAAAGACGTCAGTGTTTTGAAAGACCAGTACAGTGAAATTAAATCAATGTGTAAAAAGAACACTCAATGCATCAACAGTGTAGCTCATGAAAATACTCGTCTCTCCAACGAAGTGAAAGATCTGAAATCGCAAATCGCAGATCTGCAACAGCACACGCGAAAAAATAACATTATAATTTCGGGTGTACCTGTTACCAGAGGTGAGAATGTTTTCAATATTTTACAAAAGCTCGCTGTTTTGTTGAACATTAGATTTGATAAGTACGATGTATCAGCTGCACATAGATTGCCTAATAGGAACAAGAACAATCCACCGACAATTGTAGTGAATTTTGTGTCTCGTTTGTCGAAGGGTGACTGGATTTATGCGAGAAAACAGAGGAAAGGACTATCCGCATGTGAACTACATGATATTTTCCCAGACAGTCAAATCTACATCAATGAACACTTAGCGCAACACACTAGTGCCGTTTTTAATTCTGCTAGAGCTCTGCTGAAGGCTAACAAATTAGCAGCTGTATGGGTCAATGAGGGTAGAGTGTTGGCCAGAAGAAGCGCAACGAGCCCAGTTTTCCGGATTGTGGACTTGGATCAGCTCGAGGAATTCAAAACCTCAAATAAACCTCCTCAACCGACTGGTGGGGGCAGTGATGGCAAGGATAAGGTCGGTGAGGTCAACCAAGGACAGTGAGTGAGTGTCTCAAATTATATTTCTTCCTCTTTTCTCTTCACCTTCATCCTTCTCTGGTCGTGTTCTCCTCTCTTGGCCGACCATACTCTCAGGTTCATGAAAACAATAGTGGTGAAGATTTCTTTAGTCTAAAACTCGAATTTATAAATTCATATTCTTTATTTAAACCCAAAGCGTACACATCTATCACGCATTATAATAATAAGAATAAGAAACGTAGTGATGCAAACTCTCCCCGCTTATTCTTAATAATTAAAACTTACTCAATCGAATAGAAAACAGAGCAATCCTTGTTCATATAACGGATAAGATAAGCAAATAAGTCCTTTTCTATCTGAATAACGTTTTTTTATATATATTTTTTATTTAGTTTTGAAATAGAAAAAATATATATTACATATAATATATACATCTATATAACATATAATCTGCGTGTCATGAGCTTGATAAAATAATGGCTTGATAATAAAAGCTTGATAAAATTTATCAAGTATTTATATACTTCACAAAAATGAAGCATTGTAAAGTTTAGTTGGTATATATATAAAGTTGTATGTAACCCACGAGTATAAGTTTACAAAGAAATAGAAACTGATTAACTTATCCAATAGAAATATAAAAAATAAATAAAAATAAAAGAAAAGAATGTCCATACCAAATTAATGTGTTAATTTTTCTTATCAAAATATGTAATCGCATGAGCTAATGGTTCATTTGTAAGTTCTAACCACATGTACAGATATTCAAAAAATTGAGAGATAATTGAAAATTATTTGAAGAACAAATTTAATTTTTCTCCTTCAGTAAATGATCATCAATTAACAGCAATCCAAGTAAGTGGGGAACACTACTTCTTAACTCTTTCTCTCTATTCTCTTCACTGCTCTATTTCATAGCATTCAGCAACGGCCTTATCGGTTGTTCTTTCTCTTTATGGTGTTGTAAATACATTTATATTGATACTACTTAGATTCTAAAAATTGAACTGAATTGATGTAATATACCTTCTAAGCTATCTTTTATCTATAATTATTATCAGTTTCGAGCCTACCAGTTATAACTATCGAAGTTGTCATTATCCAGCGCATCAGATAGGCCTATAATAGAATGTTTTTTATAAGATCATAATTTTCTGGCAAGATTTGAGTTTGAGCTAATTACTAGATAGCATGAAGGCAGGTTATGGGGAGGGAGGAAATGATAACAGGAAAATTAACATATTTTTATTTATTTCTTGTTCAGTACTTTTGTTTTTTCTATCTCTTATTATTAGACTATTATTATTTTTTATTTTCTTATTACTAGGCACTTTTAGTTAATTTTCTCTTATAACAGGAGACCATGTTCTTCTTTAAATATCATAGCTCATTCATACTTGTTTTTCTTCCCAAAGTCCTATCTTTTTGAATTCATGAGGATCTGATAAGGTATATTGATAAAGCTCATTTAGACTTATTGATTGAACAAATTATCAGCTCGAAGTATTGTATTTTATTTTTTCCTTTTTCTATTATCTGTTGGTCTTGAGTTATATTACCTTCTTATTCCTTGTATTCTTGTAATATTAGTAATAACTTTTGTTATTATTGCGGTTTTTTAAATTTCATAATCAACATTGAGCACTATGTGGCAAACGATTAGCATTAGTATTTTTCTTTTTTCTATTGTTTAAATTTGAGGTAATGATTCCGACTACAGATGCTTATGATGTTCCCATGGTGGAATGTGTCACCTGTAATGATATAAACAGTTTTGTGAACATTGATCTAGATAAATCGACGGCGCTCAGGGTAGTTCACCAGAATATTCGTAGTTATAATAAAAATTTTGATTCTTTTTTAGTTTTATTGCAGGGTCTACAACTCAAATTTCATTGTATAATTCTCACTGAAGCTTGGCTCAAGGATGATTGCGATTTAAATAATATTCAAGGTTATACTATGCATAGGTCCTATAATAATTTGAATAGCAGCGATGGCATCGTTATCTACATTGATAGTAGCCTATCCGTTAACTGCAGTCAACTGTTGCTGCGTGGAGTGGCCACAGCCTTATCTCTGACTTTTAATTGGGAGGGGGTTGAATGCGATCTGTTGGCTGTCTATCGTAGCCCTAATTCCAGCTTTCCACGATTTGTTGAGGGTCTTTCTTCCTATTACAGTAACGAAAACCGGCATTCTAAATTATGCATTTTTGCTGGCGATATTAATTGCGATCTTCTTCAACCCAATCCTTTTCCCTTACGTGATGATTACTTAGACGCACTATGTGATGCTAATTTAATACCGTGTATTGAAAAAGTCACGGGGCCGGAGAGCAATACCCAGATAGCAATTTAAGCTTTACAAAACCTTACAAAACCTTTTCGCTGAAAATGGTAAAACCTTTTCAAAAGCTTGTCAGTGAAAAGGGTGCAACCTTGTGAAAATGTTTTTGTAAGGTTTTGAAAATGGTCCTACTTGACAAAATCTGAGGTTTTTCTAACCTTCTCATGAAGGTTTTGAAAACCTTTTCATGTAAAGGTTATGAAAACCTTGTCATGTAAAGGGTTTGTAAACCTTGTCATAAACATTATGAAACCCTTGTCATATAAAGGGTTTGAAAACCTTGTCGTGTAAACATTATGAAAACCTTAACCTTGTCATGTGAAGTTTATGAAAACCTTGTCATGTAAAGGGTTTGTAAACCTTGTCATGTAAACATTATGAAAACCTTGTCAAGTAAAGATTATGAAAACCATATCATGTAAAGCATTATGAAAACCTTGCCATGTAAATGTAATGAAAACCTTGTCATGTAAAGGTAATGGAAACCTTGTCATGTAATGGTTTACATTAAACTTTTCATATGAAGGTGATGAAAACCTTGTCATGTAAAGGTTATGAAAACCATGTCATGTAAGCCTTATAAAAACCTTGTCATGTCAAGGTAATGGGAACCTTGTCAGGTAATGGTTATGAAAACATTGTCAGGAAACGGTTTCCATAACCTTTTTGAGTAAAGGTTTCAATATCCTTGCCATGTAAAGATTATGAAAACCTTGTCATGTAAAGGTTACAATACCCTTTCTGTGTAAAGGTTTTCCACAACCATTATATAAGAAAGTAGATTCAGCAATGTCATGAAAAGGTTGGCATAACATTGAGAAATGAAGGCTGTGAAAGCCTGATCATAAAAGGTTCTACTTTTAGGCTAACAAGCAAATTAATTTTCAATAAGTTGAAAATGCACTTCAGTTTAAAAATTTATTTATTCAATTCAGTTTTGTCTGAGCAATTAATTTTACACAGATAGACAAAAAATACTAAATATCTAAGTCAATTATTGTATCTTATTATAATTATCATTATTTAATAATTAAATGACAATGCAGGAGAAAACTTTATTACATACACTACAGTGAATAAATATTACTTATTATTGATATTGTTGAATATCGAGTATCGATACTACATTTATATCAATCTCTTTATTATCGAGTACTCTTATCGATAGTTGTCCGTTGTTCAAGAATGGCGACCGTTGAATATTGTTGTGTACGCAATGAGTTTTTGTATTCATTTTATTATAATTAATAAGTGTGAAGAATGGTTAATAAATAGTAATGTGTGATTAACAAAAGTGTTCTTTCATTAATCCAACATGGTAGCAGGCCGTTGGTTATGGCAGTGAGTTGCAGGAACTATGAAAACCGGTGTTAAGGTTAATATTGTTAACGTGGTCAACTCATCAACGCGTACAAGGTAAGATTGAATTCTCAGTCATGGCGGAAAATAAGGTAAATATTCCTATTTTTGATGGACAAGAATATTCCTCTTGGAAAAAACGACTCATTATGTTTCTGAAAATGAAGAAGTGTGATCTTGTTGTAACTCGACCCAAGACAGACTCTGACAAGGACACGGATTGGTCAACAATGGATGTAAAAGCTATCAATTATATATACAGTGGAATTACGAATAGACAATTAGACTTTATAAGTGATTTAGAAACGGCTTACGATATCATTAAAAAGTTCGATCAAATGTACTTAAAAGAATCAACTGCTCTTCAAATAGTCTGCAGGAACAAAACTTGAAAGAATCAGACTAAAGATTATAGTGATGTCTCGGAATTTTTCAGTGACTTTGAAAAACGGTGAACGAACTCAAAGTGCAGGTGCAAAGGTGACAGAAAAAGAAAAACTGAACTACATGCTTAGAATGCTTCCCGAATCATACAGTTATATTGGTGATTTAACAGACGTATTAAAAGAAGAAGACCAAACAGTGGATTATTTAAAAAATAAGATACAAATGATTGTCACTAAAATCAAAGACAGTAACAACTCTCAACCAAATTCGAACGCATATTCAGTTGAAGGACATTCCAAGCCATACCAAGGAAAAAAGGAGACGAGATCGTGTTTCATTTGTGGAAAACAAGGACATCTGAAGAGGGATTGTCGTCAAAGGAGGAACAACAACTGGCAACCAAGAAATAATGCTCGCTCATCCTACCAGAAAGCACACAAGACAAGAATGAATAATTTCAATGTTGAAATACAGAATGTTGAAAAATATAAACAGGTGAATAGGCCCAATATGCAAGGTAAGGTTAAAATAGAGTGGCTTCTTGATAGTGGCTGTACTGATCATGTTATTAATGAAGATAAATATTTCAGTAAAAGTATTACTTTGGAAAATCCAATAGATGTGAAAGTAGGTGATGGGAGAATTTTAAAGGCTACAAAAGTAGGTACTGTAATTAGCCATTTCAAAGTTTTTAATAAACAAGAAAAGATTCAAATGAAAAATGTATACTATGTGAAAGATATGAATAGAAATCTAATTAGCTATTCCAAGATTACAAGTGAACATAAAATCATTTCATCTGGTAACAATTCCAAAATATATAATCAAGAAAACAACCTAATAGCTATTGCCTGGAAAGTTGATAATTTGTACAAGATGACAAGCTTTATTAATTGCGAAGAATACAGCAAAGTGAATGTTTCAGAAGTAGGTGATAAAAACAAAGAAACTAATATGAAAGAGAAACTTCATCGGTTATTAGGACATGTAAATTTTAATTATTTGAATACTATGTGTAAAAATCAAATGCTAGACGGTTTACCCAAAGAGTTAGGCAATGATTATATAAAATGTAGGATCTGTATTGAAAATAAAATGCACAATTTGTCATTCAATAATAACAGAACTAGAGCTAAAGAAATATTGGAAATAGTACATACTGATTTAAATGGACCACACAATACTACTGGATATTGTGGTGCAAAATATTTTCTCACTTTTATTGATGATTATAGCAAGCTAGGTAGAGTGTATACAATTAAGTCTAAAAGTGAAGTATATAATTGTTTTGTAAGCTACATTAATGAAATTGAAAACTTAACTGGGAGAAAAATTAAGAAACTTAGATGTGACAATGGAACAGAATATGTAAATTCTAAAATATATGACTTAGCTAGAGAGAAAGGTATTGTAATAAATGCCTGTCCTCCATACGTACATGAATTGAATGGGACAGCTGAAAGGTATAATAGATCAATCATGGATATGGCAAGATGTTTGTTATCAGAAGCAAAAGTACATAAACGTTTTTGGCCTGAAATAATTTGTACTGCTGCGTATCTCAAGAATAGGACCTTGACAAATACAGTTGAAAATAAGACTCCATATGAAATAGTATTTGGTAAGAAGCCTAGTATTCAATATTTGAGAATGTATGGGAGTAGAGTATTTGTAAGAATTCCAGAAGTTAAGCGCATTTCAAAGTGGGATAAGAAAGCTGAGTTAGGTATTCTGTTAGGCTATAGTGATGTAGGATATAGAGTTTTATTAAATAATAAAATCATAGTTGCTAGGCATGTCGATGTTGTAGAGAAAGATGTAAAATGTATTGATTTGAATGATGAAGCTGAAGCAGATGAAAACAAATGTGTGGATAATGATAATACAGGTGATGATAGTGTTCCAGAATCTACCTCAGTTGTAGAAAACAAAACTCAGAGAATTAGGAAACCTCCAATCAAACTAAATGACTACTATGTATATAATAATTCTTTAGATGTAAATGTTTGTAGTATTGGAAATCCTGAATGTTACAAAGAGGCCGTAGAGTCAGCTGAATCACAAAGTTGGATTAAAGCAATGGATAAAGAGATGCAATCATTAAATGAAAATAAAACTTGGGTGATGGTTGAAAACCAGAGAAAAAGAAAATTCTAGATGTAAAATGGGTGTACACTAAAAAAACCAGATAATATTTTCAAAGCTAGATTAGTTGTTAAAGGATTTCAACAGAAAGAAATAGTGGATGATATATACTCTCCAGTAGCAAAAATGTTATCTTTAAAAGTATTATTATCATATTGTTGCAAAAAAGGATTATTGATAGAACAAATGGATGTTGAAACCGCATTTCTTAATGGTAAAGTTTTGTCTGAAATTTATGTACATCAGCCTGTGGGTTATGAAGATGGAACCAATAAGGTTTGTAAATTGGAAAAATCATTGTATGGTTTACGTGAGAGCCCAAGGGCATGGTATGAATGTTTTGATGATTTTATCAGAAATATTGATTGATTAGGATAAACATATTATTGTATTTGTATTGCTTTTTATTATACTGTAATGTGTTTTTCTTGATATAAATGTAAGGAGGTGTGTTGAATATCGAGTATCGATACTACATTTATATCAATCTCTTTATTATCGAGTACTCTTATCGATAGTTGTCCGTTGTTCAAGAATGGCGACCGTTGAATATTGTTGTGTACGCAATGAGTTTTTGTATTCATTTTATTATAATTAATAAGTGTGAAGAATGGTTAATAAATAGTAATGTGTGATTAACAAAAGTGTTCTTTCATTAATCCAACAGATATAAGTACATTTTACAAATTCTAGATAACTCGGAAATGAAAAACAATAATTCAACTAGAAAACTAAGATTAAAACCAAACGAATAATTAAAAAACTAGATTGAATGAGAACAATCAGGTAGATCAGGCATCAGGTAGACGGTGTCCACACTCATATTTTTTGGTTTTCTCTGCTCTCTGTAAAAACACACATGAATCTCTGATGAGTTGAATGAATTTTTTCCATTATTGATTTTCCAAATTCATTTCTAATCGATTATTGATGGGAAAATTCATTGATTAGTTAATTGACATAATTGAGAAATCATCGAAATCTTTGTAATACAGTAGGCTCTCATATCACAACATATAGCAGGATTCAATTAACTTGACATAAGTCAGCTGTTTTGGTAATAATTAAACAGTGCGAAATCATTGTCATAACACAATAATCAAAAGGCTTGAAAGTCTAAAGAACCTTTAAAGTCTTTAAAAGACCTTTTTAAAGAAGACCTTTCAAAGAATAACTTTTTAAAAGACCTTTTCAATAATCTGCGAGATTCAGCATTTTTAGGTTAAGTATTGTGATATTGATCTTTGAAACAGCTGATTTCTGACAAGTTGAATTGGATTCTGCTATACTTCGTTATTCACAATTTTGAATAAGTAAACTTGAAAATGTCACACCAATATGTTAATGGGCTCATGACAATTAAAAAGAACTGTGCAACAGTCATACCTAGTAATTGGAACTGTACAATACTAATAAAAAATATTAAAAACCCCATTTTTGGAGATACCACTTTGGTTGCACCACTTTTAATAAACACCACAGAGACTTTGGATCTCTGAGTTTTCCAAATATGGTGTAGAAACTGAAACTGATTTTAAATACAGTAATTTGAATTGGAAAGTTATGAGAAAAGTTCAAAGTGAGAGTTTTCAATTCAATGTGAATTTCTAGTGCTACATGCTAGTCTACGCTACTAAACAGGAAGTTGAAATATTCCAGTTTGTAACAATTTTTATTTTAAAAATATTTATACTCACTTATACTGAGTTCAGGTTTGGAATTTTAGAATCATTCCTGAGTAGGTAAGATTAAAGATCTATATTATTAATAGGCGAACATGTTTTTTGTAATCAGAACTCCTCCGTGGTTTCTCAACCGAATTTGTTCGTTCACATCTCATTTCAAAGATCTCATTCCGTAGATGTTTGATAAGGTCTTACATTTTGAAAAAAGTTATCGTGGAGATGAGAAATGAGCGATCAAAGTTTCAATTTTTCCATTGCTTTAACTAATGTTATAATTAATTGATGTTATAAACATAGGAGTAGGTGAGACGAAAATTTTACATTTCAACTTATGATTTAATGATCAGCTGTTTTGAAACAGAAATTTATTTTTCATTGTTCATTGCACCGGTAAGGTCATTTGAGCAGAGAGAAAAGAGAAAGATAGCGGAACGAGAAGGAGAAGAATGAGAAGATTAAGAACAAAAAGAAGAATGAGAAGTAGATGGAAAAGAGGGAGAAGAAGAAGAAGAAGAAAGAGGAGGTGAGGAGGAGGAGAGGAGAAGATGATGGAAAAGAAGGAGAAGAAGGAGAAGAAAATGGAAAAGAAGGAGATGGAGAAGGAGGAGAAGAAGAAGACGGAGGAGAAGGAGAAGAAGGAGGAGAAGAAGTAGAACAAGGAAAGGGAGAATGAGAAGGAGAAAAAGAAACAGGAAGAGAAGAAAAAGGATAAGAAGATGAAGGAAAAGAAGAAAAAGGTGAAGGAGAAGAAAGAGTAGGAGAAGAAGTAGGAGAAGATGGAGAAGTAGAAGGACGAGGAGAAGAAGTAGATCGAGAAGAATGAGGAGAAGAAGATCGAGATACTGTAGAAAATGGAAAAAGGAGAAGAAAAATGAGGAGATGCGAAGTTGAGGAAAAAGGGGAAGAAGAAGGGAAGGGAGAAGGAGAAGGGGGAGAAAAGAGAGAAAAAGAAGAAGAACGAGAACCATGAGAAGGAAGAGAAGAAGAAAAAAATGAGAAGACAAAGGAGAAGAAAAAGGCGGAGAAGAAAAAGGCGGAGAAGAAAAAGAAGAAAAACCAGGAGAAGAAGAAAAAGGAGAAGAAGAAGGAGGATAAAATGGAGAAGAGAAGGAGAAAAGAAGAAAGAGAAAAAAATGAAAGAAAGAAAATGGAGAAGAAAAAGGAGGAGAAAATGTAGAAAGAGGATAAGAAGAATGAGAAGAAAAGGAAAAGAAAAATTTTGGAGAATAAGGAAATGGAGGAGAAGAAGAAAAGGAGAAGAAGAAGAAGGAGGAGAGGATGGAAAGAAGTAGAAGAAGAGGAAGAAGAAGAATGAGAAGAAGAAGATTGAAAAGAAGGACAAGAAGAAGAACATGGAAAAGGAGGAGAAGAACAAGAAGAAGTAGAAGAATGAGAAAAATATTGAAAAGAAGGAGGTGAAGGTGAAGAAGGAGAAAAAGGAGATGAAATAGGAGAAAGTGAAGAAGGAGAAGAAGGAAAGAATTACGACAACAAGGAGGAGAAAAAGAACAAGAAGAAGATGGAGAAGAAGATTGAAAAAAGTAGATAAAGGAGGTGGTGGAGGAGAAGGATTGGAAACTATTTCATGTATTTCAATAGTCGCAGTTTTATGCTACCTGATGTGTCCTAGTTACTAATTAATGTCCAATTCCCATCATAATTTTCAAATCAAATAATAATAAACCATTTTGGGAAATTTCTTACCTCCGCGCTCATCTAAACTTCCCCTGCATTAGCCAGTCACTAACTGCTCCTCTAATGAGAGGCTTACTTGCCATTCCTTTGAGTTTCCGCTGACAGACATCTGAAAAATTCAACAGATGGCAGGATTGAATAGAAGAAATACAAATCTATTTGATATCGTAATGGACTAAAATATTACTGATATCGTAATAAGTCTTCAAAATTTTTAAATCCCCAGCAGGCTACCGGTACTATGAAAAATTGCAAAAAATGTTCTGTCTATATTCAATTTGTGTATTATTGCGTAATAATTGTTGTTAATAGAACATAATGAGAAGAAGTAATTTTTTGGAGCTCAATTTTTGTTGGATTGTAAGTTTCAATGATAGGAATAGATAATGTAATAACGAGTTTACCCCGTGCAGCGCAAAGCGCCGCTTGCTTGCCCAGTACTGTATATCGTTTGGTAATACAGTATCATAACTAATTTGGTGTTTGAAAATTTTCTTTACTTAGATTTTTTTATTCAACTCCCATAGCAACTGTACATAATCTATACAAGAAAAACAAACAAACTGAAAGGTACATTGAAGGAGCCAAACAACAACTAGGTGTACAAATGGTGAACCCCTATCCTTCTTCCTGGTGCTGCGAACTCACAGCAAAAAAGATGCTTACAAAAGGTCTGATATGTAACAGACTGTTATGTAAGCATTACTAGAAAACCATACGAATGAATGAATTGCAACAGACTTGTATCAGTGTAAGTTTCCTCTAGATTCCACATCACATCTCGCAGTGGTGGAAGTACAGTAGAAAGGAATGCACCAAAAGTTTTTTAATATAATAGATTATGAAAAATAACACGGCTGCTGCCCATGCAAAGCCAAGTTCTTTCAACTGTCTTGTTTGAAAACCGTGACTGACAAAGATTGCTTTCATATCTTGGGCAAGCAGTTATAAAATCAGTTTAATAGCGCATGTGTATTTTATATTCATTTTCTATTTCCTCACAATTGGCATTTCTTTTAAAATAAATATAACCTGCCCATAGAGAGCCTCTAACCTCTGTTCTGGTACAAGCTACATGTAATTCGATTCCAGCAGTGACTCTCATTAGATTTGTAAGTTTTTTAATTATTAGTATGAGTACTACATTTTAAGTTGAGAAAAATTGATGTTAATAATTAAAGGATAAATATTCATTCCCTACATTTTCTTCTGTAATATGTTTCATCCCTACTTAACGAACTGTTGATCATTAATCTAATGCATTATCGAATTTTATTTAAAAAATGACTTGCATGGAGAAGTTCGGGTTTCACTGTTACATAATATGATAATACTATTGTGATGATATCAGTAATATCAGTGGTCACTCGGTAAGAGCGGTTGCTAAGTAATCATGTGGTTAAGAAACAAACATTCAAGACCGCTCTCGGATGGGTGACCGGTACAAAAAATTGTGCAATTTGGTGAGGTGGAACCTACCCGTAAGGGTCTCCCCACCGATAAAAAGCCATACGAAAAAAAAAAAATTGTGATGATTAAGCAAGGTAATAACGTACCTAGTATCAGCTGATATGCTGCTGTTCCACTCAAGGCCTTCTTGCCTATCCCCTCTCTCCCAGATCTCCCGCTGAGAGAATACTCGTCTCCAACCTCATCCAAGTCCAGGAACAGTTGTCTCATGAGGTTGGCAGTGAAGCCTTTTTCCAACATTTGTTAAGTACTTCACCTGTGAAAGAAAGCCGCACTAAATCAGTCAATATTCTTGAGAAAACAAAACTTAACTAAACAATACATAGATCAACGTGAACTTCTTCAGTAAGAGCCTGGATCAGTACATTTATGGTAATTATTTACCGAAAAACGCTTCACCAAAAATCTATAACAGATTCTTGTGATATTTGTGATTTTTTATATACTAGTTATGAATTACTAAGTTCTACGTAATAAGAACTGGAAATTTGAATAAAATCTGTAATAGGTCCTCTATAATATTATATGAGTTAGTAGTTTGTAAGTTCATTACTCAATAATTAATAGGTATTCCGTGATAAGACCAATAAATCATCTTATAAATCCTATAGACTAATATTAATGGAAGTTATCTCACTTTATAACATTAAAAAAGTAAATTGTTTTGTACTTACATTAAGAAGTTTCAATATTCGTGTCTTCGAAACCATTAAATGACTGAAGTATAAACACTGTATCCGTATGCACTGACACTGACCAACTGAGTGAACTGAGCTGAAATGTTGAAAGTGGAAATGTGGAATGCGAAGAAGACACACTGGGATACTGCAGTACCGTATTCCAAAAAAGCGCGAAGAGTAGTAGACCCTCCCTTTTGAAGATAAGGGAACATGACTGGAACGAATGGAACACGACTATTCATAGAGCTAAATAAAATAGCCAGTCTGGCACTTCATTGTTCTAGGCTTTACGTCCATGTATTGTTTACAAGGCGCTATTATTCCTATTCTAGCTCTGCTGAACCCAGAACCCTCCAATTACCTGCTCAGTAGGTAGCTATTGCTTACCGGATAACGAGATATTAACATCGTTAAAAACACTAATAGTGAATTTACGATAACATATTTGAATTTCTCGACAAAAGTACCGTAAAATAAGTCCAAATAACATAAATAATTATGTTCAAATTCCAAGTATTCAGTTCCAAGTCTGGGCACACAGACTTGTTCAAAATTGATACACCAATTTCACACCTGTAAAATTGATTACACTGAAATTAGATTGCTATTTGTAGACATAAAGTTTAGTTAAGGCATGAGGTTTATCCATAGAGCTTGAGTTCTATATAGTTTTATATTGAAGTTCTGAAGTTTTTAATAATAGGCTATACAATTGTATAAATCGAAGCTTACACACAGGGGTGCCCATCTCCCCCAAAGGCTGTTTGCGCAATCCCCCAAAACCTATGACTCATTCCCAATGAATGGATAGCGAACCTCAAAGCCCCTCTCCCCCAAAAAATCGAAATAAATACTACACTTTTTAGCTACCAACATACTAATTTCACAGACTTCTGTGAAAATGTTTCACAGACAATGTTCATTTTTTAAGCTTGGAAAATTTGGATGATTAGAAGCATGAATTCAATAAAACTTGGAAGCTGAGTTGAAGTTGAAAAACATGGAAGAATTTAAAATTGCAGCCATATACCACACAATTTATAAGGAGCTTAGGAGTGTGAACTTGGAGGATGACGGTTATCTGAGTGGCGAATTTCCATTGTTAGATATCAGGTGAATAATGAAAGTGAGAGAGTAAATGTTGAATTTGAATGATAGACCGCGGATGGAGGGAAGGGTGGAACATTTTGTTGCTCGGTATTCGATCTTGGGAGAATAGAGACGAAAGTGGCTGGGTAATAAATGAATTTATTCAATTTGTAAACGGGAGAAATTGGTATGGGCTGGTGGAGTTTTGTAGGAGAGCGTGGCATTATCGTTTGTTGTTAATTGAGAATTTCAACTATTGAAGAAAATAATTTTCATTATTCTCAGGATGTTGTAATATAGTCATTAGAAATTTACTCTCAGAAGTTTCAAATTTCGGAACATCACAAAATTATTTTTTAAACTGAGAGAAATTCACTCTCCAATGAAAATCAACACGTCACTTTGTTGTCATACATTATATTAGTGCCTATTATTCTGAAGATTGTTGTATTTATGTTGTCTTTCAAATTTTCTCTATGCAATGTTTAGTCTAAACTTATAATATATATATTCAATTCGTTTATGTTTGAAAAATAATGATTAAAAAATAAAACTCAAGTCGTGCTGGCCAAGCTTGTGATGTTTGAATGTTATGTATTATGTTGTTGAAATGAATTTGAAAATAAAACATTAACTCTACTACTACTACTACTACTAGGCCCTACTGAGCTTGAATGATAATGGTGAATTGTATTCGCGAAATCATTCCAATTCTTGACTTTAAGAAATGATAGGACGTTGTCAGATTCTTTCTCAAATTGAAGTGATGCTTTTATAGGAAAAATACAATTCACTATTCACAGTAAATTCACAGTCATGTTTTCTCAAATATTCATAATCATGTAATCAAACATGACTACTCTTTACAATTGAATTCAAATCGAATTCAATTGAAAAATGCCCACTAAGCAACAATAGTTATCTCCCTGTTAACTAGGGAAAATTTATATTTTCTATTTGTCATTAAATGGATTGCAGCATGTAGCCTCA
Organism: Laodelphax striatellus; assembly: GCA_017141395.1. Lineage (NCBI taxonomy): Eukaryota > Metazoa > Arthropoda > Insecta > Hemiptera > Delphacidae > Laodelphax > Laodelphax striatellus. The sequence continues at coordinate 8,084,907 of CM029543.1, read as the reverse complement.
CACTACAATATTGTACATAATGAGCTAAACAGATCAATCATTGAAATTTTGTATTGTATAAAATCAGTTAAGCAAATACTCGGCCGCTATATGCAAGATTCTTTTTTGTCAATCTTTCGCAAAATAAAAAACTTTTCTCACCTATGTTAAATTTTGGGGGGTTGCAAAAAAATCCGTAAGTAAGATACATAAGGACGAGACAATCAATTTCGGCCCAAAAAAGTTTCTAATAAATGCATTGTGTAACAAGATAAATGGTATAGATAGAGTTTTGGTAAATTTTAATTTTCATGCCAATCGATTGCTATGCAGATATATGATGAAAAATTAATAGTAAAAGATTACGATAAATTCAAATGTTCCAGGTAAAACCTCAAATAAAAGGTGAAGCAGATTTTTTGATTCTCAGTTTTTGAATTTCGCGCCACTCGAGGTGATGGTTTTTCCCGTTTTTAGCGGTTTTCTTACCGAAATCATCAAGTTTTCCTATTGAATATGATTACTGGATTGTCTAAAACGATTATATTTATTTTAGAACTATCTTAACTAATAAAATAACAAGTGTGGCATACGTGTAAAGCTCTGATATTTTTGTCATTTATTAGTGATAGCCTGCATTGCATAGGCCTAATAGAATGGGAAAGCTTAGCTTAGCTTCCAAAAAAATTGTAAAAAAAATGCAAGTCGGATCAATTGAAGAAGGACTACAATAATTATAACCTAATGGAAGATATTACAGATAATTATTTGTCTAATTGTGGATTTAAATAAAACCAATATGAACTGATTTCAGAACAACATGATCAAATTATTAAAGTTGAAATTCAAGCGAAAGAGTCATTGTACTGTACATCGGGAAGAATCGATTATAAATAATGAGGAAGAAGGAGATGGGTGGTGGAGAGAGGAGGAAGACAGAAATGGGAGAATTGCTGAAAACGAACAAAGAGTAAGCGGCAGAGAAGAGGGATGAGAAAGTAGCGATGAAGATGAAAAGAAGAAGGAAGAGTATGTGAAAAGGGCAAGAATAAATAATGAAGAAGCTGGAGGTACAAGCTATGGCTATACAAGTCCTTTGGCAGAAAAAAACAGGTAGAACGTTTTGTGTATTGTTTCGAAATCGGAACAGTTTTTCTAGCAGGCAAAGTTTCCTAGAAGAATGTATTATCTATCTTCTTGCTTTGTCAACAGCTAGGGCTTGTAGTTGAAAGGATGACATTCCTACTACCATTGAATATATATCCTAAAGGATATATATATTCAATGCTACTACAAACTGGACACTGGGGAAGTTCAATGAACCGTGAAGGAAGTTAAACCTTGTCAAAGCCTTTTCGTAATGGTCTGATGAAAACCATCTGATTTCACCAAGGCGCGGGTGATGAGGGAAAACTCCTCCCCCCCCCCAAACCGGTACTCCTGCAGTCTTTCAACAGCTGATATATATGGGTTCAGACCCACCTTCAAAAAATCCTGGATTCGAGCCCTAAATTATCTTATGTGTACCCTGGTATTCATGAATGATTTAAATTGATTAAATTCTCTATTATTATTAGTTCTTGATCCTTGGTTGAGATTTAGTTGAAGCCAGTAATATACTATCTCGAATATCTTATATTGAAATAATAATATAAATGAGAATGAGAAGTTTTTTTTAGTTCATTTCATTGATGAATTTACATACTATTTTCCAATAATTGAAAACAATGAATGTTTAAAAATAAAATCACATTTTTGATTTGGACATTTATGGCTTATTGGAAGACCATAAAAATACTAATTTTGACAATAATTTTCAATCTTTTTCATGGGAACCCCGATTAACCCCCCATCACCTTCGACAATACCCCACCCTCCTATACATCTTTCATTATTCCTCCCGCCATTATATGTCCACACTCCGCCAATTAATGTAGATACAAACCATATTGCAGTTACTTTTATTTTCAATGACGTTCATTTCAGTTTAAATAAAAGAGTATATCATAAACTAGAACTCAAGTCGAATTCAACAATCTATACTTAGAACTTATACCTATATATTTTCATTTCAAATCTCCCTTATCTCATGTTTTTGTTCAGTGAATATGATACTGTAATTACTATTTTCAAATGACGTTCATTGTAATAACTATCATGACCTAGAATCTAAGCAACATACTTTGCAACATACATCAATATAGTGAATATTCTTTTCCATTCCCCCTCCCAAAGAAAATCACCACCGGGTCCGCCCCTTCTTTCACCTACTTTATTCAACCCTTCACAAGGTTATGTCAAAATGCATGAAAGTGATAAATGCACTCTGTCACTGACATGGTTCTACCATTCATGGCAAAAGGTTTTGTGAAGGTTTTACTCCATAAGATTTAAATGACAAGGTTATTGAAAACTTTACTCAAGAAGATTATTGGAACCTTTACATGACAAGGTTTTCATAACCTCTACATGAAAAGGGTTTCATAAACTCTCATGGAAAGGTTAGAAAAACCTCAGAAAATGTCAAGTAGGACCATTGTCAAAATCTTACAAAAACCTTTTCACAAGGTTGCACCCTTTTCACTGACAAGCTTTTGAAAAGGTTTCAACATTTCAAAAGCAAAAAAAGGTTTTTCACAACAAACCTTTTACAATTCAGTATGAACAGTAATAATAATAATAATTACATGTCAGGTGGCTGGCTCAGGAACAGTTGACTGTTCAGTATGAACAGTGAAAGTGAGTTAAACCTTGTCAAAATCTTTTCATACGGTTCTGATGAAAACCATTTGGTTTCACCATCCACATCATGGTTTTCACAAGGTATTTCAAAAGGTTTATGCCGTAAAGGTATGAAAAGGACAATAAAAAGGTTTTTGTAAGGTTTTACTCCATGAGATTTAAATGACAAGGATATTGAAACCTTTACTAAAGAAGGTTATTGGAACCTTTGCATGACAAGGTTTTTGTAACCTTTACATAACAAGGTTTTCATGATGCTTACATGACATGGTTTATATATAACATTTACATTACATAGTTCATATAACCTTTACATGACAAGGTTTTTGTAATGTTTACATGAAAAGGTTTTCATAATGTTTACATGTTAAGGTTTTCAAACCCTTCACATAACAAGATTTTCAAAACCCCTACATAAAAAGGGTTTCATAACCTCTCATGAAAAGGTTAGAAAAACCTCAGAAAATGTCAAGTAGGACCATTGACAAAACCTTACAAAAACCTTTTCACAAGGTTGCACCCTTTTCACTGACAAGCTTTTAAAAAGGTTTCACTATTTCAAAAGCAAAAACGTTTTTCACAACAAACCTTCTACAATAAACTGGACAGTTCAGTATGAACAGTAATAATAATAATTCCCTGTTATGTGGCTGGCTCAGGAACAGTTAACTGTTCAGTATGAACAGTGAAAGTAAGTTAAACCTTGTCAAAACCTTCTCATGCAAGGTTTCCATGATGCTTACATGACATGGTTTGTATAAAACCTACACATGACATCGTTTACATAACCTTTACATGACAAGGTTTTTGTAATGTTTACATGAACAGGTTTCCATAATGTTTATATGTTAAGGTTAGAAAAACCTCAGAAAATGTCAAGTAGGACCATTGACAAAACCTTACAAAACCCTTTTCACAAGGTTGCACCCTTTTCACTGACAAGCTTTTAAAAAGGTTTCACCATTTCTAAAGCAAAAAACGTTTTTCACAACAAATCTTTTACAACAAACTGGACAGTTCAGTATGAACAGTAATAATAATAATTCCCTGTTATGTGGCTGGCTCAGGAACAGAGTTAACTGTTCAGTATGAACAGTGAAAGTAAGTTGAACCTTGTCAAAACCTTTTCATAAGGTTCTGATGAAAACCATTGGTTTCACCATTCACAACATTAAAATAGTCGAGTCAATTTAAAGGTTTATGCTGTAATGGTATGAAAAGGATAATAAAAAGGTTTTTGTAAGGTTTTAAAATAGTCGAGTCAAAAGGTTTATGCTGTAATGGTATGAAAAGGATAATAAAAAGGTTTTTGTAAGGTTTTCAAAAAGTCAAGTAAAAAGGTTTATGCCGTAAAGGTATGAAAAGGATAATGAAAAGGTTTTCATAAGATTTTCACAAGGTTAAGTGAAAAGGTTTATGCCGTAAAGGTATGAAAAGGATAATGAAAAGGTTTTTGTAAGGTTTTCATAAGGTTCAGTCAAAAGGTTTACGCCGTAAATGCATGAAAATTATAATGAAAAGGTTGTCGTAAGGTTGGGTGCTATCTGGGTAGTTGTTTAGATCACATTTTTTTAAAAATAACATTCAATTTTATCGCTAAATCAGTCGTAATAGAGTCAACAGTGACTGATCACTTTGCCACATGCCTTATTCTTCATACCCGCGAAAATAGAAGGCCTGAACAGAGGGAGGTAAAATTTACACGAAACTGGCCCATTATCAATACGTCCATATCTAATCAGAACTGGGATCACGTTACGACTGTCGCTGACTTAGATCTATCTGCAATGAACTTTATCAACACACTTCAAAATATAATTTCGCTCAACACTATTGAAGTTGTGACTAACGCGAAAAATTCAAGGCTTAAGCCATGGATCACCTACAATCTTGTAAATTCAATTCGCAATAGAGATAAACTCAGAAAACAGTCACACAATCAACCGTTCAACATTACTCTCAGAAATAGATATATCCGTTACAGAAATGTCCTTCATTCAACTATTAAACGAGCTAAATTCCTTTACTACAAAAATAAAATAGATTCTGCAGAAGGAGACCCTCGAAAATTTTGGTCAGTTCTAAATGAGATTTCTGGGCGACCCGCTGGTAAAGATCGTATTTCGGTCGACGCTTTCAATGATGGCAACCCTGCTGCCCCTTCAAGAGTTAAAGAGATCTCAAACGATTTCAACCACTTTTTGCTTCTGTGGGAGCGCGGTTGGCTGCGGCGATCCGACCCTCTGGTCCGTCTGAAGTGAGGGATTCCGATTATGCCACTAATTCTGTGTTTGAGCTTCATCCTGTTACCGAGCATGATCTGTTGGGTGTGGTGGGCAGCATGAGGGGCCGTTCTGCGCCGGGTTGGGATGCTGTTCCAACACAATTGCTGAAGGAGAATGTGCATGGGCTGCTCTCCCCGCTTCTGTACATAATAAATTTGAGTATTTCTTCTGGAAAATTCCCAAATGCATGCAAAATGGCTAAAGTCATACTAATCCACAAATCCGGTTCAAAATCCACCATAAATAACTTCCGACCAATTTCCCTTCTGATTGCTTTGGCCAAAATACTTGAAAAATGTGTGAAAATTCAAGTAAATAATTACTTGAACATTAATAATATTATTTCTGATAATCAGTATGGCTTTAGGAATTCAAAAAATACATCTGATGCTCTTTTTGAAATAACCAAGCATGTAACAACACAAACCAGTAGTAAGCAAGTTTTAATTACTTTTTTAGATCTAGCAAAGGCTTTTGATTCAATAGATAGGAATATGAAATAAAAACACAGATGTTGTCTTCTTCTACTAACTTTTATTTATACAATTAATTATAATATTTTTATTTCATTATGGAGAAATTCTACAATATCTCTGAGAACAGTGTTAAATTTATTAAAAGATAGGAATATACTTTTCGAAAAACTTGAAGCAGTAGGTTTTCAAAATGTTACTTTAAATTGGTTCAAGAGCTATTTTGAAGACAGACAACAAAGAATATCATTGAATGGTACAGACAGTGATCCTGTGACAGTTGATTATGGTGTGGTCCAGGGGAGCACCTTGGGTCCACTACTTTTTCTTATTTACATTAACAATATTTCGAGGTTAAACCTACATGGGCAATTGTTCCTGTTTGCGGATGACACTGCACTTGTGTCATCTGGTTCCACATGGACAGAAGCCTTTAACAATGCTTCTTCTGATCTTGTTAAGCTAAAAAACTGGTTTGATAACAATTTTTTGTCGATCAATATTGATAAATCTAAGTGTCTGCCGGTTTTCCTTCGAAATAGCCCAGGACCCAGGGTGCTCAGGATGCACTCATGTGGCGACTCAATGTCCAATGTCTGTAACTGTCCGGTCATAGAGCAGGTATTAAATTATAAATATCTAGGCATTATATTTGATCACAAGTTAGGTTGGGCATCCCATGTGCAGTATCTTAAGCAGAGGCTGCGAAGAATGAATTATGCGTTTGGGCAGCTAGGACGGGTCCTGAGTGCTGGCCACTGCAGATCTGTATATTGTGCGTATGTGCAGACGTTGCTCGAGTACGGCATCTTGGCTTGGGGTGGGGCCTCCTCGGGTGTCCTGCGGCCTCTTGCGGTCTCACAGAGAGCACTTATTAAAACTCTATTAGTTAAAAATCACAGATATCCAACACATTTACTTTTTCAGGAATTTCCAGTCTTAAATATAAAACAGTTGTTTATAAAAAATCTTCTAGTCTTTATTAAAAAAAGTAACTTCACATTCACAGGAATTCAGCATAATTACCCAACTAGAAACAGATTAGATACCAACATTCAATTCCCCCGTTTAAATAATTCCATTCAACTAGGAAATTGTTTCCATATAGCCCACTGGCTCTATCGTAATATTCCACCGGAGATTTCAGCAATTGAGGGGTGCAGCGTTGCCGTCTATAAGCGTAGAGTGAGTAGGTGGCTGCTCTGCATCGGTGCAGATGCTGCAGATGCTCTGCTTCAATCTCCTTACAGATGAACATACAGCAAAATTTCTTTTTTTTCTTTTCAACTTACACCTTGATGCTAAAACTGACCTACCATAATAGCCATTAAAAAATAGTTGTATCATTAACGTCTGGTGTGCCCTATAGACGCCGTCGAGTTGGATCTCATTTTAACCATCATCAATGGTATGTTCAAAACTGTTTTGAAAATTTTCTTTTATTTTCTTAATTTTCTTTATGTTTTATTTATTACTATTATTCTGAACTATTGTATCATTTTATTTATTCTACTTGTGTTTTTTCTCTGCTTGTTTAATGATGACTCCTCCCTGCACACGGACAAATCATCCATGCAGGGAGTATATTCAATAAAAATATTGTAACACTTCATATTGTAAAATGTTTATATATGAATAAATAAAAATGAAATGAAAAAAAATGAAATGAAATGTGCGTCCCAGGATATGAAAAAGCAGTAACCTACAAATCGCTCCTTTCTCATAGGCATGTACCCACAAACGAAGCCTCCAACTTTTGTATGATTGTATGATCTTATTACGTTTATTTAGAAGAATAAAGTATTTCAATTTCAATTATGTAGCCATTTCTAACCTGAGAACATTCTTGTCCTGATCGAGTCGGAAACCACTTGGCCTGTGAGATCCAAATAATAATAAATAATATAATCCAATAACTTAATTCTATTTCAAAGTTTATCAAATTGAGATTGATTCAAATTCAAATTCAAATAAACTTTATTCCTTCTCATATTTTTACAATAAATCAGAATTCAAATCAAATATTAAATTACACGGAATTCCTCCACAAAGACCAGTCGTCTGCGTGTGGAGGAGAGTTCCATACAAGCAACACATGCAATCACAAAATAAAATAATAAAGTAAAACAATAATAATAATAAATCTAATTTAAGTTAAGATCAAAGAAATCAATAATTTATAATAATGAGAAATGAGGAAGGCCGCGAGACCGCAGCGTGTGTGACTCTAGCTAACCAATAATAGGAAAAAAAAATTATTACTAATTTAAGATGTGAGAACTTTATTAATATTTATTGAAAAAAAAAGGAAGCATTAGATGAATTTTTTTATAATTTTGTCTTTGCATGGATTGGCTACCGGATGTAACGTGAGCGAAAAAGGCTTCAGCTGCCTCCCAGCCGATGTAGTACAACCACCTGTCCACACCCTTTCTGTACACAGCTAAGCTGTACACCTCTGCCTCTCTAATTTCATTTGGCACGTTTCTATATAAAATGTGTGCTAAGTAAAATGGATTTGACTGTTCTGACCCATGTGTCAGTTGAGGAATTTCATAATTGTAATTAGTCCTGTGACGAGTTTCATACCGGAAGTTTAAGTTAGTTTCTCCTATGATCTGTGTTTTGTATTTTTTTATGTGGATTAATAAAGCTTTGATAAAGAGTTGTCTGATATTTAAAACGGGGAATTCTGAAAACAGCAAGCTAGTTGGATATCTGTGGCCTTTTTTCAATATAGTTTTAATTATTGCTCTCTGTGTGACTGCCAACGGTTCAATGACCGTGGAGGAAACACCACCCCAAGCCAGGATGCCATACTGGATCAGCGACTGAGCATAAGCAAAGTATACTTTCCTGCACTGATCCACGCTCATCACTTGGCTGAGCTCAGAGAAAGCAAATAATAATTTTTTCAGCCTAGACTTGACACACTGAACATGTTGCCCCCAACTCAACTTTTTATCTATTACTACACCTAAATATTTGTAGTGATCAACCCGTTCAATGGTGCTGCATACACAATCCTGCAACCTTGCATTGCCACAAGAGTGCATTTTTAAAATCAATGGGCCAGGATCAGCTTGGTTTCTAGTTACTATTGGCATATGTTTAGTTTTGGTCACATTAACAGTCAGGCAGTTGTGGTCAAACCAATTTTTGATTTTTGCCAGGTCTATTGATGCCCTACAATAGGTCCTCTCCCAAGTGCTTCCAGTCGACACCAATACCGTGTCATCAGCAAATAAAAACAATTTTCCCGTGATTTGTAGTTTTGAAATATTATTTATATAAATAAGGAAGAGCAATGGCCCAAGAGTACTTCCTTGAACCACTCCAAACTCAACAGGTTCTGTTTCACTGATGTTGCCATCAATGGACACATACTGCTGTCGATTATTGAAGTAGCTTTTAAACCACTGTAATGAATTATTCTTAATTCCAACTATCTCCAGTTTGGTGATTAATTTAGCTCTGTCTACAGAATCAAAGGCCTTTGCCAAATCAAGAAATGTAATAGAAACTTTATTTCTCATTTTAATATTATTTGAAATAAACCGTGTCAAGTCAAAAAGAGCATCAGAAGTATTCCTGGATTCTTGGAACCATATTGGTTTTCAGAAATTAAATTATTTTCGGTAAGGTACTTTAATAGTTGTTTCTTGACACATTTTTCAAGAATTTTAGACATTGTAACTAATAAAGAAATTGGTCAATAGTTTGAGAAAACATTTTTTGGTCCCGATCTATATATTGGGATCACTTTGGCAGTTTTGAAAGCACTAGGGAAGCAACCCATCTCTATGCTGAGATTAACTACATGGTGGATACGGACTATTAGTGAGTCCAAGCTATCTTTGAAAACTCTGGCTGGGATCCAGTCGCAGCCAGGGCAGATCGGCCTTTCAAGCTCTTGATGATATCAGCAAGTTCTTGTCTAGAGACTGGCTGTAAATTGAAGACCGTCTCCACAGCATGATCTTGGTCTATTATTTCCGGCGCGCCCTGTGCTACGATGGAACCAGCCAAGTTTTTACCCACTGCTGAAAAGTACTGGTTAAAGTTGTTGCTGATTTCTTTGATTTTTTGAGAGTTAGTTATTTCCTCAGTTTGGGTAAATGCTCTTATAGGAAAAGGTTGCTTATTGGCTGAGATTTCATTTATAACAGCCCACAGTTTTCTTGGATTATGAGAAGATTCGTCTATTTTGTTTTTATAATATGTATATTTGGCTTGTTTTATTGCAGAGTGAAGTAGATTCCTATATTGCTTAAACTCGTTCTTTAAAATTTGGTTAAAAGGTTGCCTGTTAAGTTTTTTTCTGAGTTTGTCGCGATGCCGGATTGAATTAACAAGTCCCATGCTGATCCATGGCTTTATTTGGTTTTTTTTTGCAGAAAGTTTTATTGTAGAAGTCTTGGATTCAAAAGTGTTTTGAAGAATGTCAGTGAATCGGTCAGCAGCCATATCAACATCAGTTTGTTCAATGACGCTATCCCAATTTTGACTACTTAGTGATTTTGTAATTTCATTCCAGTTTGTTTTTAAAACAAATTTATCAACATTGGAAGGTTTGGGTAAGTTGGTAGATAATAAATTTAAACATATAGCGTAGTGATCTGTTACTGAGGACTGTAAAATAACGGATAATGCCTTGAAGAGTCGAGGAAGTTTGATAAAATAGTGGTCGATACATGTGCCACTAGTCGGACGTGTGACCTTATCTATGCAGGCCAAGTAACCCGCTCCATTCAGCACATCCAAGTAACGTTCTTCAGGAGAGCTGGGAGCAACGTTCAATAAGTCACAGTTAATATCACCAGCTAATAGGCGAATAGAAGTAGTTGATTGTTCATTGCAATAAATTTCTAATGCGTCAATGAAATCAGAGAGGCTAGAGCTGGGACTGCGATAGACAGCCAGAAGCTCACATGTTGTTCCCGCCCAGTCAAATTTCAGAGTTAGACAGGTGGCCAGACCGCCAATCAAACTTTCACTGCACGATACTGTTAACTCGCTATCAATATAGACAACCAACCCATCATTCTGATTCAAACTATTGTATGTTCTGAATAAATTATATCCTGGAATTGTGATTAAGTCACTTTCGTCTTTTAGCCATGCTTCTGTAAGAATTATACAATTAAATCTATGCTTTAGTCCTTGTAGAACAGTTAGAAATTCATCAATATTTCTCCCATAGCTACGAATATTTTGGTGGATAACCGAAAACCCAAGACACCCGCGGTTCCCAGAGCCCTCCTCATCCTCAAATAAATCGTTAAAACTACTAATATCTTTGCACTCTGTGCATCCAATGAGTGGAAGATCCAAATCATCGAACTCATTTATCATTTATATTAATTAATAATAACCCAGCCGCCTGGTATTCAGTTACATGCAGTACTGCGTTCGTTGTATTGGAAAACAACAAAAGATCCAGTTTATAAGAAGAAAAGGAAACAAATTAATTTCTTAATGATAAACATTTGGGTGTGATACCCTAGTAACAAAATGTTTTATGACTAAGGAGACATTTGATCGATTTTCAAAAATGTGAATTGATAACAAAAAAAAAATTACTGTTCACTTGTATTGAATATTTGTTGCATCTATTGTAAGAAAAAAAATCGGAAAATATGAACTTAGTTTCAACAAACGCAAAACACATAATAGAAGAAAGAGAAGAGGATATTATTTTGTTAGAGATTAGATAGTAAATGATTATTGAATTGGAAACGATCAAAACTTACAGATTTTTTTTCGCAAGTAAATGAATGAAACAAAAGCTAAGGTTTATAGGCAGGAATGCTTTTCGGTGTAAGCTAAATCTGAATTGTACTTTGCTATCTGTCAATTACAGAAGAAATAAAAATTAATATATGTAATTTCAGTAAAGTGATTTTTTTTCAGGTGGAGTATTTGCCTATAAAGTCATTCCCATTATTAGAATCAAAGATAGCGTTGTTCTTCAGAAGCTAACAAAACAAAAGCTAGCTGTATTCCTAACTAGAATTTAATCTTTATAATGAATTAAAACTTATTCTCTAGTAGTTATCAGCACTGCTGTGCTGTAAGATAACGAATTTTCACAATTCTTGCAGCAGCAATACTAAACAACGGCTATCATTGTTCCCATAGCATATCTCAACGAATTATAATAGTACAGCTTTGAAGACACAGATAATACATTCCTACTCTCTCTCTATACATGCAAAATTTACTCACATACATAATGAAAAAAAAAAGTTTTTAAGATAAAAAATGCAATATCATTCAACCCACAAATGCCGTTCATATAATTCAAGCTATCTAATACGTAGTACTGTATAATATGAACATTGATAAATGTTCATTAATCATGATTGAAAATCCATGATGAATGTATCCAATAATGTAATTTGAAATGGTAGAGAATGAACAGTAGGCACAAGAAAGAAAATTGCCGACTTAAATCTTTTAGAAGCGACAGCAATGTCGCCTTTGACTTATAGATATACTATGAATAGTAAATGTGTTATATAATACATGATTGATAAATATACTGAGATCAGTGAAATGAATTTACTGTATGTAGGTGTGTAGTGTCCAATCAGCAGGGTTTTGATTGAAACTTGAATATCATAATATCATCTAAACTCTCATAGCTGTCTGTAAGTACCGTGTTCGAAAATATTTGTATATGGTAGAATTAACTCATTTATTACAGTAGACTATTCTGTGTACCATACAGTATTTAGTATACTATGTATACCAAAATACCTTGTATAGTATTAATACTACACAGTATTATAGTGTACTACGAGGTCTCTGTTAAGTACTTGACAATGACAGTGCCGCATTAATAATTATTATTGTCCCGGTAGTAGGCTATATAGAATTAATTCAAATAGAAACGCTTTAATAATGATCATTAGTCCGATAGTACGATAAAGAAAGGTTTAATTTCAAATAGTAAGAAGAAATGACAATAAAGATTAAAATACCGACTTTTACCTAATTTGATTTGAATAAGAACAGAATGGCCTTATTCATATCATAATACTGTAGGTGGTTAAATGATAGTGCATTCTTTCAGTAAAAAATTCAAGGGTAGCAGGTTATTATAACATTTGCAATAGTGTAAAAAAGAAATAAAATAAAATAAAATCTTGACTTAATCGACCAAGTGTTCTGTGTCAATCCATTACAAACATTTTGTTCCTCAGACGTCCTTCTGTATATTATTCAATTCACTATCGAAATAATTGTTTAAATGGATGTATAGTATTGTTAAAGAAAAGTATTGATTACTTACAGTTCTTGTCGCACACAGCACAAATACAACCTCTTTCTATTTTTTTGTTGTTGAGACGTGTGGTTGACGAGCTGTTGGCGGTTTCGTGACAGCTAGCGTCTGGGGCGTAGCCTTGGGCGCCGTGGCGGGGGCGGCTTCGGTGACTTCCTCACAGGCCGGGGCGGCGATGTCGTCCTTCTGCTCTCTCAGCCTGGTCAACTGGTCCATATCATGGACCCGGAAAGGTGGCTTGTCCGCAGCAGCCCTCACCATCACCTTACAGTCCCTGGTCCAGACTGATAGAATTAAATTCGATTTCGCTAGCTCTCGTGCTGCATTGAAAACTTTCCTGGTTTCGGGAGTTAGGTGTTCGTTAATATAGATAGGAGTGTCTGGAAGCGATGTATTTAATTCCCTGGCCATTAACGATCCTTTCTGTCTCCTTGCATCAAGCCAAAGAGTTTTTGTAAAACGAGAGATAAAGTTCACAACTATTGCTGGTGGCCTAGCATCTCCTCTTTTGCCTTGGAGTCTGTGAGCGGCATTGACGTCGGAATAATAAAAGTTTATGTTTAGCACTCTCGATATTTCTTGTAGCACAAATATAATGTCCTCCCTATTCGACATTGGAACACCAGATATGATTATATTATTTTTGCGAGTGTGTTGTTGTAGGTCAGACAATTGTTCTTTCACAGATTTAATTTCCTTTTTTAGTTTGTTGTTTTCACGCTGGATTTCATCAACCGATTTGCATGCAGATTCACATTTGTTAGATACTTCCACGATTTTGTTACTTATTTGAGAGATTTGTTGCTTTGTTACCTCAATTTCCGACTGTACTTGTCCTAATTTCGCGTTTGTCTGTTCCCATTTCTCGTCGTTTTTACGCCACAACTCTCTATTTTCTTTCCTGAACTCCTTTATAGCACCAAGAACTTCATAATTCCCTTGATCTTCAGTCTTTGGAACGTCTTTGGGAATCGGACTCTCGGCTGAACACGTAGAACATTTCCACTTCTTATTTTTAGTAGTCACTCCCGCACAAGTTGAATGAAATTTCAAATTACAGATAGAACACGATACGTTGTCTTCTTCGTTCTTAATTTGTTTTTTACACTTCCGACACAACTCGTCACCCATTTTGAACTTTTCGTTGATCAATTACTCGCGAATACGCCGAAACTTGAATTAAACCAATTAATTTCAGTAAGGTTTTAGGCTATAACTTGTAGCCAGGCGGCCGGCAGAAACTAGTTAACAGGTAGCTGACTGACTGCGAGATAAACGATGTGACCGCATCGGCTGCCCGATAAGAACTGAATTAATTCACTCGATTAATTCAAAACCGAGATCCGATTTCTTTGTTGAATCACTTTACGTTTGGAAATATCGAAGGAATAGAAGCCGCAATTACTATTGTGGAAGGTATTTATACAATTAGGAATACGACAATACTTTAAATGCATTGTAAATGCTTTTCCCCTATCCTTTCTCATATTAAACTAATCCGTTTCGTTCACTAAATTTCCGCGTGAGCGCAGGTGTCGATTCTATTATCCCCACCACCAACGTGCACACAGCGAATAGCCTATTTTTTTTTTTTTTTTTACAAGCCTATTTACAAGATAGGAATTCCCCATAGGTAGAATAAAGTTGTCCCAAACATTACAAAATACTAATTATATAGGTTGAAGGAACCCGTCCCACAACACGCTTGTTGCAGGATGTAGAGAATGATTTGACGTGCTTGGGGGTGAGAAATTGGAAGAAGCGGGCATGTCAGAGGGATGACTGGAGGCGCATTGTTGAAATCAGCATGGGACTTGTTAATTCAATCCGGCATCGCGACAAACTCAGAAAAAAACTTAACAGGCAACCTTTTAACCAAATTTTAAAGAACGAGTTTAAGCAATATAGGAATCTACTCCACTCTGCAATAAAACAATGAAACATACATATTATAAAAACAAAATAGACGAATCTTCTCATAATCCAAGAAAACTTTGGGCTGTTATAAATGAAATCTCAGGACGACCAGCCAATAAAAGCAACCTTTTCCTATAAGAGCATTTACCCAAACTGAAATAACTAACTCTCAAAAATCAAAAGAATCAGCAACAACTTTAACCAGTACTTTTCAGCAGTGGGGAAAAACTTGGCTGGTTCCATCGTAACAGGGCGCGCCGGAAATAATAGACCAAGATCATGCTGTGGAGACGGTCTTCAATTTACAGCCAGTCTCTGGACAAGAACTTGTTGATATCATCAAGAGCTTGAAAGGCCGATCTGCCCCTGGCTGTGACGGGATCCCAACCAGAGTTTTCAAAGATAGCTTAGACTCACTAATACTCCTATCCACCATGTAGTTAATCTTAGCATAAAGATTGGTTGCTTCCCAAGTGCTTTCAAAACTGCCAAAGGTGATCCCAATATATAAATCAGGACCAAAAATGTTTTCTCACACTATAGACCAATTTCTCTGTTAGTTACAATGTCTAAAATTCTTGAAAAATGTGTCAGAAACAACTATTAAAGTACCTAACCGAAAATAATTTAATTTCTGAAAACCAATATGGGTTCCAAGAATCCAGGAATACTTGATGTCTCTTTTGACTTGACACGGTTTATCTCAAATAATATTAAAATAAAAATAAAGTTTCTATTACATTTCTTGATTTGGCAAAGGCCTTTGATTCTGTAGACAGAGTTAAATTAATCACCTAACTGGAGATAGTTGGAATTAAGAATAATTCATTACAGTGGTTTAAAAGCTACTTTAATAATCGACAGCAGTATGTGTCCATTGATGGCAACATCAGTGAAACAGAACCTGTTGAGTTTGGAGTGGTTCAAGGAAGTACTCTTGGGCCATTGCTCTTCCTTATTTATATAAATAATATTTCAAAAATACAAATCACGGGAAAATTGTTTTTATTTGCTGATGACACGGTATTGGTGTCGGCTGGAGGCACTTGGGAGAGGACCTATTGTAGGGCATCAATAGACCTGGCAAAATCAAGAATTGGTTTGACAACAACTGCCTGACTGTTAATGTGAAAAAATCTAAACATATGCCAATAGTAACTAGAAACCAGGCTGATCCTGGCCCATTGATTTTAAAAATGCACTCTTGTGGCAATGCAAGGTTGCATGATTGTGTATGCAGCACCATTGAACGGGTTGATCACTACAAATATTCAGGTGTAGTAATAGATAAAAAGTTGAGTTAGGGCAACATGTTCAGTGTGTCAAGTCTAGGCTAAAAATTATTATTTGCTTTCTCTGAGCTCAGCCAAGTGATGAGCGTGGATCAGTGCAGGAAAGTATACTTTGCTTATGCTCAGTCGCTGATCCAGTATGGCATCCTGGCTTGGGGTGGTGTTTCCTCCACGGTCATTGAACCGTTGGCAGTCACACAGAGAGCAATAATTAAAACTATATTGAAAAAGGCCACAGATATCCAACTAGCTTGCTGTTTTCAGAATTTCCGTTTTAAATATCAGACAACTCTTTATCAAAGCTTTATTAATGCACATAAAAAAATACAAAACACAGATCATAGGAGAAACTAACTTAAACTTCCGGTATGAAACTCGACACAGGACCAATTACAATTATGAAATTCCTCAACTGACACATGGGTTAGAACAGTCAAATCCATATTACTTAGCACACATTTTATATAGAAACGTGCCAAATGAGATTAGAGAGGCAGAGGTGTACAGCTTAGCCATGTACAGAAGGGATGTGGACAGGTGGTTGTACTACATCGGCTGGGAGGCAGCTGAAGCCCTTCTTCGCTCACGTTACATCCGGTAACCAATCCATGCAAAGACAAAATTATAAAAAAAATTCATCTAATGCATCCTTTTTTTCAATAAATATAAATAAATTTCTCACATCTTAAATTAGTAATAATTTTTTTTCCTATTATTGGTTAGCTAGAGTCCACGCGCTGCGGTCTCGCGGCCTTCCTCATTTCTCATTATTATAAATTATTGATCTCTTTGATCTTAACTTAAATTAGATTTATTATTATTATTGTTTTACTTTATTATTTTATTTTGTGATTGCATGTGTTGCTTGTATGGAGCTCTCCTCCACACGCAGACGACTGGTCTTTGTGGAGGAATTCCGTGTAATTTAATATTTGATTTGAATTCTGATTTATTGTAAAAAATATGAGAAGGAATAAAGATTATTTGAATTTGAATTTGAATTTGAAAAATCCAGTTCAAAAGCATATGATTGATTTGAAGTCTCGCGCCCATAATCCATTTCGAAATATAGCAGGAGCCAATTAACTTGTCATAAATCAGCTGATCCAGTAATAATTAAACAGTGATTTCGACACAATAATCAAAAGGCTTGAAAGTCTTAAAGACCTTTAAAGTCTTTAAAAGACGTTTTTAAAGAAGACCTTTCAAAGAATAACTTTTTAAAAGACCTTTTCAATAATCTGCGAGATTCAGCATTGGTAGGTTAAGTATTGTGATATTGCTCTTTGAGACAGCTGATTTCTGACAAGTTGAATTGGATCCTGCTATAATAACCAATGGGAATGAACTCAGCTGTGGATAAACTACTTCGTCTGCTCAGTCAGCTTGAAACCTTTATTAGATTCCTTTATTTTGATACGCAATATTAGAGTGTATTTTTACATATTAGCTGCAGAGCTGCTTGGCTTTGGTCACTCAAAATAATAATAATTCTAATGAACTAAAAGTGGCTAAAGCTAGGGATCTGTTTATTGATTAGAAAAAGGGAAATGAATAAAATTCAATAATTTGTATTCAATTTCTGGGTGCTAGAGCTTAGTTTTACACCGCCTCTAGCCGATATTTCTGCAGGCCTCCTTACTCGTTCTGCTACAATGTTGTTCTGCTTTGGGGGCTCAAATTAATGTAGTGTAAATATATTTAGTAGTTTGTGTATTAATTGATATAATTATTATATAAAAAAATATAATAGTGTGTTATATTTAGCAATATCGAGAAGTTGCAATATCCAATTTCCTTGAAAGTTTTGGTATTGTTTTGAAAGCATTAGATGATGAAAACTAACACTAGCACTGGCAAGTTTTATGTATATTTCAACAAAACATATTTTACAATTGATTTATTCACTCAAACAATCACAAATAACAAGCAACAAGATACAAAGGTGAGGTTAAACAAAAAATACAAATTTATTCAAGTAGATGTATTGTCCTATCCTAATATAAATATTAGGGAAGTAGACAATTAGTCGAAGGGAATTGCGCATGTGCACTACGTGGTGACAGAGTACGGCATCACTTCGCTGTTTGGAGAAAGCTTACGTCAGCAGCGCGCCTACCATCTCATCAACATAGCACATCCATCGCACCGCGAGGCGCTCGAAAAGGCTGCCTTCGAACGGCTCAAGGTCATGCCTTCACCTTGAACGACCTTCAAGGTCATGCATTCACCTTGAACGACCTTCACTGTGTTTTCATCATGCAAATAAAACTATTCAAGACAATCTACTGTGTGAATTGATGATGTGATAGAGACGGTTGCAACAGGTGGTTTAATTCAAGGATTCTTAATTAGATTGATTATTGATTGATTGATTGATTATTGATTGATTGATTATGATTGATTAAATTATTGATTAAATGATTATTGATTGATTGTAAAATAATAGACAAGTTATTGATTGACTGTGTGAACTGATATGAGATTTGTTTGAAGCCGCAGAATGTAAAGTGACTCATATACACTTACTTGTTGTGCCTTTTTATATTGGCTTGTGGGTCTACTGCGGGTAGAGGGTGGATCGTGGATGCTCTATTATTGTGGATGTTGTATAAGCTATAGATAAACCATCTACTATCCAGTAACCAATCAGCAGTGCGGCCTCAGATTTAGATCTATACAGAATGGTACAGTTGCCAAATAAATATATAAGCCGGTATAAAATGCTGTCTAGTGTATGTGTCGCTTGAGGCTGGTTTATTTCGCTGATAAGTAATCTGAAATGGCAATGAATTACCATGTCATTGAAGGTTTTTCAGTATTTGAAAAGTATCTGAATTTAACCTCTATACAATATTATCATGACTGGACATGTTACCATGTCTAAATGTTGTGTTTTTGCCTATTCCCATATCACAGGACATCTAGATTTTCCATTAAAGACGCCCCCTGAACTGAGAATGAACTTCCTATTTACAGATTTTCCTATTTTCAATGTGTATACTAATTCAAGCACTGTCTGATTCATGCAGTCAGACACTTAAACAGACAATGAATTACCTCATTACAGCTTTTTACAATGTTGAAAAAAGTATTTGAATTTATTCATACTATTTAATGCAATCGTGATAATATTGAGTTGTCAATATGTATAGCAGGTCCCTTTCAACTTGTCAGAAAACTGATGTAGGCACTTGGAAACAGTGATTTGTCTGTCAAGGACGAGTCGTCGGCCGCAGCGTCTCACTTTTGATTGGGCGGCTGATGAATGTCGCCTCTTATTCATGCCTTTGTATCATACTAGTATCAATCAGTTACCTTCAATAACCAGTATTATATTGTTTTGTTTCAGTTTATCACGATAATAATCATGTAATCAATCAAACACTACATTCATTCCATTATGCAATAGACAAGTTATTATTTTCAGACTTTACGTTTGTCTATCATGCTTCTCATTACTGAAGAATATGAGTTTTTGTTATTGAGAAGAAAAAAAATTGAAAAATACTGCACGTGATTTTCTTGTAATGAAGTATTTTCATGCTAATTTTCTATATTACTGTATTTTGGTAGACCATGTTAGGGTGAATTCACCTAGAAGGTGGTTTTCATTGCAAGTGCTTCTAACCAGCTTTTTGTGTTAGCACTTAGCATCCAACAAAAAGTTATCATTGAAGACAGTGTTGTACACAGAATTTTTATCTTTGATATTCTTGTACTTTATAAGATTTTCATCAGAAATTTGTGTTTTTGATTTCTGAAACCCTAATTTTCAATGTCTAGGTAATTTATAGACTTAGAGAATAGTGTATTTGATATAATTACCAAATTGTTTTTATCATACTACCGAATACCTTTTCTGCTTTTGTAATATACTCTGTATCATGTTGTTCACCTGAACTTTTCCCGATACCAATTTTGAAACAAAAGTTCCAATATGTTTGTACGAGTATAATCTGTTGTGATTCTATTTCGAATTGAAATAAACTTCACAACCGCATTAGTTTGTTTTATTTTGAAAAACTCCAATATCCAGTGAAGTACGTTTACTAATGAAAGAATTCAACTTTTAATGACTTCCACTGAAGTATAGTCTGCATCAGTTATGCATAGTTATATTTAACTGCTCAATGTAGGGCATCTATAGACCTGGCTAAAATCAAAAATTGGTTTGATCACAGCTGCCTGTTACTGACTATGTGACCAAAACTAAATATATGCCAATAGTAACTAGAAAACAAGCTGATCCTGGCCCATTAGGCCTGCCGTACACATAATCGAACAGAACAGAACGTCAAGACACTTTGACTGACAGTGTGATATGATGAAAAGAAATAGTGGAGTTTAACATCTGGTTTTGAGTATTAGTTCGCATGTGATTTTATCATATCATTGTCAGTCAAAATGTCTTGACATTTCTGTTCTATTCGATTATGTGTACGGTAGGCCTAAATTTTAAAAAATGCACTCTTGTATGACAATCCAAGGTTGCAGGATTGTGTAGCCAGCACCATTGAACGTGCAGTGGATCTTACAAATGTTTGGATGTAATAATGGCTGAAAAGTTCAATTGGGGCCAACATGTTCAGTGTGTAAAAGTAGGCTCAGAAAGATATTATCATTTTACTTTCACTGGGCTTAGCCATTGATGAGCGTGGATCAGTGCAGGAAGAAGTATACTTTGCTTATGCTCAGTCGCTGATCCAGTATGGCATCCTGGCTTGGAGTGGTGTTTCCCCCACGGTCATTGAACCGTTGGCAGTCGTACAGAGAGCAATAATTAAAACAATATTGAAAAAGATACCCAACTAGCTCTGTTCTCAGAATTCCCTGTTTTGAATATCAGACAACTCTTTATCAAATCATTATTAATTCCCATGAAAAAATACAAAATACAGATTATAGGTCAAACAAATTTAAACTTCCAGTAGGAAACTTGCCACAGGACAAACTACAATTTATGAAGTTCCTGAAGTGTGACCTCATGGGTCAGAATTCATTTTACCTGGCTCACATTTCATATAGAAATGTATAAAAAATACAAAATGATTTATACCAAATGAAGTTAGGGAGATTGAGGTGGACAGGTGGCTGTACCTGTACCTCATCGACTGGGAGGCAGCTGAAGCCCTGCTCTGTTCACCTTATATCCGATAACCAACCCATGCAAACACAAAAAATTATTCAAAATTCATCCAACTATTTTACTGATAGTCTGTGCAAACCTTAGTTTGCAGTGTTACGTTATGGAGCGCAGTGTTGCCGGATTGCACAGTAGCCAGCAAAGCCAACTCCGAGGAGTAAGTATTCAAACTTGACATTCTATGCAGACGGGCTCCAATGACTGAGTACAAATTTTGCCGCTATTACTAGGTAGCCTAGTCAAGTCTGCACTGACATTCTGATAGGGATTTAAAAACTAAGTTGTTCTGGACTAAACCATGATTATTATTATTTGTTCTTGATTGATTGCTTACCCAGCTCCATAGCCTACGGTATTTCAATCATACTGTAAAACTACAATGACAATTTGTCCAAAATTATTGTTCATAAAACCACCTGTCAACTCTTTGATATACGACCGGAATTAATTTTTCTGCGCATGCGTCAATATTAGACGTCGGACCAATCACAGAACACTTTTGATCATCTATGTACTGGTCTTATTAACACCATGCGCAGGAAAATCAATCCGGTCGTATATCAAGACCCGAAGGTAGTTTTTAGTTGATCGACTTTTAAACTGTGATTGATAATACGGCCCTAAAAGAACTGAATGTTGAAAAATGCTTTCTCAATTAATTCTGCCTCTGGGTGTGCTAATGTTTTCTCATTCATGTAGTTTTATTGATAGAATAAGATATTGATAGAATAAGAAATGTAAACAAAACAAGAGAAAGAGCGGAAAAGAGAGCGAACAGCTGTGAGTGAGGAGTAATAAACGTATAAGCATTTATACCTATACAAACGTATAGGTAAATTTTTCATGTATATATTATATGTTAATGTTCTCTGTAATAGCTATTTGTGTAACATATTATTGCGAAAGTGGGTCTGTTACCAAACAGATAGAAGATAATAGCAGACTGAAGCGCAGCTGAGTTCTAAACCATTCTAACAATATATGTTTGGTAATGGCTTACCACCAATAACATATGTGCAATGTTTTTGACTCTGGTTACGGGAACATAATATAGTATGTGATAATAAATATTTAGCCAGCGATATTCAAATATTTCCAAGACAATAACAGTTTAGGCATCTTGAAAAAGGCTGTTACTCATATTGAAAGTTGGTTTGTATTTGTTCATTGATGCGAATGAACTTCTGGAAGTTTAATCAACTTAACAGCTGTTGTTGATATGACCAGGATATGCCATACCATCGACTGCTGCGTAGAACGAACCAATAGTCAAAATAGTACAGCAAATTAAAAAATGAAAAATAGGACTTACTCAGCTCCAATCCATAACTTTATTAACACATTTAGAAAATTCTCAAAACAACATTTATTCTTCTTATTATCATTATTATAATTACATTAATATTGGAAATTCTCTTAAGCAATATCAATGGAATTTGGAAAAACTTCAACTATTAGATAATTTTAAAAGTAAGTTTATGGTTTCAACTCCCACCTCGATACTCGACTATTCAACTCCTCGATATAAAAACATTGAGATCAACGAAAAAATTTACGTTTGTTTTAGATGGTGAATCGAGAATCGATACTTATATCAATGTTATCGGACCTTTTAGAGCCGTGCGCAAGTGAGCCGTGCGCAAAGTGATGCACTTTGCACGGCTATTTTGCGAGAATAGCTACTTTAAAACTGTTCCCGGTTTATTAAATGATTAGCTTTCTGATCAGTGGTGGGAAAAAATGGATACATGTGCAGTATGTGCGTATTCTGGTTGTTGTTGAAATTACCATCGTTGTGGATTATTATTAAAACAAAGCATGGCGAATTTCACCTTTCGACTTTAGGCTCAAATTGTTGTCGAGGTATGTATGTGTTTGTTTGTATGTTCGACAATAATTATCGAAAGCCTTTATCTATCAACTTATAATTTGGTAAACACATATTCTTGGTACCTTCATACATAGAACAAGTTCAATTGGCCAAAAATTTTTATTTATTTGATTGAATAAATGGAATTAACAAACTCAATCATCTTTTTTGAGACAAAGAATGATTACTCAAAATCACAATATATAATTATTCTTTATTCTCACTTTATATGAGGGATTTAAAAGGAATGTAATGTAAATCTATCAAACTAACTAACTTGCACAAATTCCAACTCTCACCAGCGGTCAAAGAGACTTTTCTTTTGCTAATGGTGGTGCCTGAACTAACAAATAATTTGTGTATATTTTATTTCTGATTAGATAAGTTTCTTTAATATTTACAGTGATGATTTTTCTATTTTTATTTTTATTTAAAAAAAAAAATTGATTGAGATTTAAAATTATCATTTTGATTTATTTTAATGATCATTTTGCTCAATTTTGTAAATAAATGTTATCCATGTACACAAATATTTTATGTGTAATTTTTCAACTTGGATTAATTCAAGTAAGTGACTTTGTCGATACATGTATTTGTTAATGTGGCCAATCATGAAAAATATTAAAATTTTGATTTTTTTTTTTTTTGATTTTGATTTGTTTGATACTGCGTAGGAATGATTTTCTCACTTTTTATTAACATTAATGAAATTAGTCACTTGATCTACAAATCTATTGAACAGGTATATTGACTACGGTTTTCATTTCTTAAGTGATTTTCTAGTGAATCTGTAGGTAAGTGGGGTTCCTTGTAAATTCTATTACTTCAAGCAGTAACGGTATCTATTGTTGAATTCAGGTCATTACCCTAAGTGGATTATAACTGGACAATGATAAGTTATGATGATTTTTCTCAGTATATTAATTATTACGTCATACTTAAGTTATTACTAGCTACCTTTGATTTGTTCCAAAGCATTTCAAAAAGCTCTCAGAAAATAGTTCCCTAAACATCAATCATATCTCTCAACGATGTGAATATTATTTTTTATTCAATGATGCTTCAAATAACTTGTTATATACAATTGTTTGTGAATCTTCAATAACAACAGTATGAGGTTCGTAATTATGGATTAATTTTTTATTGAGAACTAGACAACTCATCAATAATATAAATTTCTAATATGAGACATTTCTTGTTTTTGATGGTTATCCCTGTTTCTAGATTATTGAAAGTTAATTTTCTACACTGTAAACGTTTTGGAGTTGAGTATATATTTCCATGATCTATTTTTCTAAGAATATGGCAAATCCTTGTAGAAAATATTGTATGCCGATTTTTCTTTTTGTGTAATATTCAATTACTAGCCCATTAATGAGCTAAAAACAATGAGCTATTGTTTCGTGAGATCCATCCACTTATCACGAAAGTTAAAGAGGTGATCCTCAGTTTTAATCATCATTGAAGGGTCCTTTCTTACCTCCCACTTCTTAAAAAACTTGATTTTTGGAACCGCATAAGTAGATATTACGAGGAAGAATGATCTCAGAAACAATATTCTGATAGGATACTTCAATAGAAGTACATAGAAGTACATTTTTACAATTGATAGACTTCACCACCAAAAATATGGTCCTTTTTGAAATGCAAGGAATTTTGTTAGCACAGCTCTAGCTCAAATAGTAGACAAGATGAGAAGGCCTACTTGTGTCTAAAATTGTAGAGAAGAAAATTATCCTCAGAGGATTTTTTTATTCACACAATTCTAATACATCATACGGAAGATATGAACAATCAAAAACTTAGAATGCTTGAATTTCAGTTTCTCTTAAAAAATTACCCTTTTTTGAAAAAATCATAACTCCGGTAGTTATTGAACTTAGATGAAACGGAGTTAGGGCACCAATCTCTTGGAAATTTTTATTTACTAGAAAAAAGGTTGGATGAGTTTTTCTGTCTCGACGCTTAGTTTCGACGTAAATTGAAGATAACTAGTGAAACAGGAACCAAAATTTCGAGTGTTTCTTGGGCAACTCCTCCTATATTACGCGGCAATTCTCAGAAACCGTCCGCAAACTCATATTAGCCTTTCTTTTGGGATGCCCAAAGGTGGTTTGAGATCATTTCCAGCCTTATGTTATTTTTAGGACCCAGAAGTCTGTTTGCCAGGGCTATGTTACATGAATACTCTAAAAAATTTCTTGGAATGATGGTTAATGCTTCAGAAAAACTTTAATGGAAAGAATATGTTCGAGATAATAAATTTATTAACAGAAATCCGCCAGCACCATTACAACATATAAATATCTTACGGTTGAAAAACTAAATAAAAAAATAGTTGCTAGTTGATAGTTGACTTGGCATAGAAAGTAATACCTGAAATTAAAAGAAATTAATTGATAGCAGACATATACTGTACTAAGTAGCAAATGTTATTACAAATGAACTGATACAACGAAGTTTGCAAAGTTTATATTTAACAATAAAGAGATGAACATTTCAAAAATATTTGGTCTCTTTTCTTAACTTTAACATCGATTAGATTTAGCATAGATTTTGTAGTAACAGGGTGCTCAATAAAACATAAGAAATCATACGTCTAGGTTCACACGAACGGTTTTACAGGCATTACCAGCGGTTCAATGTGTGGGCGGAGACAAGATTATATCTGCTGTTTTTGTCTCTCTCACACACATTGAACCGCTAGTCATCTCCTTGATGTCTTTCTCAATATTGCATTATTCTACTACTGTGGCTGTTTTCTGTAGTCTGTAGCCGTTCTCGGTCCTAGAATTTTCCTTATTATTTTTCTTTTTAAAATTTTTCATTTCCTCAAATTTGAAATATATCTATTTTACTTGTCTTACAGTAATTTCCTGCATTCGACTATGATAGAATATAATGCCTCTGAATGCACTTTGAAATTTGGGTTCTTCCGAATGCAATTTTCATATTCTCATTCATTATATGGCCAGAGTAGGAGAACTCCATAACATAGCATCACCCTCCATAGGATGTTATACAGTGTGCTGTATCAATTCCACCCACTGTCATTGGTAGCTTTATCTGAAAAGAATCAAAGCAGTATTGTTACACTACCCGTAAGGGTCTCCCCACCGATAAAAAGCCATACGATAAAAAATATTATTAGTTAAAGATAATCAATTTATTCAACACAAAATATAATACAATACAATATACAGTACATTTTGAATATCGTCATATGTTGTTATTCCTTGAAGAACAGTTGAAAAATGTACTCACAGCAATAAACATAACAATAGCCAGTACAGAGAAAACAGATACAAAGTAGGTTTTAAAAGTAATTGCAGGACGTTGAAATTCAATATGACTGAATATGCTTCTAACATGTATCACTGAAATAATCATTTACACTATAATATGCATCTTGCTAATAAGACTTGGCCAGGGGCCGGATGCAGCCCGCATCACTGAGAATGACACAGATCTATTTGGAGTAAGTCGCGCCGCACTAATACCCTCGGAATAAAATATTACAATTTCAATTATGTAGCCATTTCTAACCTGAGAACATTCTTGTCCCGATCGAGTCGGAAACCACTTGGCCTGTGAGATCCACTTCGATGCAGGACAATGTGAGTCATCTTCATGCATTTGAGCGATTACAAACGTATTGTTGGTGTAGTTCACTTCTCGCATTTCTAAAATAAAAACAAATAAAATTTTATCAACAATATTATATCATTTTATAACGACATGAAAGTTGGAGTATTTATGAAAGCATCAAGAAGCTCGGAGAAGCTTGAATAATGCTACATAAAACAACAAACAATGTTGAACTAATTCGAATAAAGCCTGAGAGATGGTTCAAATATTATGGCGTTTGTACAAGATCGATTTTTATAAAGCATCATCTAATATATAATAGAATTGAAAATAATTAATTGAACGAAAATCCTAATTAATAATGCCATAATAATACTCTGAAGACTTCCGCTACTGCGAATATTGACAACAGAATAATAGCTGGTAAGGAAATTCAGGAAATTAATTAAGGAAAGAATGAATGATGCTGTACAAAACACTTTAGCCCTGACTGGAATCGAACCCAGCACCTCTTGGTGCTGGGTTCGATTAACGCTACAAGAGGTGCTGGGTTCTATTCTCGCCCTGGCAAAAGATTTTTGAACAGCAGCATTCATCGAATTTCCTTACTGTAGCTATTATTCTGTTGTCAATATTTGCAGTAGCAGAAGTCTTCAGATTATTATATACATTATTAATTGTGATTTTTCGTTCAATTAACTATTATGATTTAAAAAGCACTGGATAGTTGCAATATCTCATTTCCTTCCATCTTAATAAAATTAGCTTGAATATCTGACTTGTGAGCAAGGGAACCAAAGCAATACATATTGTACAGTATTGTATAATAACAGTGTGGCCATTAATTTGATGTCACACTTTGATTGGTTAGCTCAAACAATCCACCATACTTTTTGTCAATTCCCAGAAGATTTGCATTGAAATGAAATGCAAACCATACTTACGTTGAGTAATTCACTTACCTAAAATTTGCCTTTGCCAGTGTAAGTTTTCATCATTTTAAACCAGTGGTCGCCAAATCGTTTTGAGCCTGTGAGCTACTCTAGCATTTATATATTTCTAGTGAGCTAACAAGAAATATTGGACGGAAGAGATTGACTGAAATTTTTCAATTTATTGCCTACAAAGATATATTTCTAGTATTGAAATATATGTATGTAATAGCAAGTATAACAAAAGTTTAAAAGTAGTCTACATTTCAATGAGAGCAATGGAACTCTTTTTGGTCATCATGTTCCATTTTCTTCTTGATGTTATGATGTATATATTTTTAGCTATCTATTATGATGCAGCTGTCCGAATTTTCATCAGTCAGTCTGTCTCTATATAGTTTTTGACAAAAAATTATATCGGATTATTATATATCGTTTTAATATCGATTTTTTTATATCGGATTTTGACAAAACAGCCACTCGTCTTTTCGGAAGAGACGAAAGCCGTCGGTCTCGACTGCCTAGGAACAGTCGTCATCTTCATAATCATCCTTCTCATTACCCACACACAAGCCTAGAGCTCATGGGCATCATCCTTAGAAAAATCAACAAATTCATTTCAATTGAAGACTAATCTCCATCAAAAGAATGTTTTACAACACAACCTGAGAAATCTTTTCTGCTCGATCTCTGCACAAAAGCAGAGTTGATGAATCAATAGAAGAGTACAACAATCAATATGCTTAAAATCTTGGAATCGTTGATCAAAATGACTTTTAAAGTCTGAAAGAGCTTTGCAACATATTCTTAATTATTGCTTGATTATCCTTGATTGAGAGGATTTGCTGGTTATTTATTTTCTTCAGACTAGGGAATTGCTTATGTTAAAATTCTTTCCCCAAATCTCAAGTTTTTGGAAAATGACGGTACATCTAAAATCATTCCATCATGAAGGATGTATCTTTTCTTGGAGCAGAAAATTAAAATCATTCAATTTCTCAGTTATATCTGCGTTAGAAAGAAAAAATTAGTGACAAATTTTGTTCATTCTTAAGAACATTCCACACAATGAATGCTGGTGTATCATGCAATAATGAGAAACGAATTTTGATATGACACTGTCTCTATAAGACACATGACCAAAGCCCTTCTCCACACCTAGCATTGCAGGAGCTTCATCTGTAACTACAATACGAAATTTTTCATATGGAATATTTTCACATTCAATTTTTAAATACGCTACTAAAAATATATTTATTTATTTATTTAGCAATGGAGACAACGGGTTACCCCGTAAATCTGTCTCCTTTACATAACAGTTTACAATAGAATATAATAATTTATAAGTATGGCGGCTATATTTCTACTGATATAGTAGTTTAATATTTTAGTAATAAATTAGTAATTATTTATTACTAATTCCCTCCCTAAGTGTCTTCAAGAATAGACTGAGATCAAGGTCATTGAAAATTGTTTATAGTTGGCAGAGTCTGTTGAACTGATAAATATTATTATCAACTGAACTGATATATTGTCAACTATTCCCCTTATTGTCTCACCTGTGATGATCTGATTCGTATTTTAGTAATTTAATGTTTCTTATTCAGAGCTACGAAACCAGTGCATTTGCTTCCGCCAGTAGTAGTAGTAGTAGCAGTTGTAGTGATATTTATTCCAAAATTTACATGTCTTATTATAAATTAGTTCTCTCTCTCCCCCACTCCTCTTATTTGAAAACGTTTGCTCTGAAATATACGCCTGAATCAACATGTCTAGATAACTCATAATAACAGACGAGCTATGAACAGTTTATTGAGTAACCACACATTATTATATTGAATGAGCTCAAATAACGGATAAAGATAAGTACATATATTATTATATGTGCCACTATTCAACTTAATGTACTCGTATTTTACAGTAAAAATGTACTCCTGAACTTTAAATAGTACTCTCTAGTGTCTAGACACTCTAGACCTACAAAATATATGACCAAAGATAATAACTTCTCTTTCACTGAGAGCTCATGCATACCAGCTTTCGCGACATATAAAATGATATTAATATTATTAAATATTAAATAATATTTCGTTACTGGTTTAAAATTGGCATACATAGTTGACGAATTTCTTTATTATCAGTGACTGGAATGAATATGGAGGCGAGTTCAATCCACAATATGAATTTAATGTTATTTCTGAATCACTTGTCACTTTCATTTTATTTCATTTCTCTATGTCAACAGTTTTATTTCATTTCAGCTTCAGTTCATTTCAGTTTCATTTCTCTATGTACTCTAACAGCCCAAATTATGCAATCTGTTTATCCTAATTGATTCTATGAAATTCCCCCATATTGTTACTCCACATAATTAAGGGAATGAATAGATTTGGTACTATAATAATGTACTTTGTATTACAGGGTTGATTACATTACGATTATGATAATTCATTTTAATCACTTTATTACACTAAAAGTTTATTACACTAAAGTTTAAACATTATTAAGACCAAGTTCAAACATTGACGTGATGTTTATCAATATCAATGTTTACATAATTTCTCTTTTCACAAGCTTTTGAGATTTGACTAATAATTTGTTATTAGGCCCTGTTATCACCAACAAGTCTTTTCGTGTTGTTTCTGCTTGTTTTTTTTCTTGTTTCAGTTGAACTGGTTCACAGCCACTTCATCTGAACCTACTGTCTTCTTTCACCATCCGACATCAACCTACAGAAAGGGCTGCATCGCACTCCTGCACTGACTGGGATCTAACACTGGAGCTCACCACCTTCTTGTTACGTGAACATGAATCGATATGAAGTGTATTATAGTGAAGTGAGCTGAGCTAACAATGCATCCTCATGCACTTGTTCCATCGCGAGACCTTGACTATCAAGTCATTTAGGTTAAGTAGAATTAGTTTTAGTTTTAATTTAATTTTAACTGTCATGCTTTGCTCTCTGTTTGGACTGACGTTCGTCTGCCTCCCCAATAATGCCTCACAATGATAATCCTGCTCGCTTGCTCTCAACTCCTAATAATCGAAATAGTTGGAATAATAATAACAATAATAATCAAAGTAACTCAGACACTGGTCTTTTCTTATCAAACAGGCTTCGACCCTACAACAAGCAACTGTCTGCGGCTCATTTAAATGTACAGTCCCTCAGTTATCACATGGACGAACTTAGGGCAATATTTCGTTTTCAAAATTTTCATATTATTGGAATCTCAGAATCATTTTTAAAGCCTAGTATTCCATCCAGTCAAGTTAATTTGCCAGGTTATACACTTTACCGTAACGACAGATTGAATAAAGCATGTGGTGGTATAGCAGTATATGTTAAGGAAGGTATAAAAACTAAAATATTAACTAAATCTGCTCAAGAATATTCTGCTAGACCCGAATTTATGTTAATCGAATTATCTTTATCCAGTTCAGATAAATTACTAGTTGGAATATGCTATCGCCCCCCTAAAATAGGTCATTTCACAGATTTCGAAAACGCATTACTTTCTTTCATGCCATTTTACAACCGTATCTTGGTTATGGGAGATATGAACACCGACCTCAACATGACAAATCGAAATTTCGACTATTACCAACTAACGACAATCTTTCATTGCCTCAATATGACTATTCTACCGCTCAACCCAACTCATCACACCAACGACTCTCACACGTTCATTGACCTACTCATAGTGAGTGATCCAGAAGAAGTTGTACAAACGGGACAAATCTCTGTTCCCGCCATCTCTGGTCACGATTTGATTTACTGTGTGCTCTCTTATAGACCACCTAAACCAAAACAAAAATTTATAACATACAGGGACTTCAAACACTTTGACGAAGCTGCCTTCTTGACTGACGTAGCTCAGACTCCGTGGCATCAAATTGAGGGTTTGTCCTCAGTTGATGAAATGGTTGAAACTTTTGAAAATTTTACTCTTGGTCTATATGACAATCATGCACCTTATGTAACCAGAAGGATAAATAGAAAACGACGGGTACCATGGATGACAGACGAAATTCTTAAAATGATGGGACAAAGAGACAAAGCTTACAGTAAATTTAAAAGGACTTTTGACGAGAATAGTTTAATTGAATATCGAAGTCTGAGAAATAAAGTAAAGCAGCAATTACGAAACTCAAAAATCAGGTACTTGAATTCATTCATGACAGAAAATAGACAAGATTCTCAATCATTGTGGCGTGGAATAAAAGAATTTGGCATTGGTAAACAAAATCTGAAACTCTCATTGACCTACCATTAGACGATATTAATGACTACTTTGTCTCACACTCGACTCAACGTGACGAAACGACCATTAGTAATCATATCAACTTTCTCAGCCATCAAGTAGAAAACTCAAATATACCATTAGCTGATCAATTTAATTTTTGTCCAATTTCAAAACAAGACACTTTTAAAGCAATTCAACACACTCGTAGTAATGCAACTGGCGCCGATAAAATTTCAATAAAATTCATCAAGAAAATGTTATTTGTAGTACTTCCAATCATTACATTAATCTTCAATAAATCTCTTGATGATGGTATTTTCCCTGAAAATTGGAAGCTTGCTCTGGTTCGTCCATTGAACAAAGTTGCCTCTCCCACAAAAGTTGAAGAACTTAGACCAATCAGTATCTTACCCGCCCTTTCTAAAGTACTTGAAAGACTTGTACATGCACAAGTTATAAAATTCATAGAGCATAATAGTAAACTTCATAATTTTCAATCCGGATTTCGAAAATCTCACTCAACAGAGACAGCTCTACTGCGTGTTACTGATGACATAAGGTTTGCGATGGACCATAGAAAATGCACTATTTTAAGCCTATTTGATTTTTCTAAAGCATTCGACACTGTAGATCATAAAGTTCTCTTGAACAAATTAGCTATTCTCGGTTTTAATCATAGAGTATTAACATGGTTCAATTCTTATCTAACAGGTAGAAAACAATGTGTATCCCTTGGTGATAACAGATCAAATTGGATAAATGTTATTCATGGTGTCCCTCAGGGATCAATCCTAGGACCCCTTCTGTTCACTCTGTATGCAAACGACCTCTCCTCTGTCATTAACTTTTCTAGCTTCCATACCTATGCAGATGACCTTCAAATCTATGCCAGCTGTTCAATCTCTAAAATCAATGAAACCGTAGACAAAATGAATGAAGATATAAAGTTAATAGTTGAATGGACTAGGAAAAATGGCCTGAAACTCAATCCCACCAAAACGCAGCCTATAATTATTGGATACTCACGCATAATTAACAACATTGACTTTAATTCAATCCACAAAATTACTGTAGATAGCAATGAAATACCCTACTGTAGCTCAGTCAAAAACCTTGGAATTATCATGAATAAAACTCTGGATTGGTCAGAGCAAGTTAATAGCACATGTAAAAAAGTTTTCTCAGCTATGCACTCATTAAAAAAATTGCATGACATTCTTCCTAGGAACATTAGATTATTGCTAGTTAGATCTCTGATCTTCCCTCACTTCATTTATTGCAATTCTGTTCTTAACGACATGCAAGTCACTCTAAATGATAAACTGCAGCGATGTCAAAATTACTGTCTTCGTTTTGTTTACTGTCTTCAACGTCATGAACGGATTACTCAAGCTCACATTGCTAGTTCAACTCTAAAATTACCAGAACAGAGACTTTTCCGAATATTAAAACTTGTTAGAGATATTTTGACTTATGGTAAACCGAATTATTTTAAAGATGATTTCAAATTTGTTTCTGAAGGCAGAAGGTTGGATGTTTCACGTACTAGAACCGGAGAAAATACTTTAAGAATTCCCAATCATCGAACCACCATTTACACTAAATCATTCTTAGTCAGTGCTTGTCGTGCTTGGAACATGCTCCCCAACAGTATTAGATCCCACGAGGCCGAGCGGGCTTCATCCTAAAACTGAGAAAACACCTTTTGAGAAAATGACTGAGCCTGTCAACCCTAGAGCAACTGCATGACAACTTCCACCCCTATTTATAGTTGTATATATTATTTTATTCATATTTAGATTTTTATGTTTTAGCTTACTAAAACAAACAGACGAGTATTAATTCCAATATTACATCTAGCTTAATGTACATTAATTTTATTTCAAATTATCATTATTCTTCATTCTATTCATCATCTTTCAATTACTTCATCATTAGCGTTCATTACTTTTGTTTATCATTCATATCGCAATTTTTTAGACTTTATTGATCTGCTTCCACTTGATCTCGCATCGTATTTTACTTCCATTTCATACTACAATTAAATATGAGGTACGATTCCTTTTTCTCATCTGAAATATACTAATTATTGTTAATTAATTCCATCTTTAGTGTACATTAATCTTGTTTATCATTCATCTTATTTTATTCATATTACATAGTATTTCAAAATTTCATTTCAGTTTTAGCTACAGCTATCTAAATAATTTTACGGTTGAGTGTTGATGGGAAGGATATCCTTGCATATCCTTCTCCAAGAATGGACATTTATATGTCAAACTCCGCCATTTCGTGTAGATGCAAAACCATGTTGCAATTAGTTTTATTTTCAATGTCGTTCATTTCAACATAAAATATATCATTAACTAGAACCCAAGTCGACTTCAACAATCTAGAATTGAACTTACACCTATCTATTTTCATTTAAAATCTCCCTTATCTCATGTTTTGTTTAGTGAATCCGATACTGTAATTACTATTTTAAAAGACGTCCATTGTAATAACTATCATGACCTAGAATTAAGCGACATACTTTGTAATCTACATGAATAAAGTGAATATTCTATTCTATTCTATTCTTAATAAAATTGAATTGAATATCTGACTTGTGAGCAAGGGAACCAAAGCACACATATTGTACAGTATTGTATAATAACAGTGTGGCCATTAATTTGATGTCACACTTTTGATTGGTTAGCTCAAACAAATCCACCATACTTTTATCAAATCCCACAAGATTTGCATTGAAATGAAATGCAAATCATACGTTACGTTGAGTAATTTACTTCTTACCTAAAATTTGCCTTTGCCAGTGTTAGTTTTCATCATTTTAAGCTTTCAAAACAATACCAAGATTAGAAAGACAATTTTCAATGTTAGAATAGTTATTTTTTATACAGTTTCTCTCGAAATAAGTTTGAAAAATGAGTGAATGGTTAATGTTTGCCAGTGATCTCATATAAAATTAAATAATTTGGCAAAAGTATGGCGGCCATATTTCTCACTGGATATAGCAGTTTAATATTTTTAATAATAATTAGTAATTATTTATTACTAATTCCTCCTAAATGTCTTCAAGAATAGACTGAGACCATGGCTCATTGAAATTTGTTATTATAGTTGGCAGAGTCTGTTGAACTGATAAATATTATTATTAACTGAACTGATATATATTGTCAACTATTCCCTCTTATTGTCTCATTGTGATGATCTGATCTTGTATTTTAGTGATTTAATGTTTTATTCCAGTGGATGATATTGTATTGCAGTGATTTTACAAGGATTTTAGTTAGGGATATTTATTATTTATTGATATCCGCTTTATTTATCTGTTATTGTGTTTCATTTTTGTATATGACAATTGTTGATGTGGTTTATTGTATCACCCATGGCATGTATGATGAATAAATAAATGAATAAATTACTATTCCTATACCGTACTTCGACTGATACTAGAAGTAACAATTCATTATTATTATCATCATCACTATTTTGAAAATAAGACCGCTATATTGAGTGAGAATTTGGTTTATAATTAAATTTAAGTGGATTATTTATATTGAAAAACAGTTTGCTTCAATTTTATGATACCTTCAAAGGCAAAAGAGTACTCTCATTTAAAAAATACAGTGAAGATATACCGAATTAATTAATGAAAGAATATATTGATCTTTATTAAATCTGTTAAACAAATAAAATATTTTGGAAAAAGAAACAGTAAATAATGTTATACGATAAATAACTAATTAATTTGCATTCGGCGTGAATGTGATGTTTGAAAATTTATTATAGTTTTTTTATTTTTCAAGATGATTAGATTTGATTTGATTGGAATTTTCAGATGAATAGATAGTATTTGCTTTGATTTAGAATTGATTAATTCAATTTAATTCACCTTTGTTGTGTCTACAGGAGTCGGTACAAAGGCGGTATCATCCTCGACAGGCCAGCACCACACATTGTTCAAGTTTCCAAAGTACGGATCTATGGACAGCACCTGTTGCGGAAGCAGGCTTTCGACAAGAGGCGAGAATTCTTCAGGCGGGAAGTATTTCAGTCGCCACCCAGCAGGAAACGACAACTGCAACCGAAATTAAAACCGAATTTTAAAAGTTTCAAGATTAACAAAGCTACAAAGAGATCATGAATTATATAAATTTGTACTATCTTGTATAATGCAGTGATATTAAATTTTATCAATAATTATTCATGATTATTATTCAAATGATATTATTTTGTTTTGTGATATTATTAATATGTATTTCTTTTGTCCATTTTTTATTTATATTGGTCAAATAAAATGTATTTGTTTACATAGACTTGAGAAATTGATAGTAGACTATTTAAATATGCAAAAGTGGAGATTCAACTATTATATACTTCCAAGAACAACTATACTAAGCAGTAACTAGTTTTGAAGGACAGCTTTCTTCCCAACCAGGCTAAAAATATTGATTCACTTCTACTTATTGTAGTTGATAATCCTTTGAGATGTAACATGAACCCTTTTTTAAAAATGATTGAAAATTTGAGAATCAGAACTATTACAATAGTAGGTTACTATATATAGTTCTTTATTAATATTAAAAATTAGCCTATATTGCTGCAATCTTAAATATTCATTGAAAGCACAATTAAATTCATGGATTTTATATCTTTATTGGACCAATCAAACAAACAAAAATATACATAATAGAAATGTAATATCATCTAATTCACTAATTCATGATATATTGTAGCTGTACCAGAAATTTAGATGATGATGAAACTACTGTATAATAATATTATTTTGGTTGTGGTTATCCATGCTTTTAGAGACTGGTCAGTAATATAATGAAATAAAAGCCTACTACTATTACTTGCAATAGATGACACTTACGGTTGAGTCGCGAACGTGTTTCGAACAATAAACACGCGCGAATCATCCTCAGCGCTTTGTGATACGACTCACAAAAATGAGATACAACTCATAGCTTTGTGAGTAGTATCTCAAAGCGCTGAGGATGAACACATTTGTTCGAGACTCGTCCGCACTAAACCGTAGGTGTTCTCTATTGCATGTAAAAGTACGCCTACATTTCATTATATTATTGAATAACAGTCCAAGGAGCATGGATAACCACAACAACCATAGGAATCCATAATAATCTAAATCATTTCTATTCTAGCTCTATTATACCTTGTTCATGGATTAGTTAATCAGGTGACACAATAATGAATGAAGTAACTATGTGAATTACTCACCCAATGAGAAATCCTTCAGCCTTCATGAAAGTAGTGGTTCTCGAATGGCTGTCAATCCAAGTGCCATGGAGTCCCATGCCATGTCAATCTGCATCATCTCCATCTCCATCATAATCAATATCACTGAGGCTATAATGCTTTATAATATAATATACTAATCTGATAAAAAAATTATTCTTAAAAATTATATTTGATAAATATGAAACATCTCTGTTGTACTAACTGTAGCCTACTGTAGGCTACACTATTATCACCAAAAGAACAAAATTAATAAAAAAGGAAAGAAGGCAAATGGGATTAGATGAGTCAACCACTCTAGAAAGACTAATACAGTAGTCTGTATTTTCAATGTTATAAAAATTATAATTAAACGTGTGACGCCTTTGCTCAATTGTCGTTTAGCTTTGTAAATCATCAGGGGCGACCAATCTAACAATTTTTTTCTACATTATTACATTTAGGCCAAAACGGAGTTTCATCAGTAAGTGTCTGTCAACACCAACTAAGGCAATTCTGAATATAGAGTGAGTGACAGCAAACAAGGAAACTATGTACACAATACGTTAGAACCATCAGCCTAAACAATATTATGAAACAGGAATAAAGATGAACGTAAGAAAATGGGAAGGATCGAAGAGGGGGAACAATGATATTGGGAAGAGAAGGTATGTGAACACTTCAAGACCATAATTATGGTAATCAAATTTTGATGCAAATTTCCCAAAATATTCAAGTAGCACAATAAGGGAGAATTAAGATAAGGAACTCTTGAATAGGATTACTAAAACCTTTATGAAACAAGATAATGGAATAGAAAAAGTGATTTCTTACTCATATGGGTTGAGTGGGCTGATTACTGTGCTTCAAGTCAGAGAACCAACACTAGGAAAAAGATCTAACTGTACAGAGATAAAAAAATCATGAACATTTATAGCCGAGCTCAAATGAGCTGTAGTTTTCTCCTGCAATAATACTTTCTTTTTTATCGTATGGCTTTTTATCAGTGGGGAGACCCTAACGGGTAGGTTCCACCTCGCCCAATTGCACAATTTTTTGTGCCGGTCACCCATCCGAGAGCGGTGTTGAATGCAATATTACTAAGAATATAAGATGAGGGTTGATTTTGTTCAAAGATAAAATGGTATCACCTTCCACCAGTGGCAAGAGAATGATCGAATGTGAATGTGGGGTAATGTAGGATATTAGGATATATTTTAGTACACTATTCTCAGCCTCAAGGTTTATCTCCTGTGTGGAAGCACCTAATATGTGCGGTAAGATATGATTTCCGAGTAAATGTTTTATCACAAAATTCAACAACTATAAGGTCTCTCTTTAGTATGTGTATGTAAATGTCTGGTAGATTTGATTCATGAGTAAATGTTTTATCACAAAATTCACAACTGTAAGGTCTCTCTCCAGTATGTGTATATAAATGGGTCGATAGAGTTGATTTACAGTGAATAATTTATCACAAAATTTACAACCATAAGGTCTCTCTCCAGTATGTGTACGTAAATGTGCGGTAAGATTTGATTTCTGAGTAAATGTTTTATTACAAATTCACAACTGTAAGGTCTCTCTCCAGTATGTGTACGTAAATGTACGGTAATATCTGATTTCTGAGTGAATGTTTTATCACAAAATTCACAACTGTAAGGTCTCTCTCCAGTATGTGTATGTAAATGTGTGGTAAGATTGATTTGTAAGTGAATGTTTTATCACAAATTCACAACTGTAAGGTCTCTCTCCAGTATGTGTATGTAAATGTCTGGTAAGATTTGATTTCTGAGTAAATGTTTTATCACAAAATTCACAACTGTAAGGTCTCTCTCCAGTATGTGTATGTAAATGTGTGATAAGATCTGATTTCTGAATGAATGTTTTATCACAAAATTCACAACTGTAAGTTCTCTCTCCAGTATGTGTACGTGAATGTTTGGTAAGATTTGATTTCTGAGTAAATGTTTTATCACAAATTTCACAACTGTAAGGTCTCTCTCCAGTATGTGTATGTAAATGTGTGGTAAGATTTGATTTCTTATTAGTTCTATAATCACAGTATTTACAAGTATAAGACTTGCTACTATGAACAAGTTGATTATCAGTGAATGATAATTGGTCAGTAGATTTATTGACACACTCATTTGAAGTTGATTTTCCTTGTTCTCCAATACTTTCCGCACTCAAGTCTTGTTCATCCAAGGCAATAGAATTGTATTCAGTTTTGGAATTAACAATAATTGCAGTATCTGTAACAGGTGAAATATCCTGGATTTGCATCATTGTAGAAACAGCATTACATCCCCCATCTGATTCTATTTCATTCAAATCTTCCTCATTCTCATCTTTTATATTATGCACTTGTTTTATAGGGAACCTGTTTGAAGAATTAGTAGAGAAGCTTTCATCATTCATGGAATTTTCATCTTCAATCTCTTCTTTTTTCACTTGTAGTCCTCCTTCACCTATTCCCAAATGTTGTTCACCTTTCACCACTATCTCTGGTTTGAGCACTATCATTTCAAATGGATGTTGTTTGTTGTCGTCTGAACATTGATCATGATCATCTGAGTTGTGTTGAATTTGGTATTTATATTCACTGTTCTTTTGATCTTGATCCAGTCCATCAGTGGTATCCATGCTCCCACTACATTGTCCTTGATCTTGAGGTATTGGCATGTAGTTCTCTGGATTATGAACATCATCAATTTTAGTCTGGACAGGACTGGATTGAATCTTGCATCCATTCTCATCTCCTGTAAACAAGTCACTGTTGAAAAATTGTTCTGAAGTATAGAGAACAAAGGAAAATTTGAATATGACAAGTGTCACAGCCTTGACACATATTTTTTCTGAAATATATTATTACTGTACAAGATCAATTAATAAGTACATGGGTGAAGCAAATTAAAATTTATTGGCCAAAAGTTGAATACATTTCCAGATAGCAAGACATTCTAAATTCATGAGCCGGTAGCCTACAGCTTGATGCACGAGTTCAATGAACTATTCTTGTAAACATATTGACACCCAAACTGAA
Organism: Laodelphax striatellus; assembly: GCA_017141395.1. NCBI lineage: Eukaryota > Metazoa > Arthropoda > Insecta > Hemiptera > Delphacidae > Laodelphax > Laodelphax striatellus. Next base: position 8,044,861 of record CM029543.1, on the reverse strand, counting down.
CTTAAATAAGTATTATCTGTAAAAACTAACTTTTATAACCTTCAATGTGATTGTCAGTTGGATTTTTTATAATCAAATTTGACTGCAATCTGGCACTTGTCTAATGAAAAGGTATGTTCTGACTTAAATTAGACATTCCAATTCACACTAGAGAAGATTTTCAAAAGCAATACCTTATTTTCAATTCTAATTGAGCAATGCTCTTACACTTATATATTTTCTGATACATGAAAATTCATTGTTGTTGAAAAAATTAATAAATGAACACAATTCCTATTTTGATACGATGAAACTGTGTTAAATTTCAGTAATCAGACAGAATAATAACATTTAGTGTCACTTATTGATTTGGAGTCTACCTCAAAATAATATTCTGCTAAGTAATCCCACTAAGTGAATAGCCATGGATGCTCAGTGGCATGTGGTAAGAAATGGTTACTACAAATGAACGACTAAAAATCCTATTTTGAAAGCAGTGCCGCCTATTCTGCATTGCTTGCACTACCCGTGATTATTCCAAAATGTTTTTATCTTTACCTAGATAAGGCAACTAACATTATTCTACTTTCAGCTATAGTTCATAGTGACAGTCTTCACAGTCAATTTTTGCTAGTTTACTATTTGTCATGATATTCATAGACACATCCATGTAGCTGGAGATTGCCCAATATTATATGCAACAATGACAGCATTTTAGCAGCCGCCACCTCGACTTTCTCGACTATAGTACATTCCATGTGAGTCATTTGCACAATGATAGGGTTGAACAACCTTTATTAGTACAGATACTAGAATAGAGAAAACGATAATATTTAAACCTATCATGAATGCAAGTTACCAACAAAAAAACATGACTTTCTATTGCGTTTGAGTTCTAATAATAATTTGTAATGTGTTCTTGGACAATACCTGGTATGCACTCTTTTTCTGCGAATCCAGGCCATCACCCAGATCTTCCACTCTTACCAATACTAGCTGAGCTATTTTTCCACCTGAAACACAATGAATGAACTGAATGAAAAGAGAACTGTATATTACAATTGAAGAGGTTCAAGAAAGAGAAAAAGAGAAGAAGGTGCAAAGAAGGAAGAATAGAGGAAATGAAGGAGAAATTGGAGGACAGAAAATGTCAGGAAGCGTAGAGGAACAGAAGTGGGAGAAGGTGAAGGGGGAAGATTTGGAGGGGGAGGAGGAGTATGAGCTGGTGGTTCATGAGGAGCAATGGAGTGCTGATGAAAGAAGGGGAGGAAAAAATGTCTCAAAAAATACTCGTTTCATAAAAACAAAGTTGAATCTTATTTCTATGCTCCAGATTTATTATCTGCTGCTCAATTATTACAGTTCAATATCTGGAATTTAATCTTATACAGATTTTTATACTTTACAGCAATAATGGTAATTTAATTGAATGAGAGTGATCTTGCATAATAATGATTATAACTAACATGAAAACTCTTACCAAATCATGAATCTCTTGATGTTCTCTAATAACTCTGTTCAAGTCTTCAAAATTCTCAACAATACTTTCATTCAATTTCTCAGCAAATTCCATTCACAATCCAGTCATTCCATAGCTGAATTCATCATGGTTACAAGGCAATTCAAGTGGAATACATAAAAATACTTTTCCATGAGAAGAATCCTGCTATTTTGAATGATATGTGGAAAAATTGAAAATGCAACAAGAAGCTTATAAGAAAGCAATAAGCAATAGCTTGAAAGTAATAAGAAAACTCACAAATTCTGTATTCTAAATTGGAGTAGCCATCACTGCTGGAGAAGACCATTGAAGGTTCATCACACTGAAAACAATAGATGAAAAATGATTAAGCATATATCTAACTTTTTCAGTAAAAATAATATACATGATCAAGTAGCCTACAAATTATATATAGGCCTAGTAAGAAGATAAAAGTGTCTTGAAGCAATCATTTTCAAACCCAGAGAATTTTACTTTGGTGATCTGTATTATAGGCTTTAATCTGTTGGGATATAATTTTGTTCTTACTAGATCGGAATTCAAGCTAGTTAGTTACTAATAAGAGAAACCTACTGCACATAATTATAGATTCAACAAGTACAGAACTGGGAGAGACTCAGAGAAAAATGAATAGTGAAATCAATTACTATAGAATAAAATAAAAAATCAATTATAGATTTTACAATCGGTGGAATAACACATTGTGTTAGTGAAATAAATTATAATCTGCAAGGAGTTCTTTGTAAAAACACAAAAAAGCTAGAAGTAATATGGATAAATTAAACCATTGACCAGAGGTGCAGCAAAAGTGGAGGTAGACTGAAGTTGAATGCTTCATGCAGCATATTCAACTAACATAGAATAGAAAGACCGCCTGTCACTGAATAGAGTTGAGTTACCTGTTCTCGTTTGTTGTTCCTGATGAGTGACCAGTAGTGAGTGTCGTCAATGTCCATCTCTTCTTTGATGTCTACTGGCCCTTCATCACAGTCACAGCTGTCGTCTGCTGGATCCATCACTTCACTCTTCACCTGCTTACATGAAACATGCGAATTAAAAACTACCAAATAGAAGTTTTGATTCGCAACCATGATGGCTACTCTTGTACAGAATCAAAAGCTCAGTGTTATCATCGTTTTCTATCATCACAGTATAAACCATTACTATATCATAAAAAGCTCTGAGAACCAGAATTTCTTGAAAGTAAAGGTGAGTTTGGTACTTTCCTGTTTAATGACACGTCTACTCATTTAGAGATATCGATAATCAAACTTCAAAAGTATCGATCCTCCTCTTCCCACTGAATTTAAATATATCAGCTGGCAATTGAAAAAATATTTTTTGACCATTATCATATTCTTTAAACTACATGGCCGCGGCCTTCAATGTGACAACGTCGCTGCATTGGCTTGCATGAGCAATCCAAATTGGTCATGTGTTTTATAAGTCATGTGTTTGTAGTGTTTTTTGTGAGGTTGTCACATTGAAGGCCGCGGCCATGTAGCTTGAAGGGGGCTATGATAATGGTCAACAAATATTTTGCCAGCTGGGTCAGTGGAAGGATCGAACTGATTCGATATCGATATCTCAGGCTCGATGCATATTTGCGACGCCGATACTGCGTTTGCCGCTAATGACAAAGGCGACGAAGCGGTACGTGAGTTCTAGTTGAGCAGTGCACATTTGTCGCTGTGCCGCGTCGACACAGCCAGCGACGCCTGAGCTGCAATTGTCGTGTCGCAAGTTGTGGCTCCTTTCTGCTTCATCGCGGCGGCATCGCACGGTCGCTGGGTCTTTTTATTCACTCTACCAAAACCTAAATCGCGTAAAAATTGAGATAGAGGAAAACTGATTTCAGATTCGGATTCAGCACCATCGAATTAAATGTGTGCGAGGTCGATTCTCATAAATAATCAAAAATGAGGAAGTTAATGGATGTCGAGTATACAGTAGTCTACTTGTATCAACTTCTTAAAACATGTTATAAACATGTAAACATGAAAGGTTTATCACTTCTAATTGTGAAATCGATTACAATAGTTAACTGTATAAAATATATAGTTCACTATATGTAATAGTTCCAACCAAAATAACATTCTTATACTTTCACAAGTCATCATTATTTCTTTTTATTGTACAATAGAAAATCTTATTATGGCTATGAGGGAACCTACAAAGGTTGATATAGTTTGTTCAACTATATTATGTACTTGTACTATGTTAGAAATAAAGAGAGAAACAATATTATGTCTATAAAATTGATGTTTCATATATCCCGTGTCTACAACCTAGACGCCTATCTGGGCAATGGAGATAGTCTGATATATTTATATAAATCTGTATATAATAACTTTTTGCGTAACTAATTCATTTGTACTCATTTTATGAGCAGTCTTTGCTAGGCAGTGTCACAATGAAGGACAATGGACTTCATAAACATTGATAGAGTGGATACAGAATTATTTATTGATGCAATTCATAGGCAACCGGCAATTTGGGACCAATCCATTGAGAATTATCATGATCGAGGTCAAAAGAGGAGCATGGGAGGCTGTGTGCGAAGAAGTAATCGAGGATTTCAAGGAGAAATCCGATATTGGAAGAATGATACACTATATTCTACATGGCCAGGATTTCTTTTTTCGATGAGAAGAATTAATATTACTTCCGTTCAATGTACTGTATTTCTATTAATAAGACCCACTAGAACTGTTCGTCAATTGAACAACTTAATAAAGTCATAAACAATCATTCTCTATATGCATTGATATTTTCTCTCATATTAATAATCAAGTCACTAGAAGAAGATTATTATTTTATGTTCTGATATTGGTGCATGATATAATAATTCATAATCATACTTACAATAAACGTTCATCTACGACCATGTTATAAAGCCATCATTACAGTTTCAAAAATTGAAATCGGAACAGTTGATTTTCGAAATTGAATTTGAAACTTGTAATTTACTTTAAAATCGTAATGACAACTTCATGAAACGTATTATGAAACGGTTCCTAGTTCAATCTGTTTTTAGTAGATTGATAATGTGGATATTATTGTTTTTGTTGGTCGTAGATAAAATGGTGTATACTAATGGTTGTATTTTTTAAACTCTTGAGATACCTTGAAATAACTCGCGGCGTTGCCGCTCTTATACAACCTTGGTATCTCACCATTATAATGGTTGATACCATTGCATAAATCAAATCAAATTACTATAATATCTTACTTATTTGGTCTTGAATTCAATCTCAGGAGTAAGTAATTCGATTAATTAGGTACTGGACTTATAGACCCAGAAACATGGAAAATTGTAACTGTTGAGGCCGGTATTACACTATAAAAGTTCGTCATATATCTTTTATCAAATATATAATAACATGTTCTCTTTAGGAGAATAAATTACATAAAATTATGATCATAGTTCAACACTGACAGACAGAACAGAGACAATAGAGAAGACAGGCCCTGCTTGGCCTTGGAGCCGCTCCGCTAGCCGAACCGCCGCTAGACTGTGTACTGAAATAAAATCAAGCTGAAAAGCAAGCGACCACGTCGTTGCGACATCGCATCAACGGCGTCGCAAATATGCATCGAGCATAAATGAGTAGACGTGTTATTAAACAGGAATGTACCAATTAGAGCAACCGAAAGCACTACAACAGGAATCACCTTCCATTTTTTTCAAGAGACACACGTATCTTTTAAGTTGATTCAACTATCACTCATATGTTAGGGTGGGCGTACACCGGTTAGTCAAGATAAGACAAGACGAGATTAGTTACGTTTAGTCATAATACTTCACATGAGTTGCTTGAAGCAACACACCGATTAGTGATTGCATCGGTGTGTGGCGCAGCTATAATACTATGTGAATTACTAACTAATCTTGTCTTGTCTTGACTAAACACGCCTTTATAATATAAATGGTTTTGCATGCCGGCCACCCAGGATTGCTGCTCTGCTAGAGACTGGGGACCACTTTTGTATCCGAGTGTCGCGACTGTGTATTTATTAGACTCTGGTGGCACTGAGGCGTGTCAAACCTGCTTTTTAGCAAAAAAGAGGTCCCTAAAGCCAGGTTTATCAGTAGAGTTAGTGGTAGAGTAACTAGCATACTAAGTCTACTCTACTCAGTACTTAAAACAAGTACTCTACCATCACTCTACTATGAACGTTTTCATTGGGAGAGTTTACAAGACCAATTAGTACTCCTTGGGAACTCTACCACTAACTCTACTAATGAAAACCAGGCTTAAGGCCTAAAACCGAAAAATTCATGGTAGTCTAGCCTATGGTAAACTATTGATCTATGGGATAATTTTTGCTGGGAAATTGTAGCAGTATATTAAACAAATACCATCAATTTTTTCAACAAATAAAATTCCCAATTCCTAATTATCATAGGCCTAAGATTGAAAATCTTACCCTCGGCATCGAATGATCCAATTCGTTTTTGCATTTCTCACAAGTTACGTTTCCTGAAAGCCCTACAAGCGGAGAAACAGAACCACAGTTACGACAAAATCCAGGTACATCATAAATTATCTTGTCTTTAGACATTTTTGCCGTAATATTAAACTAAAAATGCATTACATTAGCTACTATTATAATACAGTTTGTGTCTCAAGAAAACAGATAACCTAAAGGCTTTAGCTGACACCTGTGAAAATGCTTTAAAGAATCGATGCTTTCACTATCGAGTATCGATCTATCATATTTGGTGAGAATGTAGACTAGTGGCGCGCTCAAGTGAGAGACAGAGTGAACGATCGGAATGAATTGAATTATTGCCCGAATATGAAATGAAATGAAATTTAATTATACATGTACTATTGTTCCATTATTATTTAACAAACTGGTTTTCCTTTGAATAAATACAGTATAACAATAGAAACGGGTTTGGTGCTAGGAGTATCAGGTCGAGACTGAGCAGTTGAGCGAGCATGTGGAAGATATAGCCTAATACAGAGGAGGCTATGAAGATACACACACACAGTTGAAAAGCAGGGCCTACTAACTAGGTACCTACCGTAGTTGGTATATAGTATATACAGGCCTGATGAAATTTATGAGTGGAGAAAGAGAGAGGGAGTATGAGGTTACAGACAGAAAGAGTGGGTGTGAGCTGTGAAGGGACAGTAGAACTATTTTCCTTTTAAAACAAATTTACGACAATGAATTTGTATACAAATGAAATGGCAACATGGGGTTGATAGGATGTGGATGGATAATAGAACAGAGGCTGCTGGCCTGTGTGATATTGTATATTATACACAAGTCAAAGATTTTGAGTTTGAATGTTCTATACTTGTAAAATGAAAAACTAAAATATATGCACTTTCACAGATCTGAAACTAAACAGCTTTTAAGCTTACACCACAATTAAAAGACTGATTAATGAATAATAACATAATTGGAGTAGTATGTCAGGAGACCGGTATACTGGTATCAGATTTTCAAATCATCTTTATAGTATGGTAATTATTGACTCTAACTGGTTACCTAACTTTAATAATCAATTGGTAATAGCACAGAGTAGAGAGATAGAGTGAGAGAAAGGAGTGAGTAGAAGATTTCCTACCCTGTGGTAATAGTAACTATTTGAATAATAATAAATGATACAATTAAAACTCAATACTATTGTAATATAAATGAATTAATAAAGAATGAGAATAAATAATAATATTTTATATTAATGATGCTTTACTCATCATCAATGAAACAATACTTTCCTAATAATGAATACTGTACTATAACTTCAGATAATAATGAATCATACTATTACTCCATTATAATTTAACAAACTGGTTTTCCTCTGAATATTAAAATATATTAATTATTTTTTTGGTTCAGTACTCATTTGTGTCTTTGAAATTTTTAATCAAAAGATTGCTTATGAAAGGATACTCTTAGGAAAAAATTGTGAGCTTTAACTTTTTTAATGAATATTTTGGATCAAGAGATTTCAAATACTATTGATTTGCAAACAGGCATTTTTACATTCGACAAAAAGACTAAGAGTACAGATACAAGATACTAAGGGCCGGTTCATGAGCTCAGGATTTAGCCAAGTCCCAGACTAAAACGGTGGCCATCGTAGCATCGACAAACCTTAGCCTCGACACAATGTACTAGGGCCCTCTAGCTGCCAACCCACTAACCAGTCGAGACAAATTTGTCGATGCTATGGTAGCCACCAGTTTTAGTCTAGGACTTGGCTAAATCCCGACTCATGAACCGGCCTCAAGAGTATCCTTTAAAGGATCCTTAAGGGCCTGGTCACATACGATTGGGGTTTGCTTCACTTTCACTACTAGTCCGACCTCAGTCAAAGAACCTACAAAATAAGAACTCTACTGCGCAGAGAAAGCGCATGATACGCAGTATAGTGGAGCGAGTGAGATATCTCTAGTGATACAATGCGCGTAGGATCTTTTGTCTGTGGCCGGACTATAGCAAGAGCTACAGTACTTTGTTTACTTCCACTTCACTCAGGGCCGGCCCTAGCAGGTGTTGCGGGGCTAGGGGCGAACCTTCAGTGCGGGGCCCTTCACTTGAAATATTAAACTCTATACCCCATATACAAACTCGAGCATTTTGAATCCCTACCACTCTCTGGCTAAGTATGTGTTCCCCTCCCTAATTCCGACTTCGTAATTACGCCGTTATAATACCATCACGCAGTTGAGTTCAAAATAGTGTAATACAAATAAAATTTATAATTATATTTATTCATGAAATTATAAAGTAAAATAAACATAAAAGCGCGCTTTTTCAATAGGTAAGTTAGATTTCATTTTTATAAGTTAGATTATGAATGTTGATTAGATATAAGCCCGAAGCAGCTCTTGATACTTAGTTGAGATTCACTTAATCTAGGAATATAATTCTAGTGTCCCTCTAGGGCCCATTGAGTAATGAATTTAGCTGTAGTTTGATTATCAGATAGCATCTGGTGTACCATAGAAATTCAGTAAAAATTTAGTAAATTCAGTAGCTGCCCAAACCTTTCTTTTGAACACTGTTTAGCACTGTGTCAACAATTGGGTAGAAGAATTCGATTTTTGAATTTTTTCTTCTGGAGAATGGTCCTTCACAATCATGTCACTACTTTCATAATCAAGTTCTCAATCTCTCATTTCATGTCAAGCTCTCTCACTCGTTGTTATCACTCATACGACACAGTACTGTACTGACAAACGCAATTCACAATAAAAGTTACTGAATTATTATTACTTTTTTATAATATTATTTTTTATCTAACACAGACCTAGCAATAGAGTAATAGTTGAAATTGCGTTTCGTTTTCGAAACTATCATATCTTTTAATTATTTTTTCTGAAACGCGGGGCCCCCAAAGCACGCAGGATCACGGGGCGATCGTGCTGACTAAGGCCCTCTTCACTAGCAAAGAGCTAAGTGAAGTAAAGTAAATCAAAGTAGCTCTTTGCTAGTGAAGTGAAGTAAAGCAAACCCAAATCGTATGTGACCAGGCCCTAAGAGTATCCTTAAATAATAGCAATCTGTTGATTAAAAATTTCAAAGACACAAATGAGGAATGATCTAAAAAAATAATTAAGATATTTTATTTATCCAAAGGAAAACCAGTTTGTTAAATAATAATGGAACAATAGTACATGTATAATTAAATTTCATTTCATTCTCATATTCGGGCAATAAAGGTCAATTCCCACATTGACGACAACGACACGACGACGACATTCTCATTTCGTTCTGCGCCACCAGCCCATGCTCTGATTGGTCCATGTCTATCTTTGTTTACAAATGATAGCTCTCAAGTCTCAAAATTGCAGTACCGGTATGACTTGAAAAGGTTTGTATTATAATTTTATTTACTGATTATTATATTTATATTATCGTACTAATAGGCTATTATTAATATTAATTGACAATTGATTCCGAACAGCGAACATTCAAACTTCGTAGGCTACCTAGTCACATAACCTAGAAATTCGGCTGGTTAGAAGTTCTAAAAGGATGGACCAATCAGAGCGCGGGCTGGTGACGCATGCGCAGAAAGAAATGAGAATAATGTCGTGTCGTTGTCAATCTAGTGAGTAATTCAATTCATTCGATCGTCCACTCTGTCTCTCACTTGAGCGCGCCACTAGTCTACATTCTCACCAAATATGATAGATCGATACTCGATGGTGAAGGCATCGATTCTTAAGCATTTTCACAGGACTGGTGTCAACTTAGTCAGCTTTAGGTTATTGGTCATCTTGGAACTGAACTGTATTATAATGGTAATGTATTTTAGTTCAATATTACGAAAATGCTTAAGACAAAATAATTTATGATGTTCCTGGGGTTTGTCGTAACTGGTTCTGTTTCCCTGTAGTGGAGCTTTGAAACGTAACTTAGAGATGCAATACTGAGGTGGATCATTCGATGCCGAGGTATTTTCATTTCCAACATCAAAGTAGGCTTATTAAAATCTTCAACATTTTACAAAATAGTCATTTCAATATTTCCATGGCACACGTTTGAAAGAGTTGATACGATACATTAATAGACATGTATTCCCAGTTCTTTGGAGAAATACTGTATACACTGTTTGGGCCTCAAATTATTTTTCATTCTTATGTCATGCCCATGTACATCCACAGTTACCTGATAAGAAAATTTCTCTTTACTGCATCTTCAAGCGAGCAAACACGTACACAAGATGGCAAAGTTAAAAATACCTAATTCAACACCTAATGGGTGTTTAATGACACGTCTACTCATTTAGAATATCGATATCGAATTTCCAAAAAGTATCGATCCTCCTCTTCCCACTGAATTTAAATATATCAGCCTGGCTATTAAAATATTTATTTTTGACTATTTATTCAAGTTTTCCTTTTTCAGTCGCAACATGTTGATCTGGGATCTACCTTACCCAACGAAAAGAGTGCTATTTACATTTTTAAAAGAAATATTTTCAAGAGTTTATTGCGCAATGAACGTGACTGTAAGAAAAGGACTCAAGATGAAGTTTTGTTTTCACAAAGATAAATCATTTTGGAAGTGGGTAAGTGGTGCTTTTCCTGTTATTAAAAGTAAGTTTTGTTTGGTTTGACTAACTAACCACATTCTTCTATTATATGTTGTCAGAGGGAGTATCTGAAATACTTTTGAAGTTTGATATCGATTATCGAATGTATCTCTAAATGAATGAACGTGTCGTTAAACACAGGAAAAGGTACAAAATAATGCTCTACAAGGAGTGGTGGTTTTGTAGCATATAATCCTCAATGCTTTTCCTGTAGCCTAAAAATAATAATGGAAAGAGTACAACAATTTCTCCATAGCTGGATCCCATAGCGATGTGACGATATGAATGTGAGCATAGTAAACACTAATTAAAATGGATGTGTCAACAAGCTTAGGTTGCCTTTATTGATTTTTTTGGGATATCAAGGATATGATATTTTCAATTCAGATTGGTGTTAATATAGTGATACCCAGAAACTTCGTAATGGAAGCCCGTTTCCCCATGATTTCCTGCTGAAACTGAACCTCAATTCTGAAGTTTTATTAGTGTTGAGGGGCTGAGATTATTAGCTGCACACAATCCTCAATAATGGTGAATTGTTTTCACCCAATTGAAAATCTTTGAACAGATTCCTTATTTCTAATGCTTATCCTTACACCTAAATCATCAACTTGCATATAAATATGGAGCACTACTATTATTAGATGTAATTATCAGCTTTGGCAAATCATTAATATATATCTATCTTCTTCTATATATTAATAAAAGAGAGTTGGTCTCTGTTGCAACGCTCATATAACTCGAGAACAGCTGAACCGATTTAGATGATTTTGGATTCGTTTGAATTTTTTAAAGCACTGGTTAACATAATATGTATTAAAATAATATAAAGAAAATCTCTTTATAATTAATAAATAATTAGTAGAATTAATAGGCCTAACCTATCAAACACTTTGACATCCATTTTGATCCAAGTCCCAAACAATAATGCTCCTATAAAATTGATGTGTACTTGAAGATGCTACAATTATAGGTCTTCAAAGGAACGACCTCGGTGAGATTACTGTTGGTTAGCGACTCTGCCCTTCCACATAGAATTCGCATGGGTTCGATTCCGAGAGAGACAGGTGAAACTTTTTTTGGCAACTTTCAGCGTACAGGAAAGTTAATATTGATTAATTATCCACTCGCTTTTACAAAAATTAGTATGTACAGATTTGTTTAATAATTTTTCCATCAATAAAGCAAGGAGTGGATATAGATATTACTTTACTTCATGACATTTTTCGTGGGGGGTGATATGAAGGGAGACATTTGGGGGAAGAATTGGGTGACATAGAAGGGGTTATTGACTGAGGTATGACATGAGGGGACATTTGGGGGGTGATATTTTTTTTTTTTTTTTTTTGGGTGGGAGGGTGTTTCATGAAGGGGCCAATTGGAGGAGGAGGGTGACATTTGGTGGGAAAGAGGGGTTGACATGAAGAAGTTGTAGGGGAATGAAGAGACATTTGGGGGATGGAATTTTTGGGGGGGCATGAAGGGGAACATTTGTGGGAGGAGGAAGGGGATATTTGGGGAAGGGGGAAGAGGGTGATGCGGAGTTCGCCGGGAGTTCAGGGACTAGTTATCTCTATATTGGAGACATCACCTGCTTTTTACCTTGTGAACAAGGAATTACCTTCACTTTTTCGACTGATCTGGATTAATCTAAGCAACTATTAAAATAAATGTTAAGACTTCATCAATATTGGAGCTACAAAATTTCATTATATAAGAAATTCAATCCATAGACATCTAGACAATTACTGCTATTGTATTTATTGCATAAACTTCTTCCACCATAAAATGTGAAAATTTGAAAGATTTATTTGACTTGGGAATTTTATTCATATAATATCCAAAATCATGGTTACTTTTACGTATAGTTGTGCGAATCTGTTCCACTTTACTCAAGAAAAAAAAGTTGATATCATCTTTTGTCATTTGACACCCAGGATCTGATTGGTCCATGTTCATCGTTGACGAATTCCGGCTTCCTTCTGTATTATCAGATTCTTAGGCGCATGCGCAGAACGAAAATGCTGCGTCGGATGAGCGTCGGTCATCGGTTTCCTTTCTGCGGATGCGCAGCTCAATCTGCAGATAGTCAAAGTAGCAACTAATTAAAACTTGAAATACAAATATACAAGAATAACCATGCATGAATAGGAACAATATAGTACGAATATTGTTATTAATATTCAGTATTTAATATACAAGTAGGTACAATTTTATTGTTTGAAAATGTTGTTATTTTAATCTGAGATCGGCTGCGCATCGACAAAAGCAAAAACTCACCTTTACTTTCAAGAAATTCTGGTTCTCAGAGCTTTTCTGAGATAGTAATGGTTTATAAGATAATGATGATAACACTAAGCTTTGATTCTGTGCAAGAGTAGCCATCATGGTTGCAAATCAAAACTTCTATTTGGTAGTTTTTAATTCGCATGTTTCATGTAAGCAGGTGAAGAGTGAAGTGATGGATCCAGCAGACGACAGCTGTGACTGTGATGAAGGGCCAGTAGACATCAAAGAAGAGATGGACATTGACGACACTCACTACTGGTCACTCATCAGGAAGGCACGAGCTGACATCAAACGAGAACAGGTAACTGAACTCTATTCAGTGACAGGCGGTCTTTCTATTCTATGTTAGTTGAATATGCTGCATGAAGCATTCAACTTCAGTCTACCTCCACTTTTGCTGCACCTCTGGTCAATGGTTCAATTTATCCATATTCCTTCTAGCTTTCTTGTGTATTTACAAAGAGCTCCTTGCAGATTATAATTTATTTCACTAACACAATGTGTTACTCCACCGATTGTAAAATGTATAATTGATACTTTTTATTCTATGGTATGGTAATTGATTTCACTATTCATTTTCTCTGAGTCTCTCCCAGTTCTTTACTTGTTAAATCTATAATTATGTGCAGTAGGTTTCTCCTAATATTAACTATAGCAGGATTCATTCAACTTGTCAGAAATCAGCTGTTTTGGTAATTATTAAATAGTGACTTCAACACAATAATCAAAAGGATTAAAAGTCTTGAAGACCTTTTTAAAGAAGACCTTTCAAAGAATAACTTTTTAAAAGACCTTTTCAATAATCTGCGAGATTCAGCATTTTTGTAGGTTAAGTATTGTGATCATATGCTCGTCGATCATATGTTTTCTGACAAGTTAAATGGATCCTGCTGCAGCTAGCATGAATTCCGATCTAGTAAGAACAAAATTATATCCCAACAGATTAAAGCCTACAATACAGCTCACCAAAGTAAAATTCTCTGGGTTTGAGAATGATTGCTTCAAGACACTTTTATCTTCTTACTAGGCCTATATATAATTTGTAGGCTACTTGATCATTTCTATTATTTTTACTGAGAAAGTGAGGTATATGCTTATTCATTTTTATCTATTGTTTTCAGTGTGATGAACCTTCAATGGTATTCTCCAGCAGTGATGGCTACTCCAATTTAGAATACAGAATTTGTGAGTTTTCTTACTGCTTTGTTATAAGCTTCTTGTTGCAATTTCAATTTTTCCACGTATCATTCAAAATAGCTGGATTCTTCCTCATGGAAAAGTATTTTAATGTATTTCACTTGAATTGCCATGTAACCGCGATGCACTTGATGGCAGATTGCAATTGTCCTAAGATTGATAGCTTTCTTTGACTCAATTCAGGCTATGGAATGACTGGATTGTGAATGAATTTTGTTGAGAAATTGAATGAAAGTATTGTTGAAAATTCTGAAGACTTGAGCAGAGTTATTAGAGAACATCAGGAGATTCATGATTTGGTAAGAGTTTTTCATGTTAGTTTATAATAATTATTATGCAAGATCACTCTCATTCAATTAAATCACCATTATTGCTGAAAAGTATAAAAATCTGTATAAGATTGAATTCCAGAGATTGAACTGTAATAATTGAGCAACTGATAATAAATCTGGGGCTTAGACATATGACTCAACTTCGTTCTTATGAAACTAGTATTTTTGAGAATACTTTTCCCCCCCCTCTTTTATCAGCACTCCATTGCTCCTCATGAACCACCAGCTCATACTCATCCTCCCCCTCCAAGTCTTCCCCCATCAACTTCTCCCACTTCTGTTTCTCTACACTTTCTGACATTTTTTGTCCTTCAATTCCTCCTTCATTCCCTCTATTCTTCCTTCTTTGTCTCTTTCTTGAACCTCTTCAATTGTACTATTCAGTTCTCTTCTCATTCAGTGCATTCATTGTGTTTCAGGTGGGAAAATAGCTCAGCTAGTATTGGTAAGAGTGGAAGATTTGAGTGATGGCTTGGATTCCCAGAAAAATAGTGCATACCAGGTATTGTCCAAGAACACATTACAAATTATTATTAGAACTCAAACACAATAGAAAGTCATGTTTTTTTGTTGATAACTTGCATTCATGATAGGTTTAAATATTATCGTTTCTAATACAGAAGCTATTCTAGCATCTGTACTAATAAAGGCTGTTCAACCCTATCATTGTGGAAATGACTCACATGGAATCTGCTATAGTCGAGAGAGTCGAGGTGGTGGCTGCTACAATGCTGTCATTGTTGCATATAATATTGGGCAATCTCCAGCTACATGGATGTGTCTATGAATATCATGACAAATAGTAAACTAGCAAAAATTGACTGTGAAGACTGTCACTAGCATGAACTATAGCTGAAAGTAGAATAATGTTAGTTGCCTATCCAGGTAAAGATAAAAACATTTAGGAATAATCACGGGTTGTGCAAGAAAAGCAGAATAGGCGGCACTGCTTTCAAAATAGGATTTTTAGTCGTTCATTTGTAGTAACCATTTCTTACCACATGCCACTGAGCATCCATGGCTATTTTTTTAGTGGGATTACTTAGCAGAATATTATTTTGAGGTAGACTCCAAATTAATAAGTGACACTGAGTGTTATTATTCTGCCTGATTACTAAAATTTAACACAGTTTCGTGGTATCAAAATAGGAATTGTGTTCATTTATTAATTTTTTCAACAACAATGAATTTTCATGTATCATAAAATATATAAGTGTAAGAGCATTGCTCAATTAGAATTGAAAATAAGGTATTGCTTTTAAAAATCTTCTCTTGTGTGAATTGGAATGTCTAATTTAAGTCAGAACATACCTTTTCATTAGACAAGTGCCAGTTTGCAGTCAAATTTGATTATAAAATAACTGACAATCACATTGAAGGTTATTAAAGTTAGTTTTTACAGAAAATGCTTATTTAAGAGGGGGTCGGAGGTATATCATCCAGGCGAACGCTGAGCACCCAATTTAGCATGGGACGAAAAACTTATCAAACGATCACAAGCTTCATAAGAGGTCTTTTGAAAAACGGTCAATACATATCACACAGTTTTTCATAAGCTTTCATTTGAAGTTAGAATCAACTCAATCAAATAATTGGTTCTTTATTTATTTGTTTGAAACAATCGTTGTATTCCCATAAGAAAATCGTAAATTTAGTGAAAACGATTACAAAGTTGTATTTAAACAGATAATTAAATAGAAAATTGCATAAAAAAGTTTAACATTTTCTTTATGCTTCTTGTTGACCAGTTGATTGATTTTATTTTTTAAATTTGTTTAAAAAAATATTTTTATAAAAGCCTGCACTAGGCTGCAATACTTTGTTCGGCAAACTTGTAGAAGTAGTTGAATCGGTTGCCGAGGGTCCGCGCTAGCGTAGTAACGTTTGTTGAAGAGGGAACTTTGAAATACAAAATTCGGCTACCTCTGCCGAGTCACAATTGATTGTTTTTCAGATTGGTTTCTACTTGAGTGGCAGATTTGACGTCTAGTGGGATCGGACTCCCACTATGAAATAGGTACCTCATTACAGCTTCTTTTAAATGATGAAATCCTATAAAAATTCGTCGAATCTTATGCAGCTATATTGATATTGTATAGAGAGTTGAATATTATTCACTTGGACGTACCAAAGCTGTAATGCATGCTAAAAATTGTGATGGTAATAATAAATAAAATAGTTTAAATTGTACTAGAATGCTAAAAATCTGGATTAATTTGGTCCAGAATTCATCTGGATTATGAAATTATCCTTTTTATTCAAATTACCTTGAACAGTTCTTTAAATTTTATATTTTCCAATATAGACCCTTCATATAGCCTATATACGGCCGAAAAGAGAAGTGAATTTGATACTTCAAGAACTATTATTGTATTTTATTTATGGCAAAATTTTTACAGTGAACATTAAAAACATAATGTACAATAATTTTATTTCTTACTAGAGACAAATCCAGATGATTGACAGTCCGGACTTTTAACATTTTCCGAGTTATCGGCGTTCTACTAAGGGCCTAATGAATTGCCGTATGTAAATCTCATTTGGTTTTACTTACTAAATAAAATTGTTGGAATACTTTAAAATTTCAAAAGTGCTCTTTCCATCTACCTTACTCGTGTTTAAATATTAAAAATAGACATACGGTAATTGAAACTAGATCATTCAATAATCTCCAGTTTTTATTTGAAATAATTTCTGTATTATTGAAAAATTATTGTCATTGTTTGGGACCCTTTCAATATCACAATTTGACAAGTATTCTGGTTCCTAAAGTAGACTAGAACATCATCAGCAACAACAACCACAACTATTTTGAAAGCTGACAATTCTGAGAACCCATTAGCGAGTTCTATATTTATAATCCAATAGAAGGCAGTTCTTATTTCTGTTCAATGGGGAACTGGAACTTCACCTTCCTGTCGACTAACAATTCCTCAGTGTTAATATTATTATATTGTATTTATTTATTATTATAGTTCGATGGTGTCCACATGAAAGTCCACATTTCAATGATATTTGGTTAAAAAGAGAGGGAAAGTGAGAGACGCAAGTTTTGAATGAGGAAGTGGACACAGTGACTTCGACCAGCGAAGAAAACCACTGACATATTTTACACAAGCCAATACAGAATACTTCAGACTGCTCCTCTCTTCAAAAATTCTCTCGCTCACTCTCTCTGTCTAGCGCCCCGTACTTTATGGCGATATTGGATCCCTGGGTCACTTGTGGGAACTCGCTTATTAAACCACTTATCGAAGTTTAAAGGAGAATATTGAACAAAAATATGAGGAATCAGATGCTCTTCCCTCTCTCGAGAATTTTCGTTTAAAATTTCAATATTTTTTGGCCGTGTAGGGATATAACGGTCGTCAAGAGAGAAATTTATGGGGATATGAGAGAAGGAATTATGGGGATATAAGAGAATGGAATTATGGGGATATGAGAGAAGGAATTATGGAGATATGAGAGAGGGAATTATGGGGATATGAGAGAGGAATTATGGGGATATGAGAGAGGGAATTATGGGGATATGAGAAGGAATTATGGGGATATTAGAGGGAATTATAGGATATGAGAGATATGAGAGATGAATTATGGGGATATGAGAGAAGGATATTTTACCCTAATATATTTGTTTTCTTCAAACAAATTTGAATTTTTGTTACTTTTCCAGTGTCTGTAGCAACTGGAGAGGAGTTTCAGTAAATTTAAGCTCATAAAACCTATTTGAGGAATGCTATGCAACATAAAATACTCACAAATCTGATTATCATCTCAATTGAACACGAAAGGGTTTCAATGATTTCTTTTGATAGCATAATTCAGAAAATTGCGGCAAAAAAGGCAAGAAAGTTTAGATTAGATTATTCTTTATTTGTAAATAAATTGGTTTAATTCCTAGAATAAGGATATCCTTGCAATCAACACTAACTAATCATAGATATTGTGTACCACAAACTGAAAATTATAAGAAAGTTGAGACCTTGAATGAGGTGTAAAAATATTAGAGGGGTAGTGATTATGATTTATTAAAAATTGACAAAATTATAATTTATAATTTATAATTATAATTTATAATTATAATTTATAATTATAATTATTGATTAAAAATTATTAGACTGTGGATGAATTATTAAAATGACAAAAACTATGTTTACAATTGACAGGGTTAATTTACAGTGGTAAAGGTTACGAATTTTATTGGAAGGAATTATTAGATGTGGCAGTCCAACTGATATGAATACATGAATTATTGCATAGAATCGTATATATAGCTTTTTTTGGATTTTTGTTTCTCTAATAATAATATTATGATTTTTATTACTAAGATTTTATTTTATTTATTAAGCTATTTGTTTTATGATCAATGAAACAGGACAAGGGATATTTTGAAATCAGATAATTTTTCACTCCATCTTACCTAATTTTCAATATTCATTTTAGTATTTATTTTTGTATGTAAATATATAATTTTGTAAAATGTTCTTTTTTGGCAAATATTAATATTGATGTACAGTTTATAGGGAATTATAGCTGTTTATAATTTATAGTTTATATAATATATGTACTGGAAAGTATGCTCATAGGATACGTAAATCTACAGAAGTCAACCTACCTGAGATTAATAATGATAGATATCGTTTGGAATTGGGCTCTCCTTCTGCTAGGAAACAGGCTTCTTTTGTGGGCTTCTATGATCTGGCTCTCTGTAACTCAGTTCTTAATTGTAATGATCGTATTCTGGGCCTAGTATTTTCTAATGTTGATATCAGGGTTGGGCAAAGTGATTGTTCCCTGGTTCTGAGGACCCTCATCATCCTTTTCTTGTTGTCACAGTTCAGGTATGGTCCACTGCTAATTCTCAGTTGAATTGCATCGAACTGTTTGACTCTTTGGGGGCTTACTATCTCCTGCTTTATAATCAGTTGAGAGCCTATCGCTGGGGGTCTTTGGATGATTTGAGGCATGTAAATGAGGCTGGGGCTTTATTTTATACCTTCATTTATGAGTGCTTTTGACAATTGTATTCCAAAGAGGATGGTCAGGCCGGGGGGTACTAAGTATACACCTTGGTTCAATGCTGAAATAATTCGGCTGTTAAAGAGGAAGGACAGATGCGCTAAGAAGAAGCACTTCTCTCTATATCACAATGAGCAATTCAAAAGGTTGAGAACTCAGGTTAAGCAATTTATTGCTCATGAATATCATAATTATTTAGATAGGGTTGAGACTAATATTAAGAGCGATGCTAAGAGCTTCTGGGGATTTGACAATGCAAGAAGAGCTAACAGTTCTACACAGGAGGGTATGCATTGGGGTGATCAGATCTTTGGACTCCATGATTTGCCTAATAGTTTTGCTCAGTATTTTCCTTCAGTATTTTCTGATGAGTCGCAGTTGGATGTTGACAATGAGGTGAACCTAGACAGTAGACTGAATGTCCCTTCTCTCTCAATCAGTTCTGTTGATTTGAGAGCCATAATTGCAGCAATAGGTGATTTGAGACTTTGTACTGGTTGTGGACCAGATAATGTTCCTTCATGTAAGGGTTGTGCTGAAATTTTGGGTCCCCCCTCGAAGATCATTTTTGATCTGTCTTTGAGATCCTCGGTATTCCCCTCCAGATGGAAAATTGGCAGAGTTACTCCTATATTCAAATCTGGTAGGAGAAATGACATATCCAACCTCCGCCCAATAACTCAATTGTCACCTTTTGCTAAAGTGTTTGAGAGAGTTCTTTATGATTGTGTCAGTAGTCATATTCGACCTTTTGTATCATAATTATATTAGAATTGTGTCATCCTCCTTCAGTTAACTCCTAGCCTTCCACCTCCGGGATAGGGTTATCATACGTCAGGATTCTGATGCTACGTTAGATAAATATTTAACAACTATATTTGAAAAAACTATGATCGATACAACCAAAAATACTCCATGCAGATTTTTCAAACAAGTGTAAAATCTATTGAAATCTTGTAAAATCTTTAATGAGACTTAATAAGTCTTCAAGAGTATTTTCAAATTGCTTTGAATTCTTCAAAATTAGAGATAAAAGATATGTAATTTTTTTAAATATTGTACAAGATTTGAGTCTTATTAAAATAAAACTTACCTGTTTTCTAATGTATTTATGTAATATCATTCCTATCCATCCAGTTTCAATTCAACTAGATAGCTGTAGGCTACCATATTTAAAATACAAATTGTTTACTCGCGCTTTGCGGAGCTCGCAGGTGGTTACACCCTCCGCACCACCGTTGGGTCCGTACAATGGTTAGAAAATGGTTAATTTGAAAATGTTGCATACCCTATGAGTTAGTGCTGTTTGTAATTAAAAATAATTGGAATAGCTGTTGAGCTTTGCTCCTACAGGCTTAACAACAGGTATCACATGGAAGTCTGGGAAGCTGTGATTATTGTTTGAAAATTTCCAATTTGTCTATAAATTATTTAAATTCGACAAATGCAGGAAATTTAATGAGAGATATTATTTTGTGGCATTTGTTTGTATTCAAAATCGGATGAACCTACTATCAAGTTGGATAGTTGAGAGTACAGCAATGGCTAGGATTATTAGGGCCGGTTTCTCCAACGTCGATTGAACCAATTTTAGTTTGAACTTGGGGTTTTACCACTCACTAAAACGTTTTTGTCAGAAAGTTCGATGTCCGAACATATGACCATTTGAGGCTAACATTAATCATAGATAGTTGTATGGTGTATGATTATACATTCTTTTAGATAAATAATTATTTATTTTCCAATAAAACCTATAACTGATATTTGGTGTATCCAACATTAAAGTGTGACGCCGCTTTAAGCTGCGCCCTGGGTTCCAACTAGTGAGTCACAAGTGAATGCCTTCGCTCGCCCATTTAGATTTTACCATGTTTTACAGGCTTTTGATCATTGAATTTTCCTAATTTCAAGCCTTTTTGAACATTGTTTCCCCTCTAGTGACCTAGCGGTGCTATATAATATACCGTACCCAGAAAACAGTTCTTGGCTTTCTTGTGCATCTTCATAACGAGTAAATCACTGCTCACCTCATCCCTTCAGAAAAAGTCGAAATTTGCATCAAACAATAAAGTTTATTTTACACTGTGCCCTAGATTTTCATGAAAATAGATTTTTCAACCCTAACTCTTTTTCGCGTGATTTTAAAGAATTAACTCAAACGGTGTTCAACACAGTTTTTGGAGCCGTATCCGATGCAAAAATTCATTTTTCGAAAATATCAATATTTTGATTTACCCCCCCATCAAACCCCCTCTAGATTCCGCCATTTTGAATCGAGAAACGTGATTTTTTCATAATCTAATTCAAATGTAGTTAACACCTTAAAAGTGATAAAGTACAAAAAGACTTTAAAAAAAAAATTTTTAATCAATAATTTATATAGAAGAGGCCTTTTTCCAATATGGCGGCTCAAATTTTCATCCGAAAAACTTTTCCCACACACCATCTCAATCAGCTTTCGAAGCTCTATACAATGGAAAAGAATTTTCCAAAAATTGAATATTTAAAAGTCGAGAATTTTCACCCTAGACGCACTTTACCCTAATCACCTGAAAAGTTCAAGTCTCAAAAACGTCATCTACTCACTTTCTTTACCATTTCCGGTCGAGAAAACCGAAATTTTCCTTTAGACACACATTCTCAATAATTGACCACTATTTCGCGCACCACTCTGTATCTATTCAAAATAGAGAAGAGTTCAAAAACGAAAAAATCTCCTTGAAAACTGAATCGATTGGCATTTGAAATTTCAAATATCGCAAAGAATAGAAAGTTCACTTTTTACCTTCCTCTGTACCTAAAAATCGCCCAAAATAAAAAACAACAATGCAAACCTGTATAGAATCCTTCCTCTTCAATTTTAAGCAATAAAATAAAATTTAATATTTCACAAAAATAAGGGGTTTTTCGCGGTTTAAAAAAGGGGAGTCTTTTTTCGAAACGTCAGATTTTTCCTGACGGTTTCAGCTAAAATCGAATCAATCCCACGAAACCCCATTATCAAAATCTTTAATATCGGTCTCTAGGTCTTCAAAGTTGTAAAGCATATTAGACAGACACGGGCACTGGACCTGACGCTAGGAGTTATGAGATTGTCAACTTGGCAACAGCGAGGCGCTGTTGCCAGTTCGCAGTCTCACAAGTGACCATTGACACACAATTATTCTCTGGAATTCAAATGAGCCAATCACAGCTCATCTCCCATATGGACCATTTTCTTCTCTTTTGAAGAGATAAACTGCTTTCAGCGCAGCCCTGGCGGTTTATACCCCAACTTGGCAAATCGTCTGAAAACACTTATGAGGATATTTTTCGATTTCGATAAAATGAGTTTATTATACTCCAGAAGCAAATATTAACGATTCCAGCTATAAAACGGCCACGTCCTTATGAGGACATCCCCATAAGGACATATAGCCCCACAAGTGCTCTGAGGCGAGTGCATATCCCCATATGACACGGGCGCTAGACCTCTCTCTCTCTCTCTCTCTCTCTCTCTCATATTCCTTCGGCTCTGCTGATTCAGCTGACAAATGTCATGAACTGTCAACTGTGAAACTGATGAAACCGATTGAGCTGACAATGTTCCCCTGCCTGTCAAACTACTATGAATAAAGGGCAATGGGTCTACCCTAATTGACCAAAAAACTTTCACTTTCACAGCTACATTCATCATTGTTCCACGCAACAATTATGAATACTTATCACCAGTATAAATATAATAGGTACAATAAGTTAAATAATGAGACAATTTCTCTTCTCAATCTAATTTTTTTTTTTTCGAGGATGATGCCCACATGAGCTCTAGGCTTGTGCGTGGGTAATGAGTGGGGTGATGATGAGATATGACGACTACTTTTTTAGGCAGTCGGGACCGACGGCTTAAGGCTGTGCATCAGCTTATTTGGAACTTTTTTCTGGTGACATTTTTCGAAGTTTTACGATTTGGATACTATTAAGCTATCAAAATGAAGTAAATTTTACTTGAAGAATTTTCTTTTTTGTTCACTAGTTTGTGAGATATGGGCACCTAAAGTTAAAATTTTTGGGGTAATTGATCTCAAAATTGGTTGCAAATAGAATCATGGAATTTCGAGCATACATGTTTGAAGGTATTGTTCATGAGTTGAAATACTAAATTTCTCAAAATATCAAATTTTGAAAAAGTTGATTTTTTAAAATAATTTTTTATGGAATAACTATTTAGTATATTAAAATGAAAAATATCTCAATTCAATGTGTTATGTCTCATCTTGTTATTGAGAAAGTATAGAAGCTTCAAATCATTTCACTCAAGAGATCAATTACCCCAAAATTATCATGGACTCAATATAGATTTGCCGAGTCTGGGTGAGATGCTACTAACACACACACACAACCGTTCACACACGAGCTCTCATACGCAATTCGACGTACACTCAAGCAGTGTTGTCTGATTGACTCTATGCGAGTGGAAACAATGACAAGGTCATTGTACGTTCTCTTTCTCTCAGCCGGCTACTACATACACCTTCTCATTATAGACTTAGCTCTGTTGAATGACAACAGAATAGAACAAAATGTAAAAGCAAAAACAATTTCCGCTCAGCTGTTTCTCACTATACTATCTCTCTCTCACTATACCATCAGCTTATCTTCATACTATCTTTCATCCTCTCACCTTTCCTCTCCCTTCTGATGGAAAGGTAATATTCAAACCATAAAAGTTTTATTCATGAATGGGAACACAGATTACTCAGTACAGCTTTTTCGTTATACTTTGCTGTGTTTTTGAATTCACGAACATGGAATGAAGCAAAGATTATAGTAAATTAGTAGTCTTGTGAGACAGGTTACTCACTACTTTCGGAAGAGAAAAGAGATTATACTCAAATCTCAAATTAACACAAAATAGAGGCAAATAAAAGGAAATCCAGTTTTATTAAGTCATTTATTTTTATTTATAAATGAAATAACTTTATAATTTTACTTCCAATTTATAAAAATTACAACAATTCACATAAAGTAACAGAAACACTTGATTTGCTGAGAAAAATATTTGAAGCTACTGTACACTGGAACCTGGATAATCCAAACTTAGATCATTCTTATTCTTTGTATGATTTGTTAATAATAATAATAATAAAGATGATCATTATTATTAATATTATTATCAATATAAACCTTTGATTTCAATGTAATATTAGTTTATAATAAATAATTACTCTATTATTTTTATAATAGTAGAAAATGTAGACTTTTGTTGAAGAAAAGCACCCTTATGATTAGGGCAATTCCAGATGGCTTGATAGATGACGATGGACTCTTTGAAATCGAAGTGTTTATATTAATTTAATAATATTTTTAAATAATAATTCAAAATAATATTCAGCTAATGAAGTCAAGATGAAAAATAAGTCAAGAAGGAGAAAGAAAGAAATAAAGAAGAAGATAGAAAAGACAAAAGATGCTTCAAATTTTAAAATTCAAATTTCATTTTCATTCAGCAGTAAATTACTCTATTACCCCATCAATGGGCAGAGAATTACAACTAATAACAATTTGAAAAAAGCAAAAGAAACATCAGAGCGCAGAATGCGACTTGTGCTGAAATATGATTTTACATTACTAAATTACAATTCGAAAAATATATATAAATAAAACCGGAAAAAATACCTAGTAGATAGTAGATTGCTAGTGGCCATGAATACTGTATAATATAATTTGCTTATTTATTATTATTATAATTATAATTATAATTATTATAATTATTATAATTATAACTATTATAATTATTATAATTATAATTAGTATAACTATTATAATTATAATTATTATTATTTTCATTATTATCACTGAATTTCTTGCAGCAGGGGCAGGAATTAGAAAAAAGCTCTGAAGATATTCAAAACTTACATTTCCGGGATATTCATTAATTTATTATTATAATAACATTTATTATTATTGTTATTAATAATAATAATAAATGTATACAAATAATACTTGCTTTCCTCATTTTTTATCACTCATTTCATTCATTTTGTATGACTTGTAGCTTTTGTTTTGCCTGTCTTGAGCTTCAATTATAAATTCAGGCTCTCTCACCGCATACCTCGAACAATTCTACTATCTATTATTTCTGGTAGCATACATTCATGATAAAACTGTAGTAGTTTTGGTAAGATACTCTCATGAATGTTTTATCTCTATGAATTCTTTCTACAAATAACTCTCCTTTTTTCGTAAAAATTACCAAGTCACACCACTCTCTTTGACAAATATTTAGCTGCCCTTGCACTTGATAATAATATTTGTGACTTTTCTTCAGTCGCAAAACTCCGTCCTGAGCCACTTCTAGGCAAATACCTTTCTTCTTCATCTTGACCTCCTCGGCTAAATCCATTATCTTTGACTGAATATAAACATTTCACTTCAATAAGTCCATCAAACTCATGTAACTGTAGCCCAAACTGGATCCAATCCACTGTGTATTTGTCTTGTTATGATGAATGAGCTCTCTATCTCAAAACAACAGCGATGCATGATCATTTCTGGCAGGATGCGAGTTTGAAAATGAAAACCAACATGCCAACAGATAACAGATCAATGACAATATAAAGAAATTTCATAATTATCAATGGATATAAGCTGGGGTCAGACACATTTATCTTTTCTTTTGCCATTTGACTCCTTTATTAAAGCAAACCTTTGGCAAATAACTACCTAAGCATCTACTACATTTACAAGAAAATTTGAGAGCAGGATGAAAATAGTAGGTGTATGGAAACATTTAAATATAGAGTAGAGAGAGAGAGAGAGAGTGAGATAGAATAGAATATTCACTTTATTCATGTAATTACAGAGTATGTCGCTTAAATTCTAGGTCATGATAGTTGTTACAATGAATGTCATTTAAAAATAGTAATTACAGTATCGGATTCACTGAACAAAAACATGATAAGGGGAGATTTTAAATGAAAATATATAGGGTGTAAGTTTAATTCTAGATTGTTGAAGTCGACTTGAGTTCTAGTTCATGATATATTTTATGTTGAAATGAACGTCATTGAAAACAATTGAAATAAAACTAATTGCAACATGGTTTTGCATCTACAAGAAATGGCGGAGTTTGGACATATAAATGTCCATTCTTGGAGAAGGATATGCAAGGACATCCTTCCCATCAACACTCAACCGTAAAATTATTTAGATAGCTGTAACTAAAAACTGAAATGAAATTTTGAAATATTATGTGATATGAATAAAATAAGATGGATGATAAACAAGAGTAATGTACACTAAAGATGGAGAGAGAGAGAAAGTAGGAGAGAGAGAGAAAGATTAATTATTTATTTATTTATTTCAATTTTACAATTTCCACTAGGTCTGGTGAGACCCTTAGTGGAACAAAAACAAAAATAGTGCTGTACAGTAATAGACAATATTTTAAACTAATATTAAATATTAAAACTAAATTACAATAAGTACAAAACAGCATATAAAAGTTTACAATACAATGAAAAATAGAAAAACAAAAGATGGGCGAGAAAATTAGAGTATAATGAAAAATAAAAAATAAAAAAGTCATGCAGTTCTATTTCATATTGATGTCATCAAGTAGAAGCACAACTCCTCACTCAACCCCTACACGGCCACAGTTCCAACTCCAGCTACAGGTGATACCCAGCTGCAAGAATTAGGCGCCGGTGCACTCTCTTACGGAATAGGGATAAGGATGAGGAGAGGACGACATCAAGTGGCAGAGCATTCCATTCACGCGAAGCTGTGACGCAAAATGAGGCCCTGAATATCGCAGTCCGGTGTTGAGGTATCTGAAGAAAGAAACGATGTGACTGAGTATCTCTGTCGTGAATATCTCTGAGAAGTACTAGTCTCTCTCTCAAATATTCCGGACCAGTACCTCTCACAATCAATTTGTAGGTTTGGCATAAATAAAGTATAATCGCCTCTGCTCTAATTTCAACCAGTCAAGTTTTCTATAAGAGGTGTTACGTGATCGTTCCATGTAACATCAAAATAAATCTCAGAGCATAGTTTAATGCTCTTTGAAGTTTGTTGTTAAGCTCTCCAGATATACCATTGTACACCATCGAACAATAATCAAAATGGGGAGAATCAGCGCCTGGACCAGAGTCTTCCTCACACCCAACGGCAAAAATCTCTTCAACCTTTTATCTGATGCATCCCTGCAAACACCTTCCTCACCACGGCATTAACATGGACCTCCTAAGTGTGTTGTCAATCAGCATGCCCAGCAACTTGATCTTATCATCATATATGAGTTCCACACCATCCAAAGTTACAGAAGGTAAACCAATTGCTCCTTGTCTGACTCGTCTTTGAGAACCAATAACAATACATTTAGTTTTCTGAGCATTCAGAGACAAGCAATGCGATCGGGACCAAACAGAGAGTGAAGAAACATCCAGGTTCATTCGCGCAACAGCCCCCACACAATCATTTGGATAGAAGTGCTTGTAGAAAACCAAATCGTCTGCAAACAGGTGAAATGAAGAATGAGCAATGACCTCAGTTATGTTATTTATGTAGATGGAGAAGAGGAGAGGTCCCAGCACAGAGCCCTGTGGTACTCCAGCCGAAACAGGCATCCAGTCCAAGTCAGCAACACCAGGCACCATCACAGCCTGGAACCTACCCCTCAAATATGAAGAAAACCATGACAGAGTTAGTGGTGAAAGATGGCAATGAGTTTTTAATTTATGAATTAGAGTGGAATGAGAAATATTATCGAATGCTTTGCTGTAATCGAATGAAACCATTGCTGTCAGCATACCACGATCCATTAGTAGATCTAACATCATCAGTTACCTTAAGGAGTGCGGTAGAAGTACTGAAATCGGCTCTAAATCCTGACTGAAATTTATGAAATAGTTGATGGAGCTGAGATGGACTGTCAACTGCCCATGGACTATTCTCTCCAGAGCTTTGGAGATGGAACAAAGGATGCTTATTGGTCGGAAATCTGAAGGTTGAGAAGGATTAGATGTCCTTGGAATAGGTCTTATAATAGAATGCTTCCACAAGTCTGGAAAAATACCCATTTGAAGAGAGAAATTAAATATATGCGCAATGGATGGTAGAAGAACTGGCATTATCTTCTTATAAAACGAAATTGGGATCTTATCCACACCTTTGCTGCTTTTATTCATATTTGAAATAGTGTGGAGCAATATGGATTAGGAGTAACATAAGAAAAGTGAAACTGATTATTAAGAATTCGAGGATTAGACAAATTTATCATTTGTGATATTGTTTGGTAGTCGGGAAGACGTGCTGGTAAATGTGGAGTACAGAAGAATCTATTCAAGTCGCTAGGTGTGACCGCCAGCACCCTGCTTTATTCTTAGCAGGCGCAGCTCCTAAATTTCTCAATCTCGACCAAAGTACAGAGGAACCTCCACCACTCTCGAACTGGGCATGAAAATATCTCAACTTGGAGTTCCTGCACATGGACTTGACCTTGTTCCGCAAACGTTTGAACTTAGTCAAGTCACTTTCCTATGTGTTCGGAGATATAGTCGCCTTTGCCCCGTCTCTTTCCTTCTTGACTCTTAGTATGTCGCTTGTAATCCAAGGACATGGTTTCTGTTTTATTGTTACTGATTTTACGGGCGCAAATTCATCAAATATAGAAAAAATAAATGAGTTGAAAGTATTTATCTTAGCATCAATAGCGGGTGAAATCAATATTTTGTGCCATGGGAGACGCATAGCAGCCGTGAGACACTCTAATCCAAATCAAAGTTACGGAAGTCTCGATATTCAAATGAAATATTGTAATTGGTTTCATGCTTCAAATTGTATGTAAAATATATTATATCGTGTGCTGAAAAATCGTTGCATTGAGCTTGTCCGTTTGTAATAACGCTAGTATAATCACTTACAATTGCTAGGTCAAGAAGTGAATCACACGTTGCTGAATGGAATGTCGGGCCACTAGGTAAAATTGTCAAGTTGAACGAATCAGCAAAATCTTTAACCTGTCTTGCTTCGGGAGAATCCTTGATTAAATCAGCGTTAAAGTCGCGCAACAACAATAATTATGTGTGTTGTATGTATGCATAACTCTAGACATATGTCCTCAAGTGTGTGGAAGCTCCTATTCCTAGGCGGAAGCGATAAACACCCTGACCAGAACAGACTCACCACCCACTCTCAGCATCAAGGAGGAGGAATTCAGGAGAATGAGAGAGGCTTAAAATTCGGCTCAAGACATCACAACTCGAGCCGGGAAAAGAGGATCTCACATAGATAATACTCCCCGCCACCCTTTACCGATTCTGTCATTTCTGAAAAGCGAATATTCAGGAATAGCAAATGCTGAGGACTGTAAACTGGGTTTGAGCCAAGATTCGCCTAATACTACAATATCCAGCTGGAACTGATGACAGCATTATTTTAAAGAAATCAAAATGCGCTGGCAAAGATTGAATAATATTAGTAAGACATATTTTTAAGGAGGAGTTGTCATTCTTCATTGAAGAAGACTGCATTAGAGAGAAATATAATCAGACATTATTATAGAAATAAAAGATAAGATCAATTTATTCAATAAATAATATTAAACTCTAATACGAACGGCTGGGGATGATCTTTGAAATCAGATAATAGAGATAGATAGAAAGATAAGATTATGGCGTAGAATCAGCCACGGGACTCTCAAGCTTCTAATAGAAGTGGTACATAACATAGGGTTTTGATAAAATTAATTACTATTAAAGAAACCATTGAAGCAATAAAAGTATCAACAATGATAATATTCATGAATAATAGTTGATAAAAAAGGAATACTAGCCAAAAAGGAATAATAGTCGTATAAGTCAATCATAGGAGCATTAGAATATAAAGGCTCATTGTATCATGAAGTAAAGTTTAAAATTATTGTAAATATTAACTCAGATTAAATTCACCATACATCTTTCTAATGTACATAAGAAAGATTGAAAAAATAATTAAAATTTGAAGCATACCAGTCATCACAACAATATTATAAAGTATTAGATTACATTCCTCAATCATATTTCAATAGAAGATGTGAATCATGAATTAGAAACTGCTAATGAATAAAAATATCAATTATCCATTGATTGTTGGAAGGTCGTTAGTGAAATTTGAAATAGCCGAAAAAGAAATCAATCATTGCAAATGAATGAGTTAGTTTTGGATTGAATTTAACCGACACTTCAGCAAGTGTCATCACTTATGAAGCCTCTCCTCTCGCGTGATATATCATTCTACAATAAATTATGACTTTTGAAAATTAATATTGATTAAGATTGATCAATATCCTCACTAGGAAATTCAGATAATATCTTAACACCTAGTACATAGGCAAATAAGTAAGCTGTACTCATTCCAAACTATCCAAAATAGAAGTACTGTAAACAAATCTTAAACTATGACAAGAAAAAAATATTTATAAATTTTCATACAAATACATTGTACCATGTTATATACAATCAGGCTGAAAAAGTATACTTCTATCCAGGCTACATATTATCATGCTCAATACGGACCTAATGATAGTTGACTGAAGAAATTTAAATAATTTGAGAGGCTTGAAATAAAGCAAAAAAGACAATTCAAGGAGAATAGAGAAAATAAATATAAAACCGTAACAAAACGATTTTGAAACTGTATTTAAAACTAAAAATTTCTCTATATTGATCTCTCATCACTCTAAAATCGTAAGTTGATAATTTATTGTGATTGAATTAATAAGACACTTACACTGATTCTCCTGAGAAGTTGACCCCCTTCTTGTCACCCTCTCTCCAGAGCACGCGTCCATCGATCGTCCATACATTTCTCCAGCCCACTCTTTCAGCCACCCTCCTTGCAGAATTCGTACCTGTGACGGGTGAGGTCTTTGATAGTGATTGGAGTTCCCTTCAGCTTTTGTCTCATTGAGATCACGAAACGCCTGGCGTCTGGTAGCTCGCCACAAACTTGAATCCAGGTATTGCCTCCGAGACCTCCTAGCTGGCTGTTGATTGATGGAGGCTGCCCGCGGCCAACACGATGGCAACGGGTCCACGAGATTCCGGATTGAAGTCCCGAATGCCAAGCTGATTCTCTGAACAGTGTGAGATACCACATCCAGAACATCCTCATTCGCCGACTCAGCCACCCCAAAAATCCGGAGGTTGTTCCGACGCCGAGTATTGTGCCAGACCATCGATGCGGACTTTCCATCTGCTTTTCCTTTTTTCAGTCGAGTCCTTCACTGCAGACAACCTCCGAACACACGGATTCCAATTTCATTTCAGCAGCAAGCAGCCTGGCCTCCAATTCTTGTTCGACTTTAGAAGACACAATCTCAGTGATGTTAGTCGTCAGCCGGTCGCACAGATTTGACACCCGTTGTTGAAAACTCGCCCTTGTTCAAAAATTCTGAGAGTGTCCTCGATAAGGCTGCGTATCTCGTGAGCCTCCCTTCCATCGGTGGACGAAGCACGGCGGCTACCAGCTGACTTGGCCTGAACAGACTAAGCCTTCTTATCTGCTTTCGAATTCTTGTCAATTGAATTAGTACTGCAACTGCTGGCGAACCTGATTTAGAACCCATTTTCAGTACAACTCAAATACCGTCCTTCAGAGAAAAGTTAAGAACCTGAAACTTCACGGGCAGCTGAAAATCACGTAGATGAATACAATAGCGAAATCACAACTTTCCAAGACTTGATAAACCAGAGTAATGTACACTAAAGATGGAGAGAGAGAGTAGCAGAGAGAGAGAGAGAAAGATTAGATTATGTAGATAACAAAATTATCTGCTTCGATTTTAGTTGACAAAAGTGTCAAGTATTTAGTAGTAATATTATTTTATAAATTTAAAAATTATGAGTAATCATTTTATCAATATGAGTATTAGAAGCAATGCGATAATGTATGATTGTGATTATGTACATGAAATGGCGAAGTATGAACATATAAATTTCCATTCTTGGACATCCTTTCCATCAAACAATTGACCGTCAAAGAGAGAGACAGAGAGAGAGAGAGAGTATGTGTATGTGTGGAGAAAATAAAAGAGGGAGTTATAAAATTAAATCGTAATACAGTAATACAAAATAATTAGTATTTATCTATGTATATAATTATTATATTATCGTAAGTTTTAATTCAATAATATAACTTAATTAGTATTTATGTATTGTCACAACACATTTCGAATAGAGCCGGTTGAGGCCCGAAGATTGAAAGAGATAGATAATTGATAAGAAACTGATAACAAGACTCACCTAAAAATAATTCTTAATAAGACAAAAATAAGGCTTCATAAAAATAATAGGAAAATCATAGGAAGCTGTATTGTAAGTAGAATTTTTCCATTTCCTAGTTAGAAAACCCTAATGCCTCTACGATTGTGTGGGAGCTATCCGAGAAAAATTCCTTACAGTATCCAAGTTTTTTTAATTACTTTGGACTACATTCAAGTTCATTGAGGCGTCCACATTCTATGAGAAAATAATTCATTGGGAACTTATTTTGGATATCTTAACTCTATCTAAGAGTATTAGATAGAGTTGAGGCAGACTTCCTTCTTCCTTCATAGGCCTATAGAAGAAAAAAGTGATCAGAAGTACTGTATTAGAACTACAAACAATGC
This sequence comes from Laodelphax striatellus, assembly GCA_017141395.1. Lineage (NCBI taxonomy): Eukaryota > Metazoa > Arthropoda > Insecta > Hemiptera > Delphacidae > Laodelphax > Laodelphax striatellus. The sequence goes on along the minus strand of CM029543.1, from coordinate 8,011,844 downwards.
GTAAGCATTCTCTTACTACAACGCAAAGTAATTGAGAGATTAGAAATATGGCAACGATGTAAGAATGCGAGCTGGCGCTGTTCGCTGCTAGGTTGCTGCACCATACTGTCTATCAAACTCGACTCGAGTCACACATTTACCGTTTCAGTCCTCACTCCGGGAAAAAGCCGAGTCAACGGATGTGACGGACAGCCTTAACGATTCCTCCGAAAGACGGGAGTGGCCGTATTTGTCAAAAATCCTTCCGTCAACCAGGCTCGAACCCTGGCCCAATGGATTTAACAAACTTTGGATAATTTAACAAACTTTGTGGATAACTGCTTATACATGAATTAATGTTGCTACAATGATATGACGTTAAAGTCTGGATAGTGAATGATAAGGTGTGGTGCAACAGACACAGCCACAACGTCATGTTTGTTCATTCAGTAATTAATAAACTACACTATAAACATACAATAGGCCTGTAGTGTAGGTTTTAAGTTATCATGCCATCCATACAATTAGTCTTTATAATATTTCCTTGCCGTAAAATATTCATGTAATCTTCTATCATTTTTATTAGAACCAATACCGGTAGTCTGTAAATACATGAAATTATAATTTGATCAATTCATACTAATAATTTCCAAACCGTGGTTCAATAACCATTTATTGGGAGTTCTGAACTCCTCACTATGTCGGAAACCCAATTTCCAGTTCTGTTTCAACTGCTTCAAGTCAGGTAGCCAAGACAGACTAATTCAGGCTAGAGATCGCTCCTCGGTTCAACACATTCAGTCTCTCTCTTTCTCTCTCCTTTGTCCTATACCCTTCGCTGATTGAGCTGACAATGTCCCAAACTGTGAAACTACTTTGAACAAAAGGGCAATAGGTTTAGAGGCAAAAACTTTCACTTTTTCCCCAGCATTTGAGGGTGGAATGTGAACTGCGATTACAGCGCAGTGTGGTGGGTGAAAAACGAATGATATATGATGGATAAATGAAGGAACGATGGCAGCGCTAGTGTGGTAAAAGTTGAAATTAAAAGGCCAAATGAAATCCACCTCCGACCCAGTCTTTAAGTTCAGTTTGGATTCAATATGTTCACAAGAATAGTTCACTGAACTCGTGCATCAAGCTATGCAGGCTATGGGCTCATTAATGTAGAATGTCTTGCTATCTGGAAATGAATTCAACTTTTGGTCAATAAATTTTAATTTGCTCCACCAATGTACTTATTAATTGATGTTGTACAGTAATAATATAATTCAGAAAAAATATGTGTCAAGGCTGTGACACTTGTCATATTCAATTTTTCCTTTGTTCTCTATACTTCAGAACAAAAATACTTTTTTTAAATGCTAATGTCTGTTTTCTAAGTGAAAACAAACTTTCACCATGTTCCCTATCAAGGGATAATTGGTTATGTTGGTGAAGTGGAACAACCCTACTCGGGTCTCCCAACTATTAAAAGCCATACGCTAAATAAATAAATATACTTCAGAACAATTTTTCAACAGTGACTTGTTTACAGGGAGAAGAGAATGGATGCAAGATTCAGTCCAGTCCTGTCCAGACTAAAATTGATGATGGTCATAATCCAGAGAACTACATGCCAATACCTCAAGATCAAGGACAATGTAGTGGGAGCAGGGATACCACTGATGGACTGGATCAAGATCAAGACAGTGAATATAAATACCAAATTCAACACAACTCAGATGATCATGATCAATGTTCAGACCACAACAAACAACATCCATTTGAAATGATAGTGCTCAAACCAGAGATAGTGGTTAAAGGAGAACAACATTTGGGAATAGCTGAAGGAGGACTACAAGTGAAAAAGAAGAGATTGAAGATGAAAATTCCATGAATGATGAAAGCTTCTACTAACTCATCAAACAGGCTCCCAATAAACAAGAGCATAATATAAAAGAAGAGAATGAGGAAGATTTGAATGAAATAGAATCAGATGGGGGATGTAATTCTGTTTCTACAATAATGCAAATCCAGGTTATTTCACCTGTTACAGATACTGCAATTATTGTTAATTCCAAAACTGAAAACAATTCTATTGTCTTAGATGAACAAGACTTGAGTGCGGAAAGTATTGGAGAACAAGGAAAATCAACTTCAAATGAGTGTGCCAATAAATCTACTGACCAATTATCATTCACTGCTAATCAACATGTTCATCTTAGCAAGTCTTATACTTGTAAATACTGTGATTATGGAACTAATAAGAAACCACATCTTACGACCCATTTATATACACATACTGGAGAGAAACCTTACAACTGTAAATTTTGTGAAACAACATTTACTCAGAAATCACATCTTACCACACATTTACATACACATACTGGAGAGAGACCTTACAGTTGTGAATTTTGTGATAAAACATTCACTTGGAAATCACATCTTACCACACATTTACATACACATACTGGAGAGAGACCTTACAGTTGTGAAATTTGTAATAAATCATTTACTCATAAATCAACTCTTAACAGACATTTACTTACACATACTGGAGAGAGACCTTACAGATGTGGAAATTGTGATAAAACATTCATTCACAAATCACATCTCATCACACATTTACATACACATACTGGAGAGAGACCTTACAGTTGTGAATTTTGTGATCAAACATTTACTCAGAAATCACATCTTACCGCACATTTACATACACATACTGGAGAGAGACCTTACAGTTGTGAATTTTGTGATAAAACATTTACTCAGAAAAAAATCTTACCATACATTTACATACACATACTGGAGAGACCTTACAGTTGTGAATTTTGTGAAAAACATTTACTCAAAATCACATCTTACCACACATTTACATACACATACTGGAGAGAGACCTTACAGTTGTGAATTTTGTGATAAAACATTACTTGGAAATCAGATCTTACCGTTCATTCACATACACATACTGGAGAGAGACCTTATGGTTGTGAATTTTGTGATAAAACATTCACTTATAAATCAAATCTTAACAGACATTTACTTACACATACTGGAGAGAGACCTTACAGTTGTGAAATTTGTAATAAATCATTTACTCATAAATCAACTCTTAACAGACATTTACTTACACATACTGGAGAGAGACCTTACAGATGTGGAAATTGTGATAAAACATTCATTCAAAAATCACATCTCATCACACATATAAGGTGCCTACACTCAGGAGCTAAACCTTGAGGCTGAGAATTGTGACCTAAAATACATCTTAATATCTTACATTACCACACATTCACCAACAATTATTCTCTTGGCACTGGTGGAAGGTGATTATTGTAGGAGAAAACTACAGCTAATCTGAGCTCTGTTGTTAATGTTCATAATTTTTCTCATCTTTGCACAGTATAGATCCTCATCCTAGTATTGGTTCTCTGACTAATAGCTCACAAATCAGCCAACTCAACCCATCTACTATATTAGAAAACTTTTGGCGCATTCCTTTCTGTTGTACTTCTACCACTGCAAGATTTGATGTGAAATCTAGAGGAAACTCACAATGATACAAGTCTGTTGCAATGATACTGTATGTCAAAATAATACAGTAATCAAATTTTGTACAAGTTTTGCAAAGCAGCGCTTTGTGCTCCATGGGGTGAACTCCTATGAGTAAGAAATCTCTTTTTCTATTCTATTATCTTTGACTTATTATCAAATTTATTTATTCTATATCATCTTTATTAAAGATTTTAAAATTCGTTGTTATAAACAGGATTTTATGAATCTTGTTTCATAAAGATTTTAGTAATCTCATCCAAGAGTTTGTTATCTCAATTCCCCCTTATTGTGCTTCTGAAAAATTTGGGGAAATGTGCATCAAGATTTGATTACCATAGTTATGGTATAAATAAATCTGTAGAACTTTGTTATGAAATTGTTTATTGTTTGTTCATAATTTCTATGTAGTGGTTGAAAACTGATTTTGTGCACTGAGAAATGAATTTGCTTTATTATTGCAGCCATAATGCTGGCAAGTAATTCTTTTCAATTGCTAAGATGAAAGTTAATTTGAGTAGTCTTGAAGTTAAGTTTAAAAATATAACTTACAAAACTCAATAAATTATTCTGGACTACAATTTTTTGTCTGTTATTTCTTTGTTCTTGTCCAGTGTCTCTTGGTATATTAGTTGGTATATTATTAAATTTGTATAACATTTTATATATCCAGTATTGTAGCCACTACATTAATTTTCATCAAAATATGACATTTCCATCATTATCTCAAGATTTAAAACAAGTACAGGCTATTCAATATTATCCCAACTTCAGATTGCCTGTTAGTTCAGATTTCCTGAACAACGCAATTCTAATGGATTTTAAAGTGGACAATACATTTTGTCCACTGAATGCTAAGAAGGCAAAAACTGTTTCTAGCATTTTGATGTGAACTAAGATTTTCTTGATGCATAACTGTTACCTTGATTTCTCTGAAATTGTATTATTCTTTGGCCTTTTTAGGGTAGTTAATAACAACTTTTTTAGACAGTATTTTTTCGGTTGCATTCAGATCTCCAAGCCAGACTTAGTGAAATGAATTATTTGCAACTGAATAATGGGTTATGCTTTAAAAAGTAAATTGGTTTTAATATTTCACAGTTTATGAAGATTTTATTCCTAGCCTAGTAATTTTTCAGTTCTATTTACAATAAAGTTAAGGAACCATTTTAATTATTGTAATAGTTTTTCATGTCTGGATTTCATGAGAATTGTGAATACAATAATAATAGATTTAGTATTTCATTGTGTGTGATTATTATTACTATTAGCTATCACTATTTTGCAATTAATTGTTAGAAACACTTTAGAATATAATCAAATTTGATATAATATAGGAATTGAAGAATTCATTAACTTGTATTATAAATTTGTGAATTTGTAAAAGTTTCAGGTTCAATAAATTCCATTCTTTGCCATTTAATGCTGTTTATATGGGTTTTCCTACAGTTACAGTATCTAGAAAAGTGGCTATTCTGTGTACTGAATACAGTGAACAAAATAATGCATAATGAGAACATACACTGTGTCAGAGAAACAAAATAATAATTAAGGATAATCTCGCCAATGACATTAATTTATTTAATTTCAACTGTCACAACAGCCTATGAATAAAACTCACAGATATTTGCAGAATTACCATAACTTTTTTGTGTTATGATAGCTTACAATTGATTTTTGCGGTTAATAACATACTTGCAAATTTTAAGTTGAACGGCTATTGTAGGGAGAATAATGCGATACTTGCTTCAAATAAATTTTATTTTATTTATAGCCTAGGCCTAGGCAAATTATAGTTTTAGATACTAAAAAATAACATAGAGAATTGAATTCAATTAGTTGTGATTGTTCACATTCACTATATTGAATTAGTATTATGTTGAGAATTTAGATAAATTATTATTCTTGTAACTTAACAAATTTGATCGCCACTATTGATCATGAGTAGAGTTATATTCAATAATGCTGTACATAATTGGATATGAAAAGAGTTCAACTCATTGAATTGAAAGTTGAATTTTCTCACGAAGATGTTTTGTAGACTTTTCCTATAGAAAATGAGAGATTTAAAAAAAAAATTATATCAACTCAAAGAAAATTTATCCTCTTTGAACACATATTTATATTTTCATGATTTTTTTCTGAGGGTCATGCTCACATGAGCTCTAGGCTTGTGCGTCGGTAATGAGAGGGTTGATGATGAGAGATGACGACTGTGTTTAGGCACCGACGGCTTTTCGTCTCCTCCGAAAGACGGGAGAGGCCGTTTCTGTCAAAATCCGTTCCGGTAACTGTATTCGATATTGGAACCTTTGGATGGATTATCAGACAGGCGTTTATCGCCCTCGGCTACGGACCACTCCATTCTCTTGCTGATAAAAAAGTTGCAATTGAAAAAACAAAATAGTATTTTTAAGGTTTTCCACACAATTATTACTCTCGAAAGATTACCACTTTTTGAAAATCATAACTCGGTACCGGTACCGGTATGGGTTTGAAAACCCTGTGCGTGACACCGAGTTCTTAACATTAGAATTACACATTATGATAAAATTTACACTCATAATAGTACTGAAATACCTTAATTATATAGGGCAGTAAGATGACATTATGAAGAGAAAAAACATTGCTATGTATTCGTAATAGAATAATATGGATCATTACAAAGGTAGTATTTATTTATAAATCCTATGGAGTAGGCTATATCGTGAGCAGTAAACCAAGAATACATTGAGAATACTTTCAAATTTACTATAGCACGATCCAATCAACTTGTCAGAAATCAGCTGTTTTGGTAATAATAAAAAAGTGACTTCGACATAATAATCAAAAGTCTTATAGGCCTTTAAAGTCTTTAAAAGACCTTTTTAAAGAAGACCTTTCAAAGAATAATTTTTTAAAAGGCCTTCTCAATAATCTGCGAGATTCAGCATTTGTAGGTTAAGTATTGTGATATTGCTCCTAAAATCATATGTTTTCTGACAAGTTAAAAGGATCCTGCTATACATATACTGTATAGTTGACCAGGCTAAAAATAAGTCTCTTTGAGAAAAAATTCATTATTACCCTTAAAGAGTAAGTAGAAAAATACTGCTTGTTTGCTAATAACATAACGTTTATCAGAACAAAATGAAGGCGTCATTTGAAAAAAGGGAAAAGTTTGATTTTTAGTGTAAGCTTTACTATAATAATTATTATTGAAAATTTAGAACCTATCATACTCTGGGCGAATTGGCTTTTCAGAATTTTATAAACCAATTTCCACCAATTAGGAATTTTCAGTCAATTTGTAATATAAAGAAATGAGCTGGACACCAATCTCTTGAAAATTTTTATTTACTAAAAAAATAGGAATTGTTTTTATCTGTCCGACGCTTTGTTTGACGTAAATTCTAGAAAAACTAGAAACAGAAGCAAAATTTTGGGGTTCTTTGGACGAATCTTTATTGTTTAATCTTGTGTGAAGTGGTAATTATCCTTGTTTTGAAGATATAATTATCAGAATAAAAGATGACTTCTTTCTATACAGTAGCTTACACTAATTTTGAGCTACGGACTCTGAGCTCTACTCAAAGCGCCGAGGATGAACATCATTGTTCGAAACGCGTCCGCGACTCAAAATTAGTGCTGTATAGCAAGAAGTCATATTTTATTCTATTAATCTCTGCAGTACACGAAGTATGGATATCCACAACAACCATATAATTATCCTTGTTTTGGACTGCATTTCTAGTCAAAATTCGAAAGAGAAATAGTACAAGCTCAGCCTAGTTTTCCTAACAGATATAATATTATACTGAAGTAAATACGTGAGAATATAACATGTCAAATTGTAAGTAAATTTCTTTCTCAACAATAGTTTTGTAAGATAACTGGCACCACATGCCTGTATTTTAAAAATAAGCCCCATTCAAAATGAGTTAGACAAAGTAAATACAATAATAATAATTATTTACAAATTGGTACAAATAAAGCTTCAAAAGTAGTGAGCTACGAAGGACATTTACTTCGTTCTCTTCCAAAGGTGTTGAGTCCATATTTTATTCCTCTAAAACAAATAATATTTGTTATTGTAATAATATTTGATGGAATATTATTCTATCTCATTCTTATTTCAAAATCCATTGCTACTTGCGCGCTAATCATTTATTAGACACAGTTTATTCCAATGCCTTCTTGTAAACACGTAGCTTCATTGACTTACTTCAAAAGATTCAAGGAGCTGCATATTTTGAAGCTACCATTCCACCAGAGGTCACTAAGAGCCAAGATTACTAGACAAAAGGTTCAACCATCGCTAATGCTATTTCTGTCCACAAGCCGTTGGAGTGGGGGGACTGCATCGATGACGTACGCTGAATCACAACTTCAGTCCAAATGCCCCAGTCCAGCACGTGCTCAGTGCAAATTATGATTGCTATTCATCGGTTTATGATTGCAATTCATCGGTTTTATTGAGAAGAAGAAGAAAAAGCCCTAAAATATGTTGCAGGATATTTTTATTTTATAAAGAGACTTTTTCCATTTTTATTTTTATTCATAAAGAGACTGATGCCCAGTTCAAAGAATCTATGTACTTCGACAGTGATTGGATTGAATCTCTGAGTTGAGGGAGTTTAACATGTCCTACTGATGAACTTTCGAGAATAATACATCAAGCGAATGATATATCCATGAGGATTCATGGGAATACAGTTTCAAACAACAGTAGGATGATTGAAAGCTATTTAAAAATTCTGAAGAAAACATTCTCCCAAGTGAATGACAGAATAAAGAAATTTTCACGTACGAGAACATTAAATTAGACTTGATTACATGAATGAGAAACAAAGAATGGAGAGTGAAGAACGAAGAAACAAGAGGAAAAAAATTCAGTTTTCAAATTCATCAAAGCTTTAAATATAAATATGTAGACATTTTTCAGATGAAGTTGTGTAAATGATGAACACATTATTATTTCATGTAGGTTTAGATATCATGCTACTATCTTTTGTGCTACCGAAATTGAGTACCAGTGATCGAAATAGAAGTCAAATATAATTTTACAAGTTATTAGAGTGAAATAATTCCTGTGAGACAGTTCCTGTGCAACACAAAATTGAAGTGCCTTCCGATTATTAGTTAATATACCATCTTATTATTACGGTAGTTTAATAATAATTGTATTTATTAGACTTAATTCACTGTGGATTAATTAATCATGAAATCATTATTTAATCATTAATAATAATAATAATTTCGTGTAACCTGGCTGGCTCAGGTCTGGTGTCAGAGTTTTCAGGTCACTCCTAATTTAATCATTTATATTATGATTAATCATCAATGCTTACTTCTTCGTCCTTTGTGAGTACCGTATATGATTAGGCTACTTTGAGTAAACTATGACCATGTATACTACCAAATCGATGGTTTAGTTTCGCCTACGTTCCATTGACAATATCAGGAGAACGGCTGGTCGTAGAGAAAAATGTTCAAATGAAAATTAAATTCATCTTTTTATCTACAACTTTTCCGCTTACAAAACTTGCCTACCATAGAAATGAGAAAATTCCTCGCTTACTAACTTTTCATGTCACGTTTTCAGATGTGTGAAAATCTGTTTACTTTTTCTTCTCATAGGAGTTGAATAAACTTAAAATCGGTATATTTAATTACACCATTAGAATCAGTGATTTATTCGCTTCAAGTACTGTAAATTTGAAAATTCTAACTCAATTCTAAGAGGGTTAAACGACGATGTATTCAAAGCAGAGTTGAGTGAACGGTATACGAAGTCAAGTTACTGTCTAGATTTTGTGATTCAAGTGACGTCACGCTGGCGTTCCCCCTCCACTTTGCGTCTTATACCAACGATGGCTTAACCTTTTGTATAGTAATCTTGACTAAGAGCGGCTTCCGTCATCAATCAGCTGTGCAGCTTTGTTTACAATGTCGACCAGTTTTCACGTTGTCCAGTTTGGGACTTCCCGATTCTTCAAAGCCGTTTCATGGTCAGCTTGTCAGCTAAAGCTTTTAGGTTATCTGTTATCTTGGGACACTAACTGTATTATAATAGTAATGTAATGCATTTTTAGTTCAATATTACGGCGAAAATGTCTAAAGACAAGATAATTTATGATGTACCTGGATTTTGTCGTAACTGTGGTTCTGTTTCTCCGCTTGTAGGGCTTTCAGGAAACGTAACTTGTGAGAGATGCAAGAACGAATTGGATCATTCGATGCCGAGGGTAAGATTTGCAATCTTAGGCCTATCATAATTAGAAATTGGGAATTCTATTTGTTGAAAAAATTGATGGTATTTGTTTAGTATATGATACTGCTACAATTTCCCAGCAAAAATTATCCTATGGATCAGTAGTTTGCCATAGGCTACAATGAATTTTATTGGTTTGAGGGACCTTTTTAGCTTTGCTAAACAGCTTTGACGGGTTGGGGGTCTTCGGTGTTTTGAACATTGGGTGGACAAGCGAAAACAGCCAAGTCGGACTTTCGCTGGATTTCTTCTGAATGGTCACCGCGGGTTGGGGTCTTGGTGGATTGAACATTGGTGTAGAAGCGAGCGCAGCCAAGTCGGACTTTCGCTGGATTTTTCTGGAATGGTCACTGGCTACAACGTGTTTTCGGTGGAGTTCTCGCTTACCACCCACTCATAGCCGACCAGACCTTGTCGAAGTTGACCGACGAAGCCGGCAAATTATGAAGTGGGTGAAAGTGGGCCAGAAATGAAGTTCATGAAACAATTATTAAGTTAATCAACTGCGTCTCATAAGCATTGTAAAGAACAGGCTGAGGTGACGGATCTGCAATTGTAATACTTTATTTATTCCATGTAATTTTGTCCGTCCTATTAGCTACAAAATGGCTTGAAAAAAGTACAACTTGATGAACGAACTCTCGTTATATTCAAATTCAACCTTCAAACTGTTGAAATAATTGTTGTAATCCCTAAATATTTTAGTTTTATGTTCAGTGAAATTTTCAATTTCAAAGTCAGTGGTTTCAAAAATTTTCAAAAATATTTTTCAATAAATCATTCATATTTTTCATAGCTGCTTAGAGCAAGCTATATGGAAAACAAGTTAAATGTACCACAACTCAGTTGTCATTGACAGGTAGCGTAAATAAGTATTGATTCATCTCAGTTATCAATTCATAGATATTAGTTTGTGATACGCTTTGTTCAAAATTCAAATACACTGATATTCGATTCTGAAAATAATATTAGCATAGAATATATTTGAAAAATATATTTGTAGGTCAGCCTTGAATCTTTCAAATTCCCCACTGTTTTCAAAACATCAAAGATGTGTTCAAATTTCTTCAAACTTTGAAAAAAAATTAATAGAAAGATTCGTACATAATATATAATGCTATAAAATGAATAGCTGAACATCTGTATCCTCAGTTTAGCCACTTTGTTATTCTTCAGGTTATTCTACAATTACATTCTTCTCAGAAATTGACATTAGCAAGAACTCTGAAAAATGTTATCGCCGACTATAATAGTTTCTGGTGACAGGTGTATTGTAGAGGTGTATATTAATAGCTCATTCGTTCAAAAAGAATTTTGCTACCTGACATCTGCAGACTACATTTAATGAATCCTAGAAGAGGAAATGACTCTCGTCCATATCAGGTAGAATCCCAAAATACATTGAAATTCCAACCCTCCAACCTATCCCGCGAATAGAGAGATGCAGATTTATTACTTTATTCATGTAGGTAACAAATATGACACCTTAAATTTTAGATTATAATAGTAGATTTATACAACTAATTATTCGTCGAATGTACATAAGTTTATAAATTATGCAATGTGAAGATGAAGGAAAAGATACTGATGTTATACTAATTGTGAGTTATCTACATGAAAAGGCGAAGTTTGGACATATTATGTATGTCCATTTTGGAAAAAGAGATTTACAGAGAAATCCTTTTCATCAACACTTGACCTTAGTAGAATAAAATATAAATTTTACATATTTTGACTGGAATAAAAGATTTAAATTAGCCTTAAGACTAGAGAAGTACTAATGAAACAATAAAACGATGATATGAAATAAATAAAACAAGTAATTGAAAAATAAATAATTTCAAATGGAAATCGAAGGAATAGCTGAAAAAAATTAATCATTAATTGATTGTGATAGAAGATGACATGTCTGATGGTAATGATATTATGATGACAATGAGTGGTCAAAATAATGTTACAATATGATAGTAATAGAAAAACTCTACATTCGTCAATATTGACTTAGTTAAAAATAATGCCGATAGGGAAACATGATACAATACAGTATATAAACATTATGGACGTTAATTAAGATTAGAATTGGACATTATTCTAGAGATAATTTGGAGTTGGATACTAGTGAATACCTAAAATAATAATGATTTGAATTATGAGTAAATTACAATGAGTATGAGGTGAAAGATGACTGTCATGCAGTGCTTTAGGGTTGGTCAGGCTCAGTAATCTTATCAAGTTGATATTTTCCCAATTTTAGAATGAAGCTCGCTCGACTTAGAGATTAGATTAGATTATTTACTTTATTCATGTAGAATACAACATAATGTCAACTTAAATTCTATATCAAGATACAGTAGTTATTTCATTGATCGTTCTTTAGTGTAATAAAAGTAATTACCGTATTAATTAGGTAGAAAAGATAAGTTAAGGGAGCTTACTAATAAAATTATAATATACAATGAACGTCATTTAGGATAAAAGTAATTACAGTATTCATAAGTACAAAAGATAATTGAAGGGAGCTTATTAAATAAAATTCTATTTTTTTTTTTTTTTTTAAAGCCACATAGGACTACATAAGTTCATCAAATGAGAAATCTTTTCCCTATGTCATCTGTTGCCTTGAAGCTCCCCTTCTCATATTCTTTTCCCTGACCCTTCTCCAATAATCTTTCAATCTTTCAGACCTCCTCTGGCGCTCTTCGGCAGAAATCACCATTGCCTGTCTTCTGACAGGTTCTCGCAGTTGGAGTCGAGTAGTCTTCAGGTTGTGATAATTTCCGGATTTACTCTTCAGGTCCTCCAGTGAAATCTGGAGCTCATTCAAATCTGCTTCAATCTCTTTAATCCACTGAGGCTGAGTTTTTCTGGTTAGAAAGAAATTTACAATTTGTTTGGAAATTCTGGAGTCATCAGTTCTCAAAAGATGCCCAAAAAAAGATATTCTCTTCTTTCTCATTCGATCAACCAATGGTTCTGCGTTTCTGTAGACCTCTGCGTTTGAAATAGGTTTCCAGAATCCATTACAGAAGCATCTCTTGTTCAAACATTTCCTAATGATCCGCCGTTCTAATTTTGAAATTCTGTGGTCCATATTAATTTTCCTGAGACTGAAGATTGTTTCACTACCATATGTAATTTCTGGAAGAATTACTGAGTTGTAATGGCAAAGCTTTGAATTTATTGAAAGGCATTGCTTGTTATAAACATTTTGTGTTTGTTTTGCAGATCTTGCAAGTTTTTTCCATCTATCTATCCAGTTTATTTTCTCATTGTTATATCAAATTAAAAATGTCCTTAGTGTTATTGTATAAAATTCTATTTATACTAGTAAATTTAATTATTAGAGCTCACTAATAAAATGATAATATCCAGGTACATCTATTCAGTTTGGCGGACCGCGAGCAACTTCCACTCAACTGAATTTCTGTATGTACTGTATAATTATATCGAACAAAATAACTATTATTCGCCATCCGCCAGACTAAACGAACACCATATATTCAATATTCGATTCAACTAAAGAAAAAAAATAAAATATGAAAATTTATTCGATGATATGGATTAACAGATATGAGATTCAATATGCTAACGGTATTATGATAGTTTTGTATCTACATGAAACGGCGGAGTTTGGACATATAAATGTCCATTCTTGGAGAAGGATGTACAAGGACATCCTTCCCATTAACACTCAACCGCAGAGAGAGAGAGAGAGAGAGAGAGAGAGAGAGAGAAAGAGTAAGTGAGAGAAGGGGAGTGAGAGAGAGTGAGAAAGTGTAATATGAAAGTATAATAAGTATACAAATAATTATTCGACAAATGTTTATAATCTTATAAATTTCTCCCTCCAGTTTTATCATTCTGATGTGCTGGAATGTATTTTCTCAATAAGTTTAATTTTTTTTGTTTCTTAATATTATTTTGTATAATTATTGTGTATGTTTATTATTTTGTTGCTTTTCTAAAATGTATGAGTATTTTTGTATTGAGAATAAAAATTCAATTCAAATTATTCAATGAAAAGATGTAAAGCAGTAAAGCAGAAAGATGCTGATGATCTTGATCTGATGATACTGATAATTGTGATCTATCTAGATAAAATGGCGAAGTATGTCAATTACAAAGATATCCTTTTCATCAACACTTGACCTTGGTAGAATAAAATATAGAATTTACAATTTTTTTTTAGATAAAAAAATTTATCTTGTCTGAACTAAAAAAATTATGGAACCTTAAAAGACAAAATAAGTACTAATAAAACAATAAAAACAAATATATTAAATAAAAAAAACTTAATGTAAATCGGAGGAATAGCTGAAAAATAATAATTTCTTAATTGATTATGATGGAAGATCAGATGTTATTTAGAAATCCTATTATATTAAGCGAGCAATTTCTGTATTTATTTATGTATGTATGTATGTATGTATTTACGTATGTCCAACGGATCTCGAAAACAGCTCTAACGATTTTGACGAAATTTGGAATATAGGAGGTTTGTGATACAAAATTAGTTTGCGCCGGGTCTCATCCCTGGGATAACTCGCTGAAGGACCTTAAAAGGAAAACCGATCCTTTAGGAATCAGCTGACAGAAGAAAGAAATTTCCGTCGGCTGTAAATGATAAGAAAGAGTGAGAGCGGTGATTGTGGGAGTGAGACAAGATTATTTCAGCTGCTGAGACAATGCATTTCAATCACATGATCACTCGTGAAATACACAACTACACTAACTTTTTTGGTAAAACCAGCGGTTCCATTACTAGAATATTGAGAAAAATATCGAAACACATAAGCTGCTCCTATTCCCCTTTTTATTTCTGATTTTTATTTATCTATAGAAAATTAAAAGGAATTAGAAATTTTGAAAATATTCCATATTGTACTGTATTGTTATTTTTAAATTTGAGGCATGAAGTTAGCCATGTGATCTGTTTTTATTTATTTGAGAAAAATCGTCAAGAGTTCATCAAAACAGCTGAGCTAAAAATTGTTGTAGCAGGAATATTTTAAATTGTCAGAAAACAGCTGATTGATGAACGCTCGTTTACTGACGTTAAATCAGCTGTTTTCTGACAAGTTAAAATGATCCCACTATATCAACCCATATTATTATTTCTATGAAGCAAAATTTTATAAGTGCATAAATATCATTTTTCAAATGATATGCATTCAAACTCGATTATTCATAATACATGTATTTCGAAAGCTGAGATTGATTTTTTTATAGTGGAATGATGATTCAGTGCATAAGACTGATGGCTGTACTTGAAAAATTGTTTAATTTCATTCCTTTTTTCCTTTACAATTTCCATTCCTTTGCCTTTGTAGGCCTACCCCCGAGCAAAGCTCGGTACCCCGATATTGGGAGTGAATAGAATCCTATTATATTAAGCGAGCAATTTCTGTATGTTTATATGTATATATGTTTATATGTTTGTATGTCCAACGGATCTCGAAAACGGCTCTAACGATTTTGACGAAATTTGGAATATAGGAGGTTTGTGATACAAAAATTAGTTTGCGCCGGGTCTCATCCCTGGGATAACTCGCTAAAGGACCTTAAAAAGGAAAAATCGATCCTTTAGGAATCAGCTGACAGCAAAAACAAATTTCTGTCGGCTGTAAATGATGAGAAAGAGTGAGAGCGGTGATTGTGGGAGTGAGACAAGATTATTTCAGCTGCTGAGACATGCATTTCAATCACATGATCAATCGTGAAATACACAACTACACTAACGTTTTTGGTAAAACCAGCGGTTCCATTACTAGAATTGAGAAAAATATCGAAACACATAAGCTGCTCCTATTCCCCTTTTTATTTCTGATTTTTATTTATCTATAGAAAATTAAAAGGAATTAGAAATTTTGAAAATATTCCATCTGTACTGTATTGTTATTTTTAAATTTGAAGCATGAAGTTGGCCATGTGATCTGTTTTTATTTATTTGAGAAAAATCGTCAAGAGTTCATCAAAACAGCTGAGCTAAAAATTGTTGTAGCAGGAATATTTTAAATTGTCAGAAAACAGCTGATTGATGTTCGCTCGTTTACTGACGTTAAATCAGCTGTTTTCTGACAAGTTAAAATGATCCTACTATAACAACCCATATTATTATTTCTATGAAGCAAAATTTTATAAGTGCGATTTTTCAAATGATATGCATTCAAACTCGATTATTCATAATATTATTTCGAAAGCTGAGATTGATTTTTTTATAGTGCAATGATGATTCAGTGCATAAGACTGATGGCTTCACTTAAAAAATTGTTTAATTTCATTCCTTTTTTCCTTTAAAATTTCTATTCCTGTGCCTTTGTAGGCCTACCCCCGAGCAGAGCTCGGTACCCCGATATTAATTATTATACGGTAGTATTGATTGTTAATGTTTAGACATGTGTAATGGTAAGGATATCATGATGTCGATAAGTTGTTAATATAATAATGTACTATTAATAGAAAAATTCTACATTTGTCGAATTAGTTATACAATATCGAATTAAACAATTAATTAAATAGTATCTAATAATTATTGTACAAATCATGAAAGACTTAAGCAAATTATTTGTTTACAAGTATATAAGATTTGATATAGCCTTCTAACAATTATATGATTGCTCTGTATGTACATGAAACGGCGAAGTTTAAACATATAAATGTCCATTCTTGGAGAAGGATATACCAGTACACCTTCCCATAATCACTCAACCGTAAGAGAGCAAGGCGAGCAATCTGCACATGTGCAGATTTCATTGTATTGAAAAATTCCTGGTGAGACGTCCTTCCATGGCAAAACAATAAACCATGTCTGTGTATTTTTCCATCGTTACAATCCACCGGTTTGTCATTATAACAATATACCTATGAGGAAGATAAATGACCGTTTTGCGCTGACTCAATTATTGGGAAGCCTAAATACCTCATTACATTAACTTGAACATAACAACCTCATTATAACATAATTATACATGAACATTATAACTTATAACATAACAACCTCAAGATAACTTCTTTCACATAAAAGCAATTCTGCGGAGAGCAGACCTTGTGCAATATGTATCTTATTCACTGAGTACATAGAGGACATGGATAACGGAAGTGCCCATAACCGAATTTTGTTGCCATCATTCAGAATAAGAATGGAGATTTAACATGAGAAAGGATAGGGCTATAAGTGCCAGATAAGTACCGTTACGCTCACAATACAGTCGACCCATGCAAATTTCGTAAATGACACAGGTGCACAGGTACACTGCTAAAACCACCTAGATACAAAGTATAAAACCTCCAGAATACAAATTTTCTGTGATTTGGGCTAGGACTGATTAACCTCTATTTATAAATAGAATATTCCTAGGTTCCTAGCTCAGAACCTCTACAAGACAAACGCAATCTCGAATTTTTCATGTTCTTGACCTCTGTAGGACGATATACTCTCGAATTCTATAGTTTTCAAAACTAAAATTGATCAGACTCATGTCTCGACACTCGACATGAAAACACAGCAGAATGCACCATATTCTTAAGTAATTTAATGCAGAACATTATATCTTTAAATAATTACAGTATGATCCAGGATGATAAAAACATATAGAGACTCTCCAATCAATCAAAAATGTATCCCAAATTTTCTATAAGTAACCTCATTTAACTTGGACGAAAATTCCTATCTATCAAATAAACCTAATCAATCACTTATAATTTTTCGGGTTCTATGTCAAAGTTTACATGCAAAGATAATATAGAACATGGATATATATGGAACATAGTTACATGGATAAGATAATAAAGAATGAAGTTATTCTATTTTCAATTTTATTATATCATACATAGAAGAAAGTACGTACTGATCACTTGCGTTGATAATGCTAATAAAGGTGAAGAACTATAGTTGAATCACTACAAAGTGTGTTCTAGATCTGTATAGATTATTCTGGTGAAAATCTCCGGGTGTGCCTCAAACACCCTTTCATAGCAATAATAAATTATTAAGCGAAGAAATTTTCTACTATTTCAATCATAACAGGGATATAATACAAAATTTAGCCAGAACCGTGAGAGCCATGTAGAAACATTCAACTAAAGTTTATTTATTAAAATTTGAAAATACTCTCAAAAGCCTAAAAAATAGGATACTTAACATTTGCATTGTGGTTGTGACAAGTAGTAAGAGCAAGTGGTGGAAATTTTAAATGCCGTATTTCTTATGATTGCTCATTGTGCTAATGAGTTTACTCAACCCTGTTGAGAACTCACAATACCATAGATGAATCAAATCAAGCTAATTTCTAAAAATTGAAATTCTTCATAGAAATGTCGATTAGATTTCAAAGTAGCATTATTATTAAGAGTGTGTGTAAGGAAAAATGTAAATCAATGAATCATGAGTAAATCAATGAATCAATCCGGTTGAAAACTCAGAATATCATGGATTGAAATCGAATCAAGTTCATTTTAAGAAATTGAAGTCCTGGTTGAAAATGTAGATCTACAATAAATACATAAATGTAATACATGAATGTAATTACATTTCCAAGGAGCATGAGAAAGTGTGTGAGAAAAAAATTGAAACATAACTGACTCCTGAAACTGATAATCAGCACAGACGTCAAAGTTTGTCGACGTAAGAGACAGAAAATCATTTTTGTCGACGACCCACTAAGGCTACACAGAAGCCGGTTTTCAGCCGGCGAGCTACAGCCAAAACCGAACTTCGCTGGATTTTTGAGCGCCGTAGCTACAGGTGTCAACCCAAAGTTAAAAACACTGAATGTTCACTGAGAATGGAGAAATCCAGCGAATGTTCAGAACAGTGAAGTACCCGTTCCCCGGTTTTGTAAACGTGTTTTCGGTGTATTTCCCCCACAGGTAAACCCAAAGTTAAAAACACTGAATGTTCACTGAGAATCAGGAAATCCAGCGAATGTTCAGAACAGTGAAGTACCCGTACCCGCTTTGACACGCCTCTCAGTGCTACCACAGTCTAATAAATACACAGTCGCGACACTCTGATACAAAAAGTGGTCCCCAGTGTTGATAGGTGACTGTCTAGGTGATTGAGCAGTTGTAGGTGACTTTGCCCAACCCGCTCAAAATGTTGTAGCCTTACTATTTTGTTCTTCAAAATTAGTTCATCTTCTTTTTCTTCTTCTTCTTCTTCTTCTTCTTCTACTACCACCTTCTTCTCCTATTCCTCCTCCTTCTATTCCTACTCATTTTCCTCCTCCTCCTCCTCCTCCTCCTCCTCCTCCTCCTTCTCCTCCTCCTCCTCCTCTGACTCTTTCTTTTCATTCTTTCTCTTTTGTATTCTCCCACCACCTTATTTTTTATAGCTTTTCACTTGATCTTCTATTTTTCTCACTCTTTTATTATCATTTATCTTTTCATTCTCATCTCGTTTTTGTACCTCCATGTCTTTTTAAGCTCTTTCTTTGATCTTCTCACTCTTTTCATTCTTCTCCCTCTTATCATAATTTACTTTCTCTCTTCTTTTTCCCCTCTTTATTTTCTCTTCTTCTTTTGTGTACTTCTTCTTCTTCTTCTTCTTCTTCTTCTTCTTCTTCTTGCTTCTTCTTCTTCTTCTTCCTCTTCCTCCTCCTCCTCCTCCTCTTCTTCTTCCTCTTCTTCTTCTTCTTCCTCCTCCTCCTTCCTCCCTCCTCCTCATCCTCTTCCTCTTCTTCTTCTTCTTCTTTAAGAAGGGATTATTTTGCCAATTAGTTTCTATTAATGTATTACTTCCTATTTCTCAACACACTCACTTCAGCGCGTCTTAAACTCCAGATAATACAGATATTCTTTATCTTTTACAATGTCAACGAACAGTGTTGCCACCTCTACGTGCCTCGTGGCTACGTTGCCAGTTGTTGTTGATTTTTCTATTGTGAATTTGTCAAAGCAATAATATTATATGAATGTGAGAATATGCTTGAAGAATCTGGTCACTCTCTCAACACACACCACCCTTGTCCGAACGGGAACGGGTACTTCACTGTTCTGAACATTCGCTGGATTTCCTCATTCTCAGTGAATATTCAGTGTTTTGGACTTTGGGTTGACCTGTAGCTACGGCGCTCAAAAATCCAGCGAAGTTCGGTTTTGGCTGTGGCTCGCCGGCTGAGAACTGGCTTTTGTGTAGCCTTAGTCGGTCGTTGACAAAAATGGTTCTATTTAGTCGACAAACTTTGACGTCTGTGCTGATATCTGTTTCAGGAGTCAGTAGTTTTTTAAAAATTTTCTCACACACTTTCTCATGCTACTTGGAAATGTAATTACATTCATGTATTACATTTATGTATTTATTATAGATTAATCTACATTTTTTAACCAGGACTTCAATTCTTTAAATGAGCTTGGTTCGATTTCAATCTATGATATTCTGGGTTTTGAACTGGATTGATTCATTGATTTACTCATGATTTATTGATTTATATTTTCCTCACACACACTCTTAATAATAATGCTACTTTGAAATTTAATCGACATTTCTATGAAGAATTTCAATTTTTAGAAATTAGCTTGATTTGATTCATCTATGGTATTGTGATTTCTCAACAGGGTTGAGTAAACTCATTAGCACAATGAGCAATCATAAGAAATACGGCATTTAAAAATTTCACCACTTGCTCTTGCTACTTGTCACAACTATAATGCAAATGTTAAGTATCCTATTTTCAGGCTTTTTGAGAGTATTTTCAAATTTTAATAAACAAACTTTAGTTGAATGTTTCTACATGGCTCTAACTTGTTCTGGCTAAATTTTATATTATATCCCTGTTATGATTGTAATAGTAGAAAATTTCTCGGCAATAATTTATTATCGCTATGAAAGGGTGTTTGAGGCACACCCGCGGAGATTTTCATTAGAATAATCTATCCAGATCTAGAACACACTTTGTAGTGATTTAACTATAGTTCTTCACCTTTATTAGCATTATCAACGCAAGTGATCAGTACGTACTTTCTTCTATGTATGATATAATAAAATTGAAAATAGAATAACTTTATTCTTTATTATCTTATCCATGTAACTATGTTCCATATATATCCATGTTCTATATTATCTTTGCATGTAAACTTTGACATAGAACCCGAAAAATTATAAGTGATTGATTAGGCTTATTCGATAGATAGGAATTTTCGTCCAAGTTGAATGAGGTTACTTATAGAAAATTTGGGATACATTTTTGATTGATTGGAGAGTCTCTATATGTTTTTATCATCCTGTAATTATTTAAAGATATAATATTCTGCATTAAATTACTTAAGAATATGGTGCATTCTGCTGTGTTTCATGTCGAATGTCGAGACATGAGTCTGATCAATTTTAGTTTTGAAAACTATAGAATTTGAGAGTATATCGTCCTACAGAGGTCAAGAACATGAAAAATTCGAGATTGCGTTTGTCTTGTAGAGGTTCTGAGCTAGGAACCTAGGAATATTCTATTTATATATAGAGGTTAATCAGTCCTAGCCCAAATCACAGAAAATTTGTATTCTGGAGGTTTTATACTTTGTATCTAGGTGATTTTAGCAGTGTACCTGTGCACCTGTGTCATTTACGAAATGTGCATAGGTCGACTGTATTGTGAGCGTAACGGTACTTATCTGGCACTTATAGCCCTATCCTTTCTCATGTCAAATCTCCATTTTTATCCTGAATGATGGCAACAAAATTCGGTTATGGGCACTTCCGTTATCCATGTCCTCTATGTACTCAGTGAATAAGATACATATTGCACAAGGTCTGCTGTCCGCAGAATTGCTTTTATGTGAAAGAAGTTATCTTGAGGTTGTTATGTTTTAATGTTCATGTATATGTTATAATGAGGTTGTTATGTTCAAGTTGATGTAATGAAGTTGTTATGGTATTTAGGCTTCCCAATAATTGAGTCAGCGCAAAACGGTTGGCTCATTTATCTTCCTCATAGGTATATTGTTATAATGACACTATGACAGTATTGTGACAGGAAACCAGATGGCTGTGTTTCTTTTTGTAGGCAGGGTAGAGGTCTGTGGTCGAGACTTATAAAGACAGAACAATGGGCCACATGTCTATAGATGAATGAGGCCGGCCAGACACTCCATACCTTTCCCACTCAATCATCAGTGAGATTTTCTAGACCATCATTGACAGTTTGTGAACAAACTGAACTTACAGAAGCGACTATCTATAAATAGTGTCACAATGGCGACAGAACGCAATCAATAAAAATAACTAGTAGCTCTGTGAACATTAGACCTCGCTCAGGTGTTCCTGTGTTCAGTGCATACTACTATAATTTACATTTTGAGTCCAGTCATAAAATAGGTTTTAATATTATCTTATTAAAATAACAGGAGGATTTGGAATCACTACATAAAATCTCTCCCCCATAAAATGAAGATGAAGAAAAACATCTATTATTAATAGAAGGCTATATTATTAAAAAAAAAAAACAAACAATGAATAAAGGCCTTTATTGAAGCAAAATTCACAAATATGTAAGAGAAACTCTTAAATTAATACAGAATCACTTTTTTATTTTTATCACTTATTTTTCTATTTTATTTCTATTTATATTTTATTTCTAAATTTCTATTTTTTCACTATTATACTGTATTTTTCTGGGAGTGCCCACTCTCAGTTACATAGTAGCGAGTGAGAACTTGAGACCTGAGTTGAGTTTTTGTGTTTTATTCAACAGACAGTTGAGTGCGCACTCGAAAAAAGCAATAATCGAGTGAGCACTCGCCTACTCAAACTTTTTTTTGAGGGTGATGCCCACATGAGCTCTAGGCTTGTGCGTGGGTAATGAGAGGGGTGATGATG
Organism: Laodelphax striatellus; assembly: GCA_017141395.1. NCBI lineage: Eukaryota > Metazoa > Arthropoda > Insecta > Hemiptera > Delphacidae > Laodelphax > Laodelphax striatellus. Next base: position 7,989,270 of record CM029543.1, on the reverse strand, counting down.
AGAGATGACGACTGTTTTAGGCAGTCGGGACCAACGGCTTTTCGTCTCCTCCGAAAGACGGGAGTGGCTGTTTCTGCCAAAATCCGTTCCAGCAACTGTATTCGAACTTGGAACCTTTGGATTATCAGACAGGCGCTTATCGCCCTCGGCTACGGACCACTCCACATAATTCCACTCCACTCCACTTTAATTCACATAACTCAATATCACTCTCTTTTTAAAAACAGTTGGCAAGGCGTTAAAGCCTTTTCAATCAAAAAGTAAAGACTTAAAAAGCAGTTGACCTAACAAATTTTAACCAGCCAAAAAGCGCTCACTTTTTGTGCAGCAGCGGTTCAGACAACTTGTCTAACCCTACAGAAGTCCGTTGAAGAAACGTAAGCTCTAACATTTTTTTTTACGATCATTTTATTTTCCACCTTACAATTAAAAATGTGCACAGTGTTTGAAAATATCCAAATAGGTAACAAATAATATTAACAACAGTATTTTGGAGAGAACGTTTTACTCAAATTAATAGAAAATAAAAGTAGAATATATAAACATAACTTCCTTATTAAACTCTTATTAGAATCTTTTTTTGTTTTATTTTGTCAAATTGTCAAAGGCTAAGTAAATTTACAATTACAACTAACAAATTTGGTGGTTATTTTACAATAACAAAGTTACATACAATCACAAATTTTAACAACAAAATTTATTTTTAGCTGAGCTAAAAATAGTTATCAACCCATATTATTATTTAAATGAAGCAGAATTTCACCACAAGTGCGATTTTTCAAATGATATGCATTCGATTATTCATAATATTTCGAAAGCTGAGATTAATTTTTTTGTAGTGCAATGATGATTCTGAGCATAAGACTGATGGCTATACTTGAAAAATTCTTTTATTCCATTCCTTTTTCCTTTAAAATTTCCATTCCTGTGCCTTTGTAGGCCTACCCCCGAGCAGAGCTCGGTACCCCGATATTCAATATTAATATTCACTCTACTAGTGTTTCTGTACAGGATGACATGAATGTTCTACACAGTAAAGGCTATAAATCTTATATTAATGGAAATACTAGAGTTACAAATACATCTGAAACATGCCTGGATCATATTTTTTCAAAAACGCTAGTATAATAACTACAAGATAGTATGTAATAAGTGATATATTTAAAACCACTATAACTGATCATTATTCAGTTATAATCCACTTGGGTAATAACCTTAATTCAACAATAATTGATGCTACTGAAAGTAATAGAGTGAATGTAAGAACACTTAACTACAGATCACTAGAAAATCACTTGAGAAATGAAAACTATTGAAAACTAAATGAAAACTAATTTAATAAGGCAGTGGCTACGCGTCCGTCAACCGTACGCCGCTTAAACGTACGTCAAGAGAGTCATGTGACCAATGACGTCACGTACAGCGCTAGCGTCAATATTTGGTACTACGAGCAGTCGCTCTAGAATGTCAAGTCGTCATTGACGATTAACGGACGGCGATAGCGCAAAAATTATGGTAATTGATACAGCCTACTGCAACTCATATAATTTGGCGGATGGCGATCTATAACAATAGATTGTTATCACTAATCATTACCCTGCTGTGACACAATGATCTGCGAAACTTTTGGCGAGATTTAGTATTTGTAGGTTAAGTACGTATTGTGTCAAAACTGAGTAGGCTAACACAAGACCCCCTACAACATTCCTCTACATTTTAGAGGGTCTTGACTAACATCAGAGCTGCTTCAATGATCGCATATTCGGTTTACCAGGTTTTGTCGATACTTTGTCAATAATTAGGCTACGCTTACACTAAAATTGGTTAATCTCTCAATTTCCAGTTTATTTAGTGTATGAGACCTATTTTTCAAATCCATTCTTCAAGATAGCCCCCTAGGAAAAAATCTGGAGGCTTGAATCGGGAGACCATAACCTGCCCTTGGGAAAATGACATAGTAAAGAATTCAACTATTTAGCTGAATAGTTGAATGAATTCATTCTCTTCTTTTCTTCTAATGAATGCTAATAAACTGTTGTATAGCACGATCCATTTAACTTGTCAGAAATCAGCTGTTTTGGTAATAATTAAACAGTGACTTCCACACAATAATCAAAAGGATTAAAAGTCTTAAAGACCTTTAAAGTCTTTGAAAGACCTTTTTAAAGAAGATCTTTCGAAGAATAACTTTTTAAAAGACCTTTTCAATAATCTGCGAGATTCAGCATTTGTAGGTTAAGTATTGTGATCGTCGATCATATGTTTTCTTACAAGTTAAACGGATCCTGCTGTAACTATCAAATTTCAGCCCTTCCTCATCCATAGCTGATAAACAACTGAGTTTGAGTTGATGTGTGCCAACTGCCAGTACCTTGTTATTCGTCCGTCAACCTACAGTAACCGTGACGTCATACCTTATTCGTCCGTCAACCCACAGTAACCGTGACGTCATACATCACGTGACACTCTTGACGGACGTCTAAGCGGCGTACGGTTGACGGACGCGTAGCCACTACGTTAAATTTAATAGACGTACGAACAACCAGGCAATGTCTAGTAAACGTACTAGGTAATTAATTCATAAGTGTAAGCCTACCGTTTTTTTGCATTTTTCATATCATACAGGACCTATAGATTTTTATGACACATGGCCCTCAAGTGACAATGAACTATCTCATTAAAGCTTTTTAAAAATGTTTAAAAAGTATAAGAGCTCTGTCAATATGATGCAGTCATGATAATAATTTATAATATAGTGAAAGAATTATTATTCCTGTAGTCTTTCAACATTGTAAAATTGTTGTAATGATTGTAACCACAAGAATTAATCCATTATGTTGCAGTCATGACAATATTTTATTTCATGAACTGTTATTATGCAATTTGAGTACTTTAAAACGCTGCAATCAGTTATATTGGCGATAATTCATTTTCAATGCAGGTGCCTTAGCAAAATGTACCAGCTGTACACGTTAAGACTTCTCAATAAAATGAAAAACAATAGACAACTTACTGGCCTCGTGTGTGAACTTATGAAGTGATTGAGTTGCTTGAAGCAGTTCTTTGTACACTATCAATTGACCATCAAATTCAATCATAATGTTTTACAACTTCAGACAATGTCAAATGCGTCATTGAAAATAACGGTTTCAAGTATTGTCGAATATTGAATTAGATTTGAATAGATAACACCCGTTTCAAAAATCCAGTTGATTATTGTATTTATTGTTATCGTAACGTGTGGTTTCTGTAACAAGTTAACACTCAAGACCGCTCTTGGATGGATGACCGACACAAAAATAAGTGAAACCTTCCCCACCGATAGAAATCCATGCGATATAGGTCTCTGTATTTTGAGATCAGCAAATAGAATTTCATACAAGTTCACCAAGCTACTTCATATCTTGTCCAATATTTGAAATCTTGTCGAATAATTTGCAAGTTTTTTACGAAACTCGTCTATTGTTAGATGGTTGTTAACAATTTGATAACAAACGGCTTGAAGTTTTTGGTAGTTTTCACCTACTGAAGAGTCGGACAGTTTGTGAACTTTTTTAATAAAATATATCTATTTATTTCGTATATTAATGCCTCACATTTCAACAGAAACAAAGAATAAATTATTTTTCAACTTCAATATTTTAGATTTGAACTGAATCTGTATTTAGTATTCACACTGATTACAGAAGTGTTCTGTATTCAGTGGTATGCATCACTTAGAACTTGCGAAGTTCAACATTAGTACCGTATCAAATTATCCATAATAAAGAAAGTATATGACTGTGCAGCTTGAGTTGAATGAACTAAACTCCAACTGTCCAAGCCGTGTGGGTTTATTACACAAATTTTCCATCAATTTTCCTCGATAGCCAATGTTTTATTGAACTAGTTTATTTGTTATTTTTCAACGGTGAGTAAAGGTAGGCGCACACCTATCGGCATCGTACAGCGCACTCAATTGAAAAACAGTGCATCAAATCTAATCAGCTGATCAATCCGATGCGTGCCGTCCGTCCGATGACGATATGTGTGCGCCTACCTTAATACGACGGTTTGAAAATAATTTCATTGGTTCATAAAATGCATTTTATTTTTGCACTCATAACAATTTTTCAAGCAAGATAGGTGTTTTATTGGCAATCCAGCTATCTAGTTATATTGAACAACAATATTATAATCAAGGTCAGTAGAATAAACGGTAGTGTTCATCAGGATCACGATGTATTAAGAAGACGATAGGTGTTACGCGCATAATTGGGATAAATCTTAGGTGTCATGTATTATTCCATGTTTTTTTTCATAAATCTATTTTTAACAAATTTTGTTAAAATGTTAAAAACCTCGTTTAATGCCAATGACGTCATCAATCTAACTGGCTACTGGTACTGAGCATACATTCAATGACATCAAAATACTGTGGAGTGGGCCGCTACTGCATTGGAAGTGGATAGTCTGGTCTAGTGCAAATAGAGATATGACCTACCGGAATTTCCCCCTATCAGCAGCAGACCAGCTTCAGTTCAGAAGTGGATGTGTCTATTTCAATCCAGACCAGACCCGACTTTCCGCTTCCGATTCAGATTTCCTTGTCAATACAAAATGAAGCTGTCTATTATTCAATGCAATCAAATATCAAATTCATTTCACTGCATTTGACAACCTCATTTGTAGAATTATTTCCAACTAGTCAACAACGTAGATTCGATTTCAAATTAAAATCTACTTGATTTTATTCATTTTCTTTCAAATTGCCTTCATTCATAATCTAAGATCAGATTAATTGAAATAAAACACAATATACCTCACAATACAATTTTCATCCTAGATAAAATTCACTTTTTGCATTTTTGAAAATGATTCCATTGTATTCAATCAGTAATTCATTGAAATCTACGGTATATTTCTTTGTTGGGTTTTGGTGGGAGCATATTACCTGCGGAGCGTAGACTATAGTTACTATTTCTTACGAGATTTGCTCTAATAAAGAATTTTGATAAAACTTTGAAAGTACAGGTATCGTAATGGAATAAATCCAAACTCCTGAATATTGGCAGAGAGCTGGTTAGTCTTTGTTTTCTAGCAATGGTTCTTACAACATATTTTTGTGCTATGATAATTGATTTTAAGTTTGAAAAGTAAGCTCCACCCCAAACTGAAATACCATATTGCAATCTGCTTTCAACCAAAGAAAAATAGAGTGAGCGCAGCACGTATAGGGGACACATGTCACGGATAAAATAAAGTTTTCTACAAGAAGAGGTAAGTTCCTTTTTTAGCTTGATTACTTGGTGAGTCCAATTGAGTTTACTGTCTATCATAATTCCTAAGTATTTGACATGAGTTGCATGTAGAATTTTACCACATCCGCATATGTTGGGAGTATATTATACAATACAATACAATACAATTGTATTATACATACAATGTCTGGAATGCACCGGCATCTCTACCATATCGTGTTCATCAGCTCTGATATTGTGAATGATAATGTTAGATTTATTCGCATTGAGTTCTAGAAAATTGACCTCTAACCAAAGATTCAAACTCCTAAGGTCTTCATCTATCATTCGCAGTAGCTGTTCTCTATCATCCGCGCAGTAACTCAGTGCCGTGTCATCCACAAAGGCCGTAACTGAGCCATTGAAATTCCCATTGCAGAGATCGTTCACGTCAACCAGGAACAATTCGGCTGATCGAGAGTCCGGATCCCTGGGGAACTCCGCAATTAATTTTTTTATGATCGCTCAAGGCGTCGCCAATCCAAAAAGGACAGATTAGCTGTGGAAAATTGTAGTAGAACTTTATTCAATACAAGCTGTCCCGGCGAACTTCGTATCGCACTCTCCCCCCCCCCCAATTTCCCCCCTCTTCACCCCACAAATGTCCCCCTTCATGCCACCCTCAAAAATGTCATCCCCAAATGACCCCCGTTCATTTCCCCAAATGTCGCCCCACATCCCTCTTCATGTCATCCCCTCTTTCCCACCAAATGTCACCCCTCTTCCCCATTGGTCATCCCTTCACGTAACCCCCAAAATGTCACCCCTCTTTCCCCAAATGTTCCCCTTCATGTTCATGTCCCCAAAAATGTCACGAAGTGAAAATATATTTAGTATAATCAATGTATTTTTTATATAGTCAATAATTATTTTCGAGTTTAATAAGTCTTTACCCTCCTTTGGTATAAAAGTTGTCGAATTTATTCTCCATAGTTCAGGATAATGACGATGGAATGCTAGAATATTAAATAAACCAGCAATGTTGTCATAATTAGGCTATCCTTATATTTTATTATCACTTCTCGTCTTATTCCATCTGGTCCCGCGCCACCATTTGGTTTCATTTTTAAAATTTAAGTCTTATTTCCTATTTGTTATAAAGCCTACTTGAACCCTACTTGTACACTCTTTTAAAAACATAATTAGAATTGTTGCTTGAATCCCATAGTTCAGTATAGTCATTAATTAATCTATCAATGAGGGATCCTCACTGATTACGCATAAAGCGTCCTTCACTAAATCTTTTCTACAAGCTGCTCCTAACCGGTTGGGACATTTTTTAAATAATTCTTGAATATTTGCGTAATTTTTCCTTTTCCAGTTAATCTTTCCTTTCACAATCTTATTTGAGACGATTTTATTCCTATTTAATGTGCCTATATCAATATTATTTGTAATATTATCTGTAACTATTTTAACCAATTTCTCAATGTCTTCCCCCTCCAAATTCGCCTTTTTTAACCACAACTCTTTCATCTGTTTGCATATTACAGTCTTCGGCTCCTGATCCAACCAATCCTCGCGTATATTAGCAATCCACGAGTATTCAATATCCTCCATTAAAAGGTCATATCAATAATCGCGCCCGTGTTGATATTTCTGTTGTTATCATTAATATCAATATTGGTCATATTCTCTGATTTGTTTTTGTTTTTTAATTGTCTTATCTTTTCACGTAATTGTTTAGATGTTTTATTCGTAAGACTACCCCTCAACATAGTTCGAGTGTATTTATTATCGTTATTATTATTATTCAAATGATGTTCCACTAATTATATCTCATCGTTGCCCCAGATCGAAAATTTCCTACCCGCTTTGTATGATGAAGACCTTAGGTACATTTCCCATCTTTGTTTCAGTCTTAAGCCAGGGTGTTTATGTCGTTGATGTTGAGAAACCCCACTTTTTGTACAAAAGTATTTATTACAAATTTCACATTGGAATTTATCAATTTCGTTTACATTTAGTTCTTCAACACATTTCGGGAGATGACAGAATGCTCCATGAGATTTCCGAAATTCCTTTTCGCAATGAATACATTTAAAAAAAATCATAATCTCACTGTGCATCAACCCATGATGTGTATTGAGGGCCCCTGCCTTTTGAAAATGAGAGCCACACAACTTACAATATTATCTCCCTGAAATGGGACTTTATACAAAAATTTATTAATTTTTATTTCACTTCCCATTATTAGTTATGAGCACTATAATCAACTTTCCTCCTTAGTTCGAGTACTGCCATCAAGTACTCAGGACAGCTTTTTGAAAAAATTGAGTGTTGGCCATTTTCTCCTTTCTTCAAGCAATTACCACATTGAGGTAATAGGAAATCGCATTGATCCTCTCTATGTCCTACCATGCTGCAATTGCCACACACTCTGGTTAGTACCCTACACTGCCTGCTCACATGTCCAAATCCATGACAATTGTAGCATCGAGTAGGTTGTAACCAGTCCGATATCCGGCAGCAGCACTTCTCCAAATATAGGCTTCCCAATTCCAATAAGACTCTTCTTAGTCTGCCTGAGCACTCAATGACTAAATGTTTCGTGTTATCAAGTCCTTTGATAACATTTATAAGTTTCGGGTTTGTCTCATCAAAATGCATACCAAATCCAGAACGCGTGCGGACTTGCCTTATAATCTCATCCTCTACGTTTTTATTCACAAAATATTCAGGCACATCATTAACCATCAACCGTGGAAGCAACTTCCTTTGAGGTATTTGCGTCGTGGATTTCCCGTCGTTCACAGAATTAAACCGATGATATCTGCATTCCATAGAGGTATGACTATTAGGTTTGCCAGTACTTGCACAATATGCGCATCAAGCTTTAGTCGATGTGCATATTTTAGCAATATGGCCTTTCAATGAACATCTTCCACAAACAGTCGACATTGCATTACATACCTTTATTGAATGACCGGCGCAAAGACAACGCAAGCATAACACTTTTTTAGTGTGAATTTGATCCTTTCCCATAGTGCGAGAAAGCACTGAAGGCTGCTTCATGACCGGGGCCTGCCACATTTTAACTTTTGACGCATACGAGTGTTGGATCACTTTTACCGTAGTGTTCATTAGACCATCAATCTTTTTTTCAACTCATTCTTTTGTTTTAACGGTTTCCTTATTCTTGTTGGATCAATATCCTTTCCTTTTTTTATTTTTTTTATCTGAGGAGTATGAGGCATCGACACATTTTCAACTTTCTTCTCCTTCTTTAGTTTGCTTTCTTGTTCCTTATTATTAGCCTGAGAAACTCCTGGCTGGTTTCTCATTTCCTCGGTCAGCCTGTCAATCCTCTCCTCAAACTGTTTCTCTATATTCGCCAGCTTGGCCTTCAACACATTACCCACCTTTAAAACATTGGAATTAAGCTTAAGAAATTCTGGGTTGGAAGTCATAACCTTTTTTGAATTTTGGGATAGCTCTATGTCCGATGTAGATTTCGTTTGCGACAACCGATCACCAACGCACTGCGTTATAGGTTCAGTTTGGCAACTATTGTCTCGGTGAGTTAACACGGAACTCCATGCAGGATTCTCAAATGAACGTGCACAAATAATTTTTACACTCTCTGCTATTGCGAGGAACTCTTCAATCACTGTTTCGTTGTTCCTTGAATTGAATCACACAATAATGCTATCATTGAGTTGGACACTTTAATGGATGATTTTCCCAATTTTAAAATTTCCGCCAATTTTATTGAAGACCACTTATCCGATGAAGTCTCATTTGCAACCATAATTTCCTTCTTGAGGGTTTGTAACTCCTCTGGAATTACATGTGATGAATTTGTATTATTAATTTCCATGTCCAACCTACCATGATAAACCTCATCCTTCATTCTCCCCGAATCATTCGTATATCTGATTGCTCAAACGTTATCGATGAGTCTATACAAAACATTCTTGTCCACCAGCAGGAAAATACTCCACAATCACATCCATTTTTTTGTTTCGGGCCATTGACCTCGATCAATGACCATTCTTTCATGTCAACAGTCTTGTTTTGACGAAATACACTGTCTTCTGATAGCCATTGTAGAAGTAGCTCCATGTGTCCTTCACTATCATTGAAAAGACTGTCATAGTGATAGATTTTTCGTTCTTTTATTGAAACAATCAGAGACACCCAATGGTTCGGTTTATGGAACGGAAGGATGATGATATCATAATCGAATATATTAATTTGCCTAGTCCAAGCACTGACATTGTCATATCCCAAGCGGTACGCTATTGGAAAATGTGAATCCAGGACATGAGTTTTTCCTCCCCATTTTCGTAGCTTGGTCCGCAATCAAATGAAAGTATGCATTCATTGTCGTTCAACCAATTAGAGCCATCCATTGTTTCCAGATCCTTTGCTGTCAGAAAAATTCCATGAATCGGTCTGGGAAGTCTTCCATTTCCATTATTGCAAGAGGCCACTTCAGTGCCTGATGTAGCTCCAAGAGGAAAATCGCAATCCCAATGAAATCACATATTTCATCGATGTTATCACAACCAATAGATGGAAAATCACTGCAATCGCTATCACTGTCAATGTTTCCATTCATTTTTGAAGAATTCATTAGTTGGATTTCCGTAGACACCTCAGCAGCAGTTTTCTCATGGTCTGAAGATATTGTAGTTTCCTTTTCAATGTCGAAGTTTTTATTTTAATAAGTGGTGTGAAGTGTGAATGAAGATAACGCGCACTTTTTACATGTCCTTTATTTTTACAACCCTTTTAGTAACACAATTTTTACTATTCAACAACGCCATATTTCAATGTTCTCATGACAACGTTCATCTTTAAACTAAACAGTTAATAAGAATTTCTTATTCCATCAAATCATATGTTCTACATATTTTACACTTGCAGTGCCATCACAATAAAATTGATTACACATTGAAAATTATTCTCAACACCTTCCCTTAATTTTCAATTCATATTACATAGTATAACATGTTACATTATAATATTATATCAAAATACCTTCACAACTTTCATTTTAATCAAATAACATAAATTCCAATTAAAAGAAAAAAACACATATTGAACAAGGTAAACAACTGCACAAAAATACAAGAATAGAAAAACTACATAATAACATTTATCCCCTTTTCCTGTTCAAATCCTCTAGCAACAAGTCTAGCTTTATACCTCCCTCTGTCTTTGATTGTGAATACCCATTTGTTATTAATTATTTTAGAATTAATAGGATCATTTTCTCTAACACACTCCCAAGTATTATTTTTCAATAGAGACGACTTTTCTTCTTCAATAGCTTGTTTCCATAAGTCTTTATCATTGCCTGTTACAGCTATCTCATATTTGAGCATGCCATATAATCATTTACAGGATATCTCACAAGAATTCTCCTATTCCTCTGTGGTCTTTGGACATTTTTCTGATTTATATTTTCTGACATAATGCTTTCTACTTGATCATTATTTACATTTTCACTATTTTCTCTTACATTCTCAATTACTTCGATTAAGGAATCATCAGTGTTGTCACAATCAGGAATTTCTTCAATTTTTTTAACTTGAACTTTACTCTCATTACTGACTTCAGATTGTATTTTACTTTGTTGATCATCCATTGTTAGTTTTCCAGAAAATAGGCTATTATCCCGTCTCTGACCTCCACTACTAATCTTGTCACCTTTTCAATCTGAACCTTATCTTCAATGAAACGTACTGAACCTCCTTTTGATGTAATAGTAGTTCTGTGAACAGTTAAGTAGACCTCGCAAAAAGCCATGCTAGTCTAGCGCATCCCATAAGTTCCGAATACACTACCGGTACTAAGTGATCCATCTATCTAGTTGAATATATATTCAACTATTTATGTTCGATCGTAGCCTACGAGACATACCATACTATCAAACCAGAGTCAAGAAGGCTCTGGTTTGATATTAGACTTAAATTTTATAAATTTAAAATAGTCTTAAAAGACTATAAATTTTTATCTCTCACCCTGTGATAGCCACTTGATAACAGGATCAAATTTGAGTTTGGATAATAGAGCATTGTTTTTATTCTCTGAAATACTGAGAAATTACTTTCTCAGTAGTCATTTCTCCATTTGAATCAATGGTACCTAATAAGTTATCTCTTCTACTCAATCCATCAGAATACCTCAAAGGGTCTCTCCGCCAAAAAAAGCCATAAGCTTAATTATAAGCCTACTCCATCCAAATAATTGGAATTGAAAAACGCTGCTTTGAAACTTTTATCGTCATACATGCCCTGAAGATATTAATTTTTTGTGCATGAGTTTGTACATTTTCAAATGTATTTTGAACTTGAACGATTCCAAGACTCATGAGAAGTGTACTCTTATATTAAACAGGACAATCTATCAAGTAACTCACTTGCCAATCTTGAAACTGCATTCAGCTCAGGTGCATATTACAGCTCTCATGCACTGTAAAATATAATTATGAAGAATTCTGAGCTTTGGATTCTTTTACGATATCAGCTCCTCATTAAGACTTGTAGGCCTATGTTTTAAAATAATATCTATGCGTATTAATATACATAAAAGTTGATTGTTGAACTGTTGACTATTGTTGACTGTATTGTATGTTGAGTATTTATGACTTTGGTGCATTCATTATGAATAAATTGGAATTATACATTTCTAATCGAATCAATTCATTTGAAAAATACTTGAACAATTTTTATACAGTAGAAATATGTACATTAGACACATTCCGCTAGTATACAGATAGGATAGGTTTCAAAGAAAAATCTTCAATCAAGAACCACTCAGTTTAATCTCTCACCAAACGGCTGTCATTCAAAGGACATCAATGATTTAATGACTCTGAAGTATCAGCTCAACACAACAAATCAGAACCAATCTTTTGAACAAAGTTTTTTAAAAATAGCGCTAAGCTAATCTGTAGTACAGAATTCCACAATGTCAGCAGTAGCAGGTCGGTCTTGATCAAGGAGGTCTTGATATTTTTCGGTATCACAAACTTCATAAACTATGCCGCTAGAATGCAGCACAGTGTTGTCGTACAGGGGGTAGTTTCGTACAAGGGGTGGTGTCGTACAAGGGGTTTCTAAGGTTGAACGTTTTTGTAATTGTTGGTGTCGTACAACTGGTTTGTCGTACAAGGGGTAAAGGTCAATTCCCACATTGACGACAACGACATTCTCATTTCGTTCTGCGCATGCGTCACCAGCCCGCGCTCTGATTGGTCCATCCTTTTACAACTTCTGACCAGCTGAATTTCTAGGTTAAGTAACAAGGTACGAAGTTTGAATGTTCGCTGTTCGGAATCAATTGTCAATTAATATTAATAATATTAGTACGACAATATAAATATAATAATCAGTAAATAAAATTATAATACAAACCTTTTCAAGTCATACCGGTACTGCAACTTTGAGACTTGAGTAACTATCATTTGTAAACAAAGATAGACTTGAACCAATCAGAGCATGGGCTGGTGACGCATGCGCAGAACGAAATGAGAATGTCGTCGTCGTGTCGTTGTCGTCAATGTGGGAATTGACCTTAAAACGTAGCTTTCTCAATCTTGAAAGTTTCGAACAGGTGGTAGAGTCGTACAAGGGATTGTCGTACAGAATGTAGCGACCCGTTTCGTACAAGGGGATTGTCGTACAAGTTGTGGCCCCCCGTCTTAGGTGTCAGCTAAGTCAGCTTTTAGGTTATTGGTCATCTTGGGACTTGGGACACGAACTGTATTATAATAGTAATGTAATGCATTTTTAGTTCAATATTACGGCGAAATTGTCTAAAGACAAAACAATTTATGATGTACCTGGATTTTGTCGTAACTGTGGTTCTGTTTCTCCGCTTGTAGAGCTTTCAGGAAACGTAACTACTTGTGAGAGATGCAAGAACGAATTGGATCATTCGATACCGAGGGTAAGATTTTCAATCTTAAGGTGGGATTTCGTTACTGCGGCTCCGCAGCCGATCCCGACACGACCAGCCAAGATGGCGGACAAATTCGCAGTCTGGGCACCCCACTGCCTTCGAAGGCCGTTATCAAATCAAATTGATAACATCGAATTGAACCATAATGAGATATTAAAGGGCTTTAAACCGGCGAATTACAATATCTGAATAAGTTTTGAACGAGATCTGTTGCACCATGTATACACCCGCTGGGGTGTATACATGGCCTTCGAAGGCAGTGGGGTGCCCAGACTGCGAATTTGTCCGCCATCTTGGCTGGTCGTGTCGGGATCGGCTGCGGAGCCGCAGTAACGAAATCCCACCTTAAGGCCTATGATAATTAGGAATTGGGATTGGGAATTCTATTTGTTGGAAAAATTGATGGTATTTGTTTAGTATATGATACTGCTACAATTTCCCAGCAAAAATTATCCTATGGATCAATAGTTTGCCATAGGCTACAATGAATTTGGCTAAAGTGCAGTGTATTTGCACATTTTTTCTCGGCTATTTTTGAAGATATCAACACAAATTTTTTTAAATGAAACTAGAGACAAAAATGAGGCGCGCTAGCACAATTTCAACTTCATTGCACCTATTCTAATATTTTTAAAACGGTTCGAAATATTGCTTTGATTCTAACCTATCTTTTGAAACAACATCAACATTCTATCACTTGAATTAAATATTCCGTGTAGACACAATATGAAAATTGAATAATTGATATAAATTACTTACGATATTGACTATTACAGTATTTATTCATTGATTGTTATAATCAGTTCATTTTGAAATTGTAGTATGAACTGGATGCTGGAAGCCATGTTTTTGATTTTGACTGTTGACAAACGCCTACTCCCTACTCTTTCTCTTTGTAAAAATAATCGATAATTTTTATCGATTGTTCTTCAATATGGATAACTTATAACTTCGAGATAAGACTTCAATAAACCAACAGCCAAAAATGTACAGTTATTTCATTTACCAAAGACAATTTAACTACTTAATTGATTAAATTTAAATTAAAAAAGCCTATTAAATGTAAAATTTGCTGAAAAATTCAATGAGACCAGTTAAAAGTTTGTAACTTTAGTAGTTATTGACATATTTTGAAAGATTTAAAAGAAGTGTTTTTCCTAGTTCAAAGTAGGCTAATTTGTTTATCTCATGATAAACAGGTAGGTTTTCTTCATGGAACTTGTAGAAAATTAAATTCTGATGAGAAAATGTTATTACATTCTGATGTGAAAATGTTCACATCAGATATCATACAAATAATAAATTTATTTTTGCAAAACAAGTTAGTTGGAAAACATACAAGTGTGTAGATCCTGAGAAAATGCTTGTGTGTCTTTTTTTATTGTGGTTGGGGAACTGCATGAAAGCATGATCGTTGCGTAGGAGAGTGCGAGACAGCTGTTTGAATGTAGATTTCTTAAGGTTTTCACAAGTCTTGTCTATGAAAACAGGTAAGCTCTCTTGGTTCCCACCAATCTTAAGCTTTCTTTTTTCACTAACCTTCGCTAACCTGCGTAGAAGGTAGCAAATCACCTTGAAATTACCTCTCATTCAAGTTAACAAAGCCTATGATAATTAGTTGGCGCTTCGCGCCAACCACATTGTATTCTATTTGAATTATAACACTGATACCGTAGTCGGGATTATGTAGTTCGCGCGAAGCGCGAAAGGTTATCATAGGCTTTGTTAGCTTGAAGGAGAGGTAATTTCAAGGTGATTTGCCACCTACCAGCAAGGTTAGCGAAGGTTAGGGAAAAAGAAAGGTTTAGACCGGTGGGAACCAAGAGAGCTCACCTGTGGAGACGTTTATCCCGACTACGCTATCAATGTTATAATTTGAATAGAATACAACGTGGTTCGCGCGAACTAAGTTTATCATAGGCTTTGTTAGCTTGAAGAAGAGGTAATTTCAAGGTGATTTGCTACCTACTAGCGAGGTTAGCGAAGGTTAGGGAAAAAGACAGGTTTAGACCGGTGGGAACCAAGAGAGCTTACCTGTCAAGGCGTTTGTCCCGACTACGGTGTCAATGTTCTAATTCGAATAACTTATGAAATCTACATACAAACAACTGTCTCACAGTCTCCTACGCTATGATCATGCAGTTCCCCCACCACATTAAAAAAATATACAAGCATTTTCTCAGGATCTAGACGCTTGTATGTTTTCCAACTAACTTGTTTTGCATAATATCTCAATAAAAATTTACACCATCAAATGACTGAACATTTTCTTTTCAGAAATACATTTTCTTTTCAGAAATACATTTTCTTTTCAGAAATACATTTTCTACTAGTTTCATGAAGAAAACCTACCTGTTTATCATGATACAAACAAATTAACCTACTTTGAACTAGAATAATCACTTTTTTCAACACATCTTTTAAAATATCTCAATAACTACTGAAGTTACAAACTTCTAACTGGTCCCATTGTAGTTCTCGGCAAATTTTTAATAGGCTAATTCAATTTAAATTAAATCAATTAGACAATTAAGTATTAAATAATTCAATACAATTATTGTCTTGAGTAAAATGAAATAACTGTAGGTTTTTGGCTGTTGGTTTTATAGCAGTCGTGGCGAGCTTAGCAGCGGTGTAGCGTCGCTGCCACCACCATGTTTAGAGGGTCTGGGCCCTGTTAGTTATTTATTTAAAAGACACAAATAAATTGACTACTTTGAATTTGAAAACTTCATATATTCATCATTACTACAACACCACTATCGAACTCTCTCTCACTTCCGTCCGCACTGCCCGTTCCATGCGTTCTGACGTTCTGTCGGTAGTCATCACCCCACCCGTTCAAGAGTCCAACTCGGTGGTCAGAGTGATGACTCCGCTTTTCCTACATAATTTGACTATTCTGAGCGGGGAGGTTTGAATTGTTACATCACCCCTCCGCATGGAAAAGATGGGCCATATAATAATGACTGGCACATCTTTAAAAATAAATTAAACATGAATTTTGAAAAAAATATAAAGAATTAAAATTTAGTTTCATTAAAACAATTAAACAATTTTATGAATTTAAAGAAGAGAGAGAGAGTATAACAATTGAATAATAAATAATCTAATCTAGGTTTACAAAGAGTAATTGATTGGCACAGAGCAGAGTCCACGTTTATAAGTAAGTAATTAAATTTAAAATTTAAAGATTTCCACTTGAGTTCCCACTGAGAGTTATTAATAATTATTTGTTTTAACCACCACACAATCATTGTTTCTGCACTAGGCACTTCAATTGTTACTTTCGGATTGTTCAGTCGACTTGCAGGAAGTGTCGGAGTTCATTGAAGTTCCTGTATTAATTTCGCTAGTGGACTGCCTCCGTCGACTCTGATGGTCAAGTGGCTTGGTTGCTCTGTCTGCTCTGCTCTGCCCAGTTATACCTGCGACACAAAATAACTACGACCAGCATCAAACTTATACAACCAATACTTATAACTAAATAGATTAATATAACATGAGAGTTTACCATTTCTATACTATATATATTTTTATCCTGCAAATCCAATCAGTATCAATTGATTGATAATCTTACACATAATAATTCAAAATTACTTTCATAGCTTCCAAATATCTTATTATGTTACAATATAACAGTAATAACAAACTTTATTTTAAACAATGTATCAAATTCATGGTTACTAAGGTGGGATTGAATTAAAGCAAGCCATAAGAATTCTTGAATACTGAATTATGTATTTCGTTTTCAATTAATTACCACTCCAATATTTATTGATATAATTACTTAGCAAATAAAAGTTTTATTGGTTTGTAGATTGACATTTTTAGGTTTTTTTTTTATTAGTCACAATCACACATTCATTCATCCACAATCATCAACATTCACTGGCCGTCACTTTCGCACTCCTTACATAACGTACTCAACATACAAATCGTTCACACTTTGTTTTAGCTCTTTATTTTTATTCCTGGCTATAGTAAACTTGCTTTAATTCTTTCCGCTAGAAATTGAAATTATTATCTGAATAATTATTACTTATTATGCTCAATCCTTATATAATTACAATTAATACGCTACAAAATCATTATATCTACTGGGTTTATTTCTCTTTCTCTTGTTCGCTTCGTGGTCGTCGTCGTCGTAATCATCATCGTCGTCGTCTTTGTCTTCCCCTAACGCCTCTTCGTTTTCCTTATCGTCTTCTGTTGGCTCTTCTTCTTGTTGTTCATCTGGATTGTTTCCCTGCAAGACTTCATTTCCAGCTTGTTCATAGAAAAGCGCTGGTTTTATTCTGTTTACGTGTACAACTACGTTTCTTCCTTTTACTCTTAGAACGACATTCAATTTTGACTTCACTTCTACTATTCGATACGGTCCTCTCCATAGTTTCGACAATTTCTTTACTCTTTTCCTTCTAATTTGTGGTACGTAGAGATATACTTTCTGTCCTACACGATATTCACTTGTTTTAGACTTTTTATCATACTGCTTCTTCTGCGTTTTCCTTGTTTTCTCTTGACATTCAACTGACATGTCTTTTATACTCTGTAATCTACTTCTTAGATCTTCTAGATAGTTTGAATAAATTTCTGTATCCTCAGTCAATGTGAGGTCAGCTTCAAGCGGTGTTCTCATCTTCTTCCCAAATACCATTTCAAAAGGTGTGTATCCAATTGATTCATGCTCTTGCGAATTGTATGCCATATTAACCAGGGTTAGTAGTTCATCCCAGTCGTCTTGATTTTTGTTGACATAATGACTCAACATTTTCGGTATGGTTCTGTGAACTCTTTCTGTTCTACCATTGCTCATTGGATGATATGCTGTTGTTTGTAATTTTCTAATTCTTAGAAGTTTGCACATTGATTTCATCAAATCAGACGTGAAATTAGTTCCTTGATCAGTAATTAATTCCATTGGTACGCCTATTCTTGTTATCACTCTCTGTACTAGAGCTTGTTCAATCGTCTCAGCAGTTTGATCTGGTAGGACGATAAACTCTACATACCTAGTAAAATGATCAATTACTGTTAGAATATATCTGTTTCTTGACTTGGTTAACGGAAGTGGGCCTAGTATATCACAAGACAATCTGTATCCAAACTCAGCCACTTCTTTAAATTCTCCTAGAGGTGCTTTTGATTTTCCATAATCTGTTCTTTTACTACATTCTTCACATGCTCTAATAAAGTTAGTCACATCATTCTTCATTTTAGGCCAGTAAAACTTTTCCTGAATTCTCGCAATTGTTTTCTTAATACCTCCATGACCGGCAGATGGAAGATTATGGTGGAGTCGAATAACTTTTTCTCGTAGACTTTTTGGTATAACGATCAATTTCTTATCTCGTTTCTTGAAGTGAATAATCCCTTCTGGACTCAATTTGAAACTAGGATACTCGTAGGTGCTGACACTCTTCATCTGCTCTCTGCTTCTCTCGAATAATTTCCAAGTCTAACAAATGGCAGGTTCTCGACTGTATTTTTATATATAACTCGGCTTAAACAGTCTGCATTGGTGTTTTTCACTCCAGGCTTGTGAATTACTTTATAATCGTATTCAGCTAACTTCAATGCCCATCTTGTTAATCTACTTGATGGATCTTTTAGTGATAAGAGCCACTTTATAGCACTATGATCGGTATATAAAGTGAATGATCTACCATAGAGATAACATCTGAAATATTTGACTGCCCACACAACAGCTAATAGTTCTCTCTCTGTTACACTGTAATTTTGCTCAGCTGAATTGAGTTGTCTAGATGCATTTATGCGATAACATGTTCAACGCCATTTATTTCTTGTCCTAAAACTGCACCAATAGCAAAGTTGCTTGCATCTGTGTTGAGAATAAATGCTTTCGAAAAATCTGGGTAAATAAGTAGCGGTTCTGTGATTAGTTTTTCCTTCAACTTTTGAAAAGCAGTTTCACATTCTTCATTCCAGTCGAAACTTTGATTCTTTTTAGTTAATTTTGTTAGAGGTTTGGCAATTTCAGCAAATTTTGAAACATGTCTCCTATAATAACTACATAAATCCAACAAAACCACGAATCTCCTTCTCATTCTTTGGGTCGAGGAAATTCTTTGATAGCTTGTATCTTCTTAGGACACGGCTTGATTCCATTTCTTGTGACAATGTGACCTAGGAAACTTATCTCTGGCTTAGCAATTTGACATTTTTCAATTGAACACTCAAATTAACATCTCTGAATCTATACAGTACTTCGGCAATATCTTTAGTGTGCTGATCGATTGTAGGGCTGAATATTAAAATATCATCCATGTACGGTAAGCATGCTTTTCCTTTTAAACCTAATAAGGTAGAGTCTACAAGCTTCTGAAACACTGCTGGCGAGTTAATAAGTCCCATTGGCATTCTTGTATATTCATAATGTCCATCGGGAGTACTAAAGGCGGTTTCTCTTGACTCTCAGGATGCATTTTTATTTGAAAGAATCCAGAGTTCATATCAAGTGCTGTGAAATATTTGCTTCCTCCCAATGAATCTAATGTCTCATGGATATCAGGTAAAGGCCATACTTCTGGAACTGTAATTTTGTTAAGTTCTCTAAAATCAATACACATTCTGTAGGTAACAACACCATCAGGACCTGGTTTTTAGGAACAATGACAACGGGTGCTGACCACGGTGATGTGCTGGTTACAATTATTCCTTTATCTAGTTGTTCTTGTATCAGCTCTTCAACACATCCCTCTGTGAATGTGGTACTTTATAAGGCCTTTTATTAATAGGAGGGTGATCACCAGTATTAATTTTGTGTTCTACTGTTGATGTACAGCCTAGATTCTCAATTCCTCCAAGACTAAAATGTCACTAAATTTGCAAAGTATATTTCTTATCTTTATTCTCTCTTCGTTATCTAGATGACTTAACTTCTCTTCTAATTTAGCTTCAAACTCCTCGGTTCCATCTCTAGCCAATTCAACACCTTTATATTTTCCATGCTGTGTATCGTTGCTTAAGTGAGGCTCTTCTACATTACAAATTAAAGTATTCTTATACAGTGTTAAATCTTCATTGGTTACATTTGTCACTTTAGTCCAACACATACCATTCATTATTTTGGAAAGACTTCCAGCTATTAGAATTCCATGGACTTTGACTGTTACTGGCTCTGTAATTATGATTTTATTTTCCAATTCGTTTTTTAACTCTTTATTGTTCTTTCCCAATTTGATTTGAACTATTCTTTCCGATCGAGCAGGTATTGTGAGATTGGTTCTACAATATGCATTAACATGAACTGTCGATTTTAATGGTAATTTTGAGATTTTATCTTCATCTAACTTTGAATTTGTAGAATCTGTTTTAGTACTTTCTTCAGTTTTCATATTTGTATTATTTGATTGGGAATTATCTTCTTCAACCGTCATAAGGCCACTCAATCTGTAATCTCTATTCCAACTGTCTCTTTCGTAGAGTTGAGCAACTAATATTCCTTCCATTAATAAAATATTATGTTCAAGGTCTATGACTGACTTTTTTAATTTGAGAATGTCATGTCCCAGTATTGCAATATAGGAGTCTGGTAAGTCCACTACTATTAAGTCGCATTTTACCTCCATCCCTTCAAGTTTTAAAACTTCTCTCACTGTCCCATGCACTCGCATAGGGGCTCCAGTGATGCCTCTAATTTGGATATTGCTTGGAGTAATCGTGCCAGTTACGATTTGCTTTTTGATAAGGGAAACTTGTGCCCCAGTATCAACTACAATCATTCCTTCTACTTCTCCAATACTTCCATCCAAAACTAGTTCTTTTGCACTACTCTGACATAATGCTGATACAATTTTGGGTTTTCTCCTCCTCGCCTGTCCAGACCTATCACCAAAGTGATCTGAATTTAAATATTTTTGGGGTTCCCAACGGCGGTCTTGAGGTCCCCGTTGCTGTTTAACGGCTTCTCTCTATCTTGTTTGTCATCCCTTCTTCTTCCAGTTTCCCAACAATTCTGTGTTAGATGGCCTTGCTTGTTGCAATTGTTACAAATTTTCTCTTTCGCATATTTTTTCGTTCTGCAATCAATCTCCAGATGGCCCTTTCTCTTACAAAAATTACAAACTTTAATGTCTACTTGCTGATTGTGTACACCTCTCATTCTAGAGTCTCTAGCAATGTGTCCAATCTTTCCACAACTGTAGCAAGTTTGTTGAGTCAGCGTACCAAATACTTTTTTATACGGTTCGTTTTCATGTTGAAAAGGTTTCCTTTCTAAGTTGAAAATTGCTATGGCTGTTGTTACTGCTTCTTTAAAAGATGATGGAAATTTTATACGTGTTTGCTTCCCTACTTCACCATATAATCCTCTTAAAAATGATTCCATTGCTCTCCTGTCAGCTTCTTCTCTGAGAATCTTATTAGCCTCTTCACTTGTTGTTACTCTAACTGTTTTCCTACTTATATCTCCATGACTCGATCTGCATATCTCTCAATGGATTCTCCTTTCATCTGATGAATTGATGCTAATTGTTCGTAGTAATAGCGACTTGGTAGACTATCACCAAAACGCTCAACCAAGGCTGCCCTAATTTCATTTGCAGATTTTGCATTCCTACACTTATCATCTGATTTAGCGAAAAGTAATGCATTTCCAGTGAGCTTTAATTTGATAATCTGAATCTTTTG
>CM029543.1:7845022-7967180 GCA_017141395.1 Laodelphax striatellus | reverse complement strand
TTGTTGTCACACATCAAAACAGCTCCAAGTCCAGTTGAACTACTATCAACAGATAATATTACATCTTTTTTGTAATCAAAATAAGTGAGAACAGGTGGATTTACTAACAATTCTTTCAGTTTATTGAAAGCTAGTTCTTGTGGTTGATCCCAATGAAACAAAATATCTTTTCTCATTAATTCTCTCAATGGAGTAGTAATAGTAGAATAATTAGGAATGAACTTAGATAAGTAATTTGTTACACCAAGAAATCTTTCCAACTCCTTACGATCAGTAGGAGCTTCAAGTTTTTGAATAGCCAGTATTTTAGTTGGATCTGGGGATACACCAAATTGTGAATAAACATGACCAACAAATTTCACTTCAGAATCACGAAATTTACACTTTGACAGATTGAATTTTATACCATTCTGTTTTGCAATTTCTAAAACTAGTCTTAATCTATCATCATGAGTTTTCAAATCAGATCCACTGACACAAATATCATCAAAGTACGTTATTACTCCTTCAATATTACCAAACAACTCATTCATTTTTGATTGAAAAATATCTGGTGCACAGCTCAAGCCATAAGGCATACGCAAGAATCTGTACCTACCATAAGGTGTGTTGAATGTACATAATTTGCTACTTTTATCATCTAATTTGAACATCCAAAATGCAGAGCTAGCATCTAGAACAGAGTATACTTTAGAATTTAGTAATTTATTTGCAATTTCCTCAGAAGTAGGAATTTGACACTGAGGTCTTTTCAAATACTTGTTTAAATTTTTTGGATCTAAGACAACTCTAAGTCCAGCATTTTTCTTATTAATCAAAACCATACTATTGACCCATTCAGTTGGTTCAATTACTTTAGCAATAATACCTTTACTTTCCATTTGTCAAGTTCAATTTTAAGTGGTTCAAGTAACGCAAAAGGAACCCTTCTAGGAGATTCAATTTTAGGTTCATAATTGTCAGTTAGGTTCAATTTCACTTCACCTGGAATTGTTCCTAGATCTCCATCGAACATTACTTCAAAATCTTTACATAGGAATTTATTTTCAACTGTAAGTGAATCTACGGTTCTAGTTATTAGACCTAAAGAGCAACATGTACTAAGACCCAACAACGGTTGGCAGTTTACATCAACAATTACAAATGAAATGTTACAAGTTTTTTCTTTGACAAGACAGGTTAGGTTGCATCTACCAATTACTGGAGCTTTTTGTCCGGTAAATGAAGTAATTAGAACACCAGTATTTTCAATTATTGAATTAGAAAGGCCTAAATCCTTGAATTGAGAATAGGATAACAAGTTGGTTTGAGCACCACTGTCTAATTTGAATTTAATTTTTTGACCATTGATTTCAATTGGTTCATACCAGTCATTAACTCTACCATTATTTTCAAATACAGTTTCAATTGAGAAATTATCCAACTTTATATTTTCATAAGTATCATTTGATTCTTCATGATTTACACTTACCTCATTAATTTTCTTTTTATTTGACTTACCTTGTAAGGTTGAAAACGATTTATGAGTTGAATTTTTCAACCTACACTTCGTTGAGAAGTGATTTTTCTTGTTACAAGAAAAACATAACTTACCGTAAGCAGGACATTGATTAATAGCATGGCTCTTGCCACAATTTGAGCAATTATTAATGAATTTTCCATGTTGACCACCAGTAAAATTTTTCATCTTGGCGTTGTAATTGGTTTGAGAATTTGAAGATTCATTCCTGGATTTGAAGTTCATTTTCGCTTGCGCGATTTCGGTGTTGTCCAATTCCTTTACTTGAATTTGTGATAATTCAGCCGCTTTGCAAATTGAAACAGCTTTTTCAAGAGTCAAGTCCGGTTCACGTAAGAGTCTTTCTTTCAAGTGTTGATTTGAAGAATTTAGTCCACATATGAGTACATCTCGCACTACGCCTTCTCGAAGGGAATCAAACTCGCAGTTTAGACTTTTATTGACCAAATCTGTGTAATAGGAGTCTATTGATTCATTAACGTTCTGTTTCCGCGTTAGAAATTTGTGTCTCTCAACCGTAAGATTCTTTTGGGCAAGAAATAATTTTGAAATTTAGCAACAACTTCATCGTATTTCTTTGAGTCTGTGTCGTCCAAATTGAAAAGAATTAAATATCTCAAAGCATTTTAACCCTAAATTATGTAGCAATATGGCAATTTTACGTTCATCTGTTTCCTTGCTTAAATTGGAAGCTACAAGAAAAATTTTGAACTGCTGAAACCAACATGTCCAATTTTGCGATACATTACCATCCAAGCACAACGGTCCTATGCCGGATTCAATCGACACTGTACTAGCCGATGACATATTTACGAAATTATTCACTTCACAAACTTGAAATTATGCACTTTATTAACCTGACACCATGTTTATTATGGGTGTAGGTCATGTTGATGAAATTATTTAACGAATTTAGTTTCAAAAGTTGTATTTAATAACTTTGCAATTATTACAAGCTCCATCTTGGAGAGTGGCCGCATACCGAGTGACCATGAGCAAAAGGAGAGGTTACAAATCTTAGCAACGATGCAAGTAGCATAATAGAGTGCTCTATCAACAGGAAGATACTGGCGTTAAAAATTACAAATGGTGATCAAGGTGTAGAGGATTTATTTTTCTTCAAACTCTAATATATATTTCTATGTTTCACTCTGAAACAAAAAAGTTACACCTAATTTAAGAATTGGAGAAATTCATTCATTAATTATTTCACTATTTGACAGTTAGTAAATAGCCTCTAGTTGAAGATTTAAGCAAGATATTATCACGTATTTGGGCTTAAATTGTAGAAAATTTCATCTTCTACAGGCTTAGAATCTTAGAAACATTTTTAAACTCTCTGTATAGTTAAGAGAAATGCCGAAAATGTAAAATAACGAAACATGTTGTAAACTTTTGGACTCACAGAATCAATAGTTTATGTCAAGTAAAATGAATATTTTAAGAATTTTCAATTGGAAATGAAAGAAGAAATCGCGATCTACAATTTAAAATCAATCACGATTTTCTGTCATCAAGGACTTCCAAGATATCAGCATTTGTAAGCAAAAATTTCTTTGTATTAAACCTTCAATGACTGGACTATTTTCAAGAAACCGCCTGTTTAATATGTGCATTAAACGGCTGAGTTTAGCTGTGCAATTCGAGATCATTTGCAGATCGCACTTTAATGGACTTTCTCACGTTCGTGTGAGTAAAATATGGATTGTGATTATTCAAATTGAAGATAATGAAACTCTACAACTTTTATACGGAACATTTTCTGTAAAACTATCATGTAAACTTTCATTCACAGATTTATAACATTTTGAAGCAAAAAATCTGAATTTTTCTTCATTCTTTCTCAAATAACTCCGGAACTACTAGAGTTAGAGTAAAATGATAATGAAACAAATGATAGAAAATTTAATTTTCTGAAGAATGAAAATAAGATTGAATCAATATCTCTATTGGAAGCCGAGATACGACTATGCACGAAACCCTTGCAGAACTGGAACTTTGAGGGTGCTGGAAACAAGAGGGTAGGGGTCAGGACTTTTGCCAGGACACTTGTCTATATGATAGTAGTCGATGGGAGAAAAATTAGCTCTATATGTATTTTTTCCCCTAAAAACCACTCATTGACTGGACTATTAACAGTATCGAAAGCGCAAGACATATGACTTTTAAAGATTACATTAATTTTTTTGTTCTTCCAGATCATTGATTACTTCATTCACAAGTCTCAAAACATTATCACATGTCATGTATACAGTTTTCCCAAAGTCGTACTGATTATTAGAAAAGTCATTTCTTCAGAATAAGCTGCTAGTTGTGAATAAAGCAATTTCTCAAACATCTTAGATAATATGCTAAATACATATAGGTCTATAGTATCTATATTGGAGACATCACCTTTTTTGTGAACAGAGTACCTTCACTCTTTTTAACTTATCTGGGAAAAATACCTTAATCAAGCAACTACTAAAATAAATGTTATGACTCCAATTTCATTATACAGAATTCAATCCATAGATATCAAGACAACTGCTATTGCTCAACTTATTTATTGCTTCAAAACTTCTTCCACCATAAAATGTGAAAATTTGAAAGATTTATTTGACTTGGGAATTTTATTCATATATAATATCCAAAATTATGTTTACTTTTACACATTATGTATATTTTGCTAATCTGTTCCACTTTACTCAAGAAAAAAAAAGTTGATATCATCTTTTGTCATTTGACACCTATAACACCAATGATCTGATTGGTCCATGTTCATCGTGGTTGACGAATGTTCGGCTTCCTTCTGTATTATCAGATTCTTAGGCGCATGCGCAGAACGAAAATGCTGCGTCGGATAGGCGTCGGTAGTCAATGTGTGAATTGACCTTTAAGGTAGGGTTTCGCTTCTGCGGATGCGCAGCCGATCTCAGCTGCAGATAGTCAAAATAGCAACTAATTAAAACTTGAAATACAAATATGCAAGAATAACCATGCATGAATAGGAACAATGTAGTACGAATATTGTTAATTCACTGAATTTATTAATATTCAGTATTCAATATACAAGTAGGTACAATTTTATTGTTTGAAAATGTTGTTATTTTAATCTGAGATCGGCTGCGCATCCACTAAAGCAAAAACTCACCTTTAATTTCAAGAAATTCTGGTTCTCAGAGCTTTATCTGAGATAGTAATGGTTTATAAGATAATGATGATAACACTAAGCTTTTGATTCTGTGCAAGAGTAGCCATCATGGTTGCAAATCAAAACTTCTATTTGGTAGTTTTTAATTCGCATGTTTCATGTAAGCAGGTGAAGAGTGAAGTGATGGATCCAGAAGACGACAGCTGTGACTGTGATGAAGGGCCAGTAGACATCAAAGAAGAGATGGACATTGACGACACTCACTACTGGTCACTCATCAGGAAGGCACGAGCTGACATCAAACGAGAACAGGTAACTCAACTCTATTCAGTGACAGGCGGTCTTTCTATTCTATGTTAGTTGAATATGCTGCATGAAGCATTCAACTTCAGTCTACCTCCACTTTTGCTGCATCACTGGTAAATGGTTTAATTTATCCATATTACTTCTAGCTTTTTTGTGTATTTACAAAGAACTCCTTGCAGATTATAATAATTTATTTCACTAACACAATGTGTTCCTCCACTGATTGTAAAATGTATAATTGATTTTTTATTTTATTCTGTGGTAATTGATTTCACTATTCATTTTTCTCTGAGTCTCTCCCAGTTCTTTATTTGTTAAATCTATAATTATGTGCAGTAGGTTTCTCCTAATAGTAACTAACTAGCTTGAATTCCGATTTAGTAAGAACAAAATTATATCCCAACAGACTAAAGCCTATAATACAGCTCACCAAAGTAAAAGTCTCTGGGCTTGAAAATGATTGCTTCAAGACACTTCTTACTAGACCTATATATAATTTGTAGGCTTCTTGATCATTTATATTATTTTTACTAAGAAAGTGAGATATATGCTTATTCATTTTTTATCTATTGTTTTCAGTGTGATGAACCTTCAATGGTCTTCTCCAGCAGTGATGGCTACTCCAATTTAGAATACAGAATTTGTGAGTTTTCTTATTGCTTTCAAGCTATTGCTTATTGCTTTCTTATAAGCTTCTTGTTGCAATTTCAATTTTTCCAGAAATCATTCAAAATAGCAGGATTCTTCCTCATGGAAAAGTATTTTTATGTATTTCACTTGAATTGCCTTGTAACCACGATGCACTTGATGGCAGATTGCAATTTTCCCAAGATTTATAGCTTTCTAGAGACTCAATTCAGGCTATGGAATGACTGGATTGTGAATGAAATTTGCTTCACCTTCTCCCACTTCTGTTTCTCTACACTTCCTGACATTTTTTGTCGTTTGGGTGCTCCTTCATTCGCTCTATTCTTCCTTCTTTGTCTCTTTCTTGAACCTCTTCAATTGTGCTGTTCAGTTCTGTTTTCATTCAGTTCATTCATTGTGTTTCAGGTGGGAAAATAGCTCAGATATTACTGGTAAGAGTGGAAGATTTCGGTGATGGCTTGGATTTGCAGAGAAAAGTGCATATCAGGTATTGTCCAAGAACATATTAAGTCATGTTTTTTGAATAGTCATCATGACAAATAGTAAACTATAAAATTGACTGTGAAGACTGTCACTGTGTGAACTATAGCTGAATGTAGAATGATGTTAGTTGCCTTATCTAGGTAAAGATAAAAACATTTTGGAATAATCACGGGTTGTGCAAGCAATGCAGAATAAGGGTTTCAAAATAGGATTTTTAGTCGTTCATTTGTATTAACCATTTCTTACCACATGCCTTTGAGCATCCATAGCTATTAACTTAGTGGGATTACTTAGCAGAATATTATTTTGAGGTAGACTCCAAATTAATAAAGTGACACTGAATGTTATTAATCTGTCTGATTACTGAAATTTAACACAGTTTCATGGTATCAAAATAGGAATTATGTGTTCATTTATTAATTTTTTCTACAACAATGAATTTTCATGTATCAGAAAATATATAAGTGTAAGAGCATTGCTCAATTAGAATAGGAAATAAGGTGTGCTTTTAAAAATCTTCTCTTGTGTGAATTGGAATGTCTAATTTAAGTCAGAACATACCTTTTCATTAGACAAGTGCCAGATTGCAGTCAAATTTGATTATAAAAAATCCAACTGACAATCACATTGAAGGTTATAAAAGTTAGTTTTTACAGAAAATACTTATTTGAGTTCAGTTTGGGTGTCAATATGTTTACAAGAATAGTTCACTGAACTCTTGCATCAAGCTGTGAGCTACCGGCTCATGAATTTAGAATGTCTGGCCTATCTGAAATTTATTCAACTTTTGGTCAATGAATTTTAATTTGCCCAAATATGTGTCTTTGAAGTGTCAAGGCTGTGACACTTGTCGTATTCAAATTTTACTTTGTTCTCTTTACTTCAGAACAATTTTTCAACAGTGACTTGTTTACAGGGAGAAGAGAATGGATGCAAGATTCAGTCCAGTCCTGTCCAGACTAAAATTGATGATGGTCATAATCCAGAGAACTACATGCCAATACCTCAAGATCAAGGACAATGTGGTGGGAGCATGGATACCACTGATGGACTGGATCCGAATCAGAAAGAACAGTGAATATAAATACCAAATTCAACACAACTCAGATGATCATGATCAATGTTCAGACCACAACAAAAAACATCCATTTGAAATAATAGTGCTCAAACCAGAGATAGTGGTTAAAGGAGAACAACATTTGGGAATAGCTAAAGGAGGACTACAAGTGAAAAAAGAAGAGATTGAAGATGAAAATTCCATGAATGATGAAAGCTTCTCTACTAATTCATCAAACAGGTTCCCAATAAAACAAGAGCATAATATAAAAGCAGAGAATGAGGAAGATTTGAATAAAATAGAATCAGATGGGGGATGTAATTCTGTTTCTACAATGATGCAAATCCAGGATATTTCACCTGTTACAGATACTGCAATTATTGTTAATTCCAGAGACTGAAAACAATTCTATTGCCTTGGATGAACAAGACTTGAGTGCGGAAAGTATTGGAGAACAAGGAAAATCAACTTCAAATGAGAGTGCCAATAAATCCACTGACCAATTATCATTCACTGCTAATCAACATGTTCATAGTAGCAAGTCTTATACTTGTAAATACTCTGATTGTAGAACTAATAAGAAATCACATTTTAGGACCCATTTATATACACATACTGGAGAGAGACCACGAGAGAGACCTTACAGTTGTGAATTTTGTGACAAAACATTCACTCATAAATCAAATCTTATCAAACATTTACGTACACATACTGGAGAGAGACCTTATGGTTGTGAATTTTGTGATAAATCATTCACTCATAAACCAACTCTTATCACACATTTACATACACATACTGGAGAGAGACCTTACAGTTGTGAATTTTGTGAAAAAACATTCACTCAGAAATCAAATCTTACCACACATTTACATACACATACTGGAGCGAGACATTATAGTTGTGAATTTTGTGATAAAAAATTTAGTCTGAAATCACATTTTACCACACATTCACATACTCATACTGGATAGCGATCTTACAGTTGTGAATCTTGTGATAAAACATCCATTCATAAATCTGCTCTTATCAAACACTTCCGTACACACACTGGAGAGAGACCCTACGGTCGTGAATTTTGTGATAAAACATTCATTCAAAAATCAGATCTTACCAGACATTTACGTACACATACTGGAGAGAGACCTTATGGTTGTAAATTTTGTGATAAAACATTCATTCAAAAATCAGATCTTACCAAACATTTACGTACACATACTGGAGAGAGACCTTATGGTTGTGAGTTTTGTGATAAAACATTTACTCGGAAATCATATCTTACCGCACATATTAGGTGCTTACACACAGGAGATAAACCTTGAGGCTGAGAATAGTGTACTAAAAATACATCCTAATATCTTTCATTACCCCACATTCACATTCGATCATTCTCTTGCCACTGGTGGAAGGTGATACCATTTTATCTTTGAACAAAATCAACCCTCATCTTATATTCTTAGTAATATTTCATTCAACACCGCTCTCGGATGGGTGACCGGCACAAAAAATTGTGCAATTGGGCGAGGTGGAATCTACCCTTAAGGGTCTCCCCACTGATAAAAAGCCATTCGATAAAAAATGAAAGTATTATTGCAGGAGAAAACTACAGCTCATTTGAGCTCGGTTATAAATGTTCATAATTTTTTTCATCTTTGAACAGTTAGATCCTTCTCCTAGAGTTGGTTGTCTGACTTGGAGCACACTAATCAGCCCACTCAACCCATATGAGTAAGAAATCACTTTTTCTATTCCATCATTCTTTTTCATAAAGGTTTTAGTAATCCTATTCAAGAGTTCCTTATCTTAATTCTCCCTTATTGTGCTATTCAAATATTTTGGGAAATTTGCATGAAAATTTGATTACCATAATATTATGGTCTTGAAGAGTTCACATACCTTCTCTTCCCAATATCATTGTTTCCCCTCTTCGATCCTTCCCATTTTCTTACGTTCATCTTTATTCCTGTTTTATAATATTGTATAGGCTGATGGTTCTAACGTATCGTGTACATAGTTTCCTTGTTTGCTGTCACTCACTCTATATTCAGAATTGCCTTAGTTGGTGTTGACAGACACTTACTGATAAAACTCCGTTTTGGCCTAAATGTAATAATGTAGAAAAAATTGTTATATTGGTCGCCTCTGATGATGTACAAAGCTAAACGCCAATTGAGCAAAGGCGTCACACGTTTTAGTATAATTTCTATAACATTTAAAATACAGTACTACTGTATTAGTCTTTCTAGATTGGTTGTCTCATTTAATCCCATTTGCCTTCTCTCCTTTTTTATTAATTTTGTTCTTTTGGTGATAATAGTGTAGCCTACAGTAGGCTTTAGTTACTACAACAGAGATGTATCTACAAATATGATTACTACAAATGAGATGAGTTGTTTCTCATTTATGAAATGTAATTTTAAGAATCGTTTTATAAGATTAGCATATTATGTTATAAAGCATTATAGCCTCAGTGATATTGATTATGATGGAGATGGAGATGATGCAGATTGACATGGCATGGGACTCCATGGCACTTGGATTGACAGCCATTCCAGAACCACTACTTTCATGAAGGCTGAAGGATTTCTCATTGGGTGAGTAATTCACATAGTTACTTCATTCATTATTGTGTCACCTGTTAACCAATCCATGAACAAGGTATAATAGAGCTAGAATAGAAAAAATTTAGATTCTTATGGATTCCTATGGTTGTTGTGGTTATCCATGCTTTTTGGACTGTTATTCAATAATATAATGAAATGTAGGCGTACTTTTACATGCAATAGAGAACACCTACGGTTTAGTGCGGACGAGTTTCGAACAAATGTGTTCATCCTCAGCGCTTTGAGATACTACTCACGAAGCTATGTGTTGTATCTCATTTGAGAGTCGTATCACAAAGCGCTGAGGATGATTTGCGCGTGTTTATTGTTCGAAACACGTTCGCGACTCAACCATAAGTGTCATCTATTGCAGTAAAAGTAGGCTTTTATTTCATTATATTACTGACCAGACTCCAAAAAGCATGGATAACCACAACCAAAATAATATTATTATACAGTAGTTTCATCATCATCTAAATTTCTGGTACAGCTCCAATATATCATGAATTAGTGAATTAGATGATACAATACAGTGTTCAGTATTAAAAAAAGTATATTTTTTGTGTTTGTTTGATTGGTCCAATAAAGATATAAAAATCCATGAATTTAATGGTGCTTTCAATGAATATAATTTACGATTGCAGCAATATAGGCTAATTTTTAATATTAATAAATAGGTAACTATATAGTAAGTAGCCTACTATTGTAATAGTTATGATTCTCAAATCTTCAATCATTTTGAGAAAAAAAGGTTCTTGTTACATCTCAAAGGATTATCAACTACAATTATTATATACCTCAATAAGTAGAAGTGAATCAATATTTTTAGCCTGGTTGGGAAGAAAGCTATCCTTCAGAACTAGATACTGCTTAGTATAGTTGTTCTTGGAAGTACATAATAGTTGAATCTCCACCTTTCATATTTAAATAGTCTACTATCAATTTCTCAAGTCTATATAAATAAATTTTATTTGACCAATATAAATTAATAAAAAATAGACAAAAGAAATACATTATTAATAATATTACAAAACAAAGATCATTTTATTAATTCTCACTCAATATAGCGGTCTTATTTTTAAAATAGTGATGATGATAATATTAATGAATCTGACGACGTCCCATATCTCTATTCGCTGTGTGCACGTAGGTGGTGGGGATAATAAAATCGACACCTGCGCTCACGCGGAATTTTAGTGAACGAAAAAGTTGATTTTAACATGAGAAAGGATAGGGAATAAGCATTTAAAATGCATTTAAAGTATTGTCGTATTCCTAACTGTATAAATACCGTTCACAATAGTAATTGCGGCTTCTATTCCTTCCATATTTCCAAACGTAAAGTGATTCAACAAAGAAATCGGATCTCAGTTTTGAATTTAATCGAGTGAAAAATCCAGTTGAAAAGCATATGATTGATTTGAAGTCTCGCGCCCATAAAGCAATTCGAAATGATAACCAATGGAAATGAACTCAGCTGCAAATAAACTAAATCGTCTGCTCCATGAGCTTCGAACATAACCTTTAAAGTTGATTAAAAAACTTGAATCGAAGATTATAATAATGTTTTAGAACATGCACTATGTTAATTTTATAATTCTAAATATAATTCCACAATCGATAAGTAGGAAAAATAGCGACAGAGAATTCTATTTCAATAATAAACTAACTTTCACGTACATAAGCCTATCCTTCCCCATGTTAATCTTCCCTCGTAGATTCATACGATTATCCGCCAGAGCGCAACACGGTAGATGCACACAGCGAATAGCCACTAAGTGACTCACTGATTGACAGAAAAGATTTCGTACTTGCCGACATCGTAGGGGGTGTAGATATACATCGTTGGAGAGAGGAAAGCGAGAAACCAACCAGAAAAATCTGAAAAGTTGTAATGTCCCCCTAAGAGTTGTACCCAAATTTTTCAACTTTTGGTTTGACTAATAACAGTGCTGGCGGTCAGGATTTTCGGGTCCAGCTTGCAAAAGTAGCTCGATTTAAGAAATAAAATTTCTACCGGGTTTGCAAGGGGGGTCGTGGGGGGCTATTTTTCAATTTTTCAGTTTTTCGGCAAAATTTGCCAAATTTTCAAGTGCCATTTTTTAATGGATGGCGATATTTTACAGATTAGACGGATACAGACTTTTCAAAAACATTTTGTCCAAATAATTATGGTTCTGAAATGTTTTATCGAAAGTTACTTTTCTAATTACGTTTGAACTGTGTGCATTTTATTCAGGTTATGCTTCCAAATTATATTGAGAGCATACGTGATTAACTAGCAGAGAACATCCATGAGATGTGGGCTATGAACGAGATTGAAGCTGGGTGGATATTTGGTAAAAAACGCAATGACATACGTAAAGTATAAAGTACATCCATGCCTTATCCAATTCGACCAGCTTCCACCAGCTGAAAAGTGCTACGCCTCAACTCGCAGTCCAAACTCTCAAGTAAGTTGATAATTCCATAAGAATAATTTTTTTTCAAAGTAATATTCAATAGACGATAAATGACTTAAGCGCCCCATACACTGTCAGTTTAACTGAAGATAATTGTAAGGCCGTAGATCGGGATTGCCCAAACATTTATCAGTTTATCTGAAGATAATGGACTGCAGTTCGCCCGGACTGAAGGTGTGTGGTCGCCGGGCAGGCGACGGACTGATGAGAGATTTGCGACAGGCAGCGATCTGTCAGATAATGATCTCATGTGGTCCCCACCACTCACTGTCAGTTGCCTGCAGGCAACCGATCTGTTGTCTATGTTTCCATCAGTTTCGCGTGAGAATAATTTTCGAGATCATTCACCAGCCGAGATTGGACTGACGGGGAAAGATGGACGAAGAAACCTCCTTCCATTTCCGCATTTATCCGAATTATATCGGGCCTACCCTGTTTATTGAAAGTCAAGAACGATGCCTACACAAATAAAGATCGCGAGATGAGGGTGTACGGTGAGTTGTTGAAGTTTTATCAAAACTGTGCTGTTAGCCACGGTTGACAAAGTGAAAAAAAATTAAAAACTTGAGATATAATTTATTATAATTATAAATATAATTTGTATATTATATAACATATAATCTATATTAATAAAGAGAGATTAATGTATGTACGCTCGCTTATAACTCGAGAACTGCTGAACCGATTTAGATGATTTTGGATTAGTTAGGATTGTTACAGCACTGGTTAACATAATATGTATTAAAATATAAGAAAATCCCTTTATAATTAATAAATAATTAGTACATTAATGACATAACCTATCAAAAATGACATCCATTCTGATCCAGTCCAAACAATAATGCTCCTATAAAATCGATGTGTAGTTGAACATGCTGCAATATAGGTCTTCTAAACGACCTCGGTGGTCTGTTGGACAGCGGCTCTGTCTTCCACGCAAATTCTCAGGTTCAGATCCGAGACAGGTTAAATTTTTGACAACTTTCAGCATTGATTAATATTTATTCACATCGCTTTAAAAATTAGTATATTGCAGATTTCTTTTAATTTTCATCAATAAAGCGAGTGGATATAATATATTTTTACTTCGTGACTTTTTTTTGTGGGGGGGGATGATATGAAGGGGTCATTTGGGAAGAGGCGGTGACATGAAGGGTATTTGTGGGGAAGGAAGGGCATTTGAGGATGACATTTTGGGGGTGGCATGAAGGGGGCCATTTGTGGGAGAAGAGGGGTGACATTTGGGGGAAGAGGGCGATGCGAAGTTCGCCGGGACAGCTTGTTTAATTAATAAAGAGTTGAAGAAAGTAAACCAGCAAAAGTCGGGTTCATCGGGAGACGACGTGTATACCCCGTCACTGTGGTATTTCGACTTGCTATTGTTTACTATTGACAATTTACTATTGTTTGCTATTGACCATGAAGAAACTATAGCGACGATTGGAAGTGAGGAATTACAACTCGTAAGTTATTTTAAAATAAGAAGTTCTTGGAAATTTTCTTCACGCATCCTCAGAATGAGACAGCCTCAGTTCACGGAGCAACGACATGTGAGAGCTAGCCTCTCTATCTCGCAGCTAACTTTTCACCCAGACCCTTTTTTCTTGGGGTTCCCCAAGAACTGACAAAACAAACATCGCGCAACGTTCCCGACGGAGCATGGTGACAAACTGGGGATCTCCTGCAGTCCTGTTTCTTGGCCGCGACAGTCCGCCTGCTTGCAGTCCTGATTCATTGACCGACAGTCCGCCTGCAGTCCTGATTCATTGACCGACAGTCCGCCTGTAGGTACCGGACTGTAGTGTGTGCTATCTTCAGTACGTCCGCCTGCAGGCGGTTGACTGCTAGTGTATGGAACTCGGCGATATTGGTCTTACGATCGCCTGTTGAGGCGACGGCCTGCAGAGAATCGCATAGTGTATGGTCCCCTTTAGGCATAGCTTCCTTTAACTTAATAGAAACTGACTGGGATCTCATGCTATATGAGGATGACATGAACTGAATTGAGTCATAGCTCATCAAGAATTTATTGGTCTACTTTAGACTTACTCAAATAAAATAAAATATATTCCTCTATCATTCGTTACTATATCATGTGATTGAAAATATTCGAAGTATATTGATTTCAAAGCTTAGAAATGTAATGAAATTTCTGTGAAAGAACTTTTAAATATTCGGTCTTGGAATAAGTGGCACATAGTATCTTATAAAAACAACAATAATAATTCATATTCCTGCGTTGAAAATGAATTCTTAACAAAAGGTGTTTTCTCTTCTCTCCTTGAATCCTTCGAATTCTATTAATTATTATCATTGGGAGATGATAGAAACTCTTATAACAATGTTCTAATGCAATAATTTTCAAATAAATTATGCTACATTCTATTACTACAACACCATATTTGTTTAATATTTACTTAATATTATAATTCTTTGCAGAACTATTGTTGCTCTCGGCTATTATTATTATAACCATGGACAAGCCTCATTCGCGCATGAAAATACTTTGTCTTCCAAACGAGCATTTTCATGCAATCCAATGCCTATAAGCCCTCTCCACTACATCTAACTGACATATCATTTGGGCCAAAGAACGAATCCAACCCTTATGAAACAGTCCCAGATCTGGCCAGATTAAAAAAGCCAGATCTGGCCTGATCTGGTTTTGGACACATAAAATGAGATCACAGATCTGAGTTCAGATCTGGCCATATCTGAGTTCAAGATCTAGAACCCAGATATGGCCAGATCTGGAACTCAGATCTGGCCAGATCTGGTTTTATGTGTCCAAAACCAGATCAGGCCAGATCTGGCTTTTTCTAGCCAGACCTGGGACTTTTCTTAGAATTCAGATCTGGCCAGATATGGGTACCTAATTCTAAATAACCTACATTTTTTGCTATAGTAGAAGAATTTAGGTTGTATGTAAATTCATAATAAAATAAAGGAATCAACTTTTATTCAGTATAATTATAATGAAATAATTTGAGAAAAATAATAATTTAATGAAATAATTTACAAGGCTAAATTTAAAAAAATATTAATTTTGATTGCGCTTAGCTGCAGCAGCCCTAGTCTCACTGAGCTTTGTGCCCATAGCAGCCACCAATTCTTTCTCGGTTGCATTCTTCCATCACTCTTGTTCTGCCAACTCCTGACTGAAACCTGAAAATCCCTATTTTTAATGTTTGACAATATGAAATTGCTAAAGAACTCCTTTACAAAACTAATATTCCCAGACCATTATAATTCAATTATAATTACAATCTGGGTTTATTTTTTAACTGAAATGAATCAGCTATTCCACAATACATTTATACAATCACATCTACACCAGGCAATTACTGGTGTAAGGTCTGGTTCAGGTCTGAGATAGCAGTCAAACGTCTTTCTTATCCGATTACAGTATATGAAAGAAGTAGTTAAAACCAGATAGGAGTAAATAACTGCTGCATAACATACTGAAGTTACTCAAATTAAAAATTATTTACTCAAAATAAGATTTAAAAAATCATATTTGAAAAATCGTACATTCCTAGAGGCACACATAGTATTTAGAAAACCCCAAATATTAAATTTAATTATTAATTGAGTACACACGTCAGGTATATTGGATTTATTTATGGTAACACTTACTCATAAGGGCCTTGACTCCCGGACAGAAGGCTTTTCTTCTTTCTTCAGACTTTCCGATAGGGCCTTTTGCCACTCCGCCTTTCAGAAAACATTCCGCAAGACATAAATGTTTAAGTGTTCTGCAAGCCTGAAACAAAAACGTTTCAAATTGAAACAACCGGGAATAACAGGGTTATCTTGTAATCCGCTAGTAAAAAAATCACAAATAAATGGAATTAAAATTAAATCACAATGTTATCCTAAAACTGCAAAATTAAATTCGGTAAAAAATACGGTATACTTTATATATTGACATAGCATACGGTATGCTTTTACTCCATGAAAATTGAACAGTCCAGAATAGCCTACTATACCAAAAATAAAAATGTTTTGGTGGAAAGAATACAGGCCTAGGCCTGCTATTCTTTACAAAATATACCGGTACAGTAACCGTAATAAATTCACAATCCACTTGAAAAAAATTTGAAATTCACATAAGTTAATTATATGATTTCAAGATTGTAGGTACAGTAGGCCTATTATCTTGATTAAAACATAACGACTCTAAGAAAAACAATTTACTGAGGTGAGCAAAGTAATCTTAAAAATCCAAAAGAAATGAGCCCAAATAAAACTACAACTTATTACCAATTATTAAATCCGAACAATACAAAACCGCGATGTGGGCGTTAGGCTGAAAGTCTATTCTAAAGGTGACTCCAATTGAATAAACAATGTTATGCTCGGCTACCATAGCAAAATTAAGACTAAATTGAATTAACACCTAAATTAACAGCGGTATCATATAAAATTGCACAACTCTACTAAGATAGATAGATAGAAGATAGAACAAGTAGAAACCAATCTGAAAAACAGACAATTCAAAGCACTAAGATATTATGTTTAAATCTACAGAAAATAGGAAAGAAGTAGCCTATTAAGTTAATATTGTACAATGAAGTAGCCTACAGAATGTACTTTATCAGTTTTCACCAAAAACCTAATAACTTACCTTACTAGCATTGAAAATCAAGGGCTAATTAATTTGAGCCATTTACATAATTAACTAAGTTAGCTATAGAATTATGAGCTGTGAATTGTTGTACATCCGTCTTACCGTCTGTACTTGGAAAGATCCCAAGTTTCAACATGGTTAATGTAGGTAATGAATCTATAGAATACAGCTTCGAGATAAAAAGCTGTATTGATTACAGTTCTATAAAATTAACTCTTATTACTTACTAACCAATTAATTAACTGTAGGCTACTATTAAAATAAGTTTGATGTGATGCCCACATTGTTATTGAGATTTTAGGTTAGGATGAGATAGCTACAAAGTTGATATTATTAATTTGTGTAGAATGAGTAACTTGCAAAGATTTTTAGAAGATAATGCGGAATAAGAGCTCAGTTTGAAGTGAAGTACAATCAATAAACAATTTCAAACCAAAATATTAGTCAATTTTATGAAAACGAAATTCTTTCTTGCTGCTGCAAGGAAAACAAACCTTATGTTAACCGTTGACCGTTAGCGCTTGGCATCACCAAACACACTTCCCGCGCTAACTCCCGTGTGCCGGTAGATTTAAATCCTTTCAGAATGCTCATATGATTTTTTGGCTTTGGATATGAAAAGAAGGGATTTAAAACTTATTTAAATAATGAGGAATGTTTCTCTTCAAGCTATAAACGTTCCCCTAAATTTTCAAAACAATCTGTCCAGAATTATCAAAGTTATTAGCATTTCTTTAATTTGGTGGCAGTACAGCTGTCAATGTGAATAAATTCCGTATCACCCATCTATGTCCAACAATATTATTTTTACTATTCATTTCATTTCCATTTTAGCTAATATCTCATAAACGTTACGTCTGACAGCAATATCTTACTGAGCAAAAGTGCTTAAAATTCAATTTTGCAAATTTTGATTTCAAACTCTTAAAATTATCATCTGAAATAATGGCAAATGCAATAAAAATTGATTAAAAATAGGATGTGATAATCATGTTATGTATTTCATCACTTTTACATTTTGACATGAATTTCACTGAAAATAAGTTTTTAGTTGTAATATTTGAATTTTTCATAGCATTGTTTTCAGTTTAATTTTTTTCTCATTCCAGACCTGGAATGAATACAGATCTGGGATGCTAGATCTGGCCAGATCTGGAAGGAATCCAGATCTGTAATGAGTTCAGATCTAGCAACCCAGATCTGGTCAGATCTGCCAGCCAGATCTGGAATGAATCCAGATCTGGCATCCCAGATCTGAAATGAATCCAGATCTGGCATCCCAGATCTGACCGTTTATAACCAGATCTGGCCAGATCCAAGCCCAGATCTGGCCAGATCTGGAACCGGCTCATTTTTCCATAAGGGAACAAAGCTGGACTTACGGACTGAATGAGGTAATTAGAGAATGATACTTTAACCATGAATTTCATTCCTTGAGATGACATAAATTATTCAAAGAAAGACGTTAGTGACTTGATAGAAACATGGAAAATCAAACTTGAAACTCATATTTAAGAATTAAGCATATATATCTTTATGAATAGAGTAGGCTAGTGGCCCTATTCATAGATTTTGTATGGGGTGGGAGATTTAAAACAATAGCAATATTATCGTTGAAGTCAATTGATTAAATCAAAATTGGAAATTTCTATTTGAAACCTGTACCTATAATTACTCACTTACGAAGCACTACAGCCTGTGGACCTTGGCCTCATCAACAATGCGCCTCCAGTCATCCCTCTGACATGCCGCATCCAATTTCTCACCCCAAGCACGTCAAATCATTCTCTACATCCTGCAACCAGCGTGTTGTGGGACGGGTTCCTTCAACCTATATAACTAGTAGTTTGTAATGTTTTGGAAAACTTTATTGTACCTATGTGTTAACAATTCCTATCTTGTAAATAGGCTATTCGCTGTGTGCACGTAGGTGGTGGGGATAATAAAATCATTTAAAGTATTGTCGTATTCCTAATTGAATAAATACCGTTCACAATAGTAATTGCGGCTTCTATTCCTTCCATATTTCCAAACGTAAAGTGATTCAACAAAGAAATCGGATCTCAGTTTTGAATTAATAGAGTGAAAAATCCAGTTCAAAAGCATATGATTGATTTGAAATCTCGCGCCCATAATCCATTTCGAAATAATAACCAATGGGAATGAACTCAGCTGTGAATAACTACTTCGTCTGCTCAGTCAGCTTGAAACCTTTATTAGATTCCTTTATTTTAATACGCAATATTAGAGTGTATTTTTAAATATTAGCTGCAGAGCTGCTTAGCTTTGGTCATTCAAAATAGTAATTCTAATGAACTAAGTGGCTAAAGCTAGGATCTGTTAATTGATTAGAAAAAGGAAAATGAAATAAATTTATAAAATTTAATAATTTGTATTCAATTTCTGGGTGCTAGAGCTTAGTTTTACCATTAGCAAATATTTCTGCAGGCCTCCTTCTCGTTCTGCTACAATGTTGTTCTGCTTTGGGGCCTCAAATTGATGTAGTGTGAATATATTTAGTAGTTTGTGTATTAATTAATATAATTATTATATAAAAAATATAATAGTGTATTATATTTAGCAATATTGAACAGTTGCAATATCCACTTTCCTTCAAAGTTTTGGTATTGTTTTGAAAGCATTAGATGATGAAAACTAACACTAGCACTGGCAAGTTTCATGTATATCTCAACAAAACATATTTTACAATTTATTTATTCACTCAAACAATCACAAATAACAAGATACAAAGTCGAGGTTAAACAAAAAATACAAATTTATACAAGTAGATATATACCTTCTTAATATAAATATTAGGGAAGTAGACAATTAGTCGAAGGGAAAACTGGCCGCAGTCAGGTGGCACAGGCTCTCTATGCTGCTAACCTACTAGCGAGGTTAGCTACCAAGAAGGTTAAGACTGGTGGGAACCTAGAGAGCGATTGGGTACATCCCTAAATATTATGGTAATTGGCAAAAATCAAATGTGTAACATTCAATGGCCACACTGTGATTATACGGTCTCTTAAGTCTAATTATTTATGCCTCTCACGTACTTGAACATAATCATTTTTGAAAATGGGACTTGAAATAACAAATTTGTTTTTTCTCTTGTCTCCAAATCTCTCGAAAGTTTTTCAACCTGTGAATCACAATTACGAATTTGAAATTTGTTTTTTATTTTATTTGTAGGCGCCGGAGTGGTTACGTCACGTGCGCATGTGCACTACGTGGTGACAGAGTATGGCATCGCTTCGCTGTTTGGAGAAAGCTTACGTCAGCGCGCCTACCATCTCATCAACATAGCGCATCCATCGCACCGCGAGGCGCTCGAAAAGGCTGTCTTCGAACGGCTCAAGGTCATGCCTTCACCTTGAACGACCTTCAAGGTCATGCATTCACCTTGAGCGACCTTCACTGTGTTTTCATCATGCAAATAAAACTATTCAAGACAATCTACTGTGTGAATTGATGATGTGATAGAGACGGTTGCAACAGGTGGTTTAATTCAAGGATTCTTAATTAAATTGATTATTGATTGATTGAAGACACAATGTAAAATAAAAGACAAGTTATTGATTGACTGTGTAAACTGATATGAGATTTGTTTGAAGCCACAGAATGTAAAGCGACTCATACACTTACTTGTCCATTGATGTCAACTATTCAATGCAATCAAATATCACATTCATTTCACTGCATTTGACAACCTTATTTGTAGAATTATTTTCAAGTAGCCAACAAGGTAGATTCGATTTCAAATTGAAATCTACTTGATTTTATGCATTTTCAAATTACCTTCATTCATAATATAAGATCAGATTAATTGAAATAAAACACACAATATACCTCACAATACAATTTTTATCCTAGATAAAATTCACTTTTGCATTTTTGAAAATGATTTTCCATTGTATTTAATCAGTAATTCATTGTTTAAATGTAAGCCTACACGTGACAAACTATTTATTAGCATTCAAAACGTTTGGCCTAAATGTGATGTTAATAATTATTAATGTAATAATATGTTTTATTATTACATTTATTGAACTGTATAATGGTGTGCAATACTTGTAGATAATTGAATGGGATCGGTTTTATTTCAAACTAGCTGTCCCGGCGAACTTCGTATCACCCTCTCCCCCCCCCAAGTGTCCCCCCCTCTTCTCCCCACAAATGTTCCCCCTTCATGCCACCCCCAAAAAATGTCATCCCCCAAAGGCCCCCCTTCATTCCCCCACAAATCCCCCTTCATGTCAACCCCCTCTTTCCCACCAAATGTCTCCCCTTCATATCACCCCCCCACGAAAAAAATGTCACGAAGTAAAAATATCTATATCCATTCGCTTTTTTGATGGAAAATTAAAAGAAATCTGCAATATACTAATTTTTATAAAGGGAGTGGATAATAATCAATATTAATCAATGCTGAAAGTTGCCAAAAAAATTGGGTGAAATCGTCTCGGAATCGAACCCGAGAATTCTGCGTGGAAGGCAGAGTCGCTATCCAATAGACCACCGAGGTCGTCTTTGGGAAGACCTATATTGTAGCATCTTCAACTACACATCGATTTCATAGGAGCATTGTTGTTTGGACTGGATCAAAATGGATGTCATGTTTGATAGGTTAGGTCATTAATTTACTAATTATTTATTAATTATAAAGAGATTTTCTTATATTTTAATACATATTATGTTAACCAATTGCTTTAAAATTCAAACGAATCCAAAATCATCTAAATCGGTTCAGCCGTTCTCGAGTTATAAGCGAGCGTACAGACACCAACTCTCTTTTATTAATATACTAGCTGTCCCGGCGAACTTCGTATCGCCCTCTTCCCCCCAAATGTCCCCCCTTCATATCAACCCCCCCCCCCACGGAAAAAAGTCATGAAGTAAAAATATCTATATTCACTCGCTTTATTGATGGAAATTAAAAGAAATCTGCAATATACTAATTTTTAAAGCGAGTGGATAAATATTAATCAATGCTGAAAGTTGTCAAAAAAATCACCCCCGCCTGGGATTCGAACCTGAGAATTCTGCGTGGAAGGCAGAGTCGCTGATCAATAGACCGCCGTGGTCATCTTCTGACGGGCCTATATTGCAGTATCTTCAACTACACATCGATTTCATAGGAGCATTATTGTTCGGACTGAATCAAAATGGATGTCGTGTTTGATAGGTTAGGTCATTAATTTACTAATTATTTATTAATTATAAAGAGATTTTCTTATATTTTAATACATATTATGTTAACCAGTGCTTTAAGAATTCAAACGAATCCAAAATCATCTAAATCGGTTCAGCCGTTCTCGAGTTATAAGCGAGCGTACAGACACCAACTCTCTTTTATTAATATAGATATAGATATAGATAGAAGAAGTACTTGTAATAATGTACATAGGTGATGTCAATGAAGTTTGAATTAGATTAACTTCGAACCGTATGTTCATTTCAGTTCCTTTTGAAGTGCATTGAAATTTTCCAAAAATCCAAATTTTCTTATTAATAAAATGTGGTTATCTATGGTAATCGCGCACAGGATTACTATATGGTAGCTCATGTTTCGTATAAAAACTACTGTATTAGGTCTATAATTTGAAAAGTTACTTCTCAAAATAGTAATTTCCCTTCGATGTTATGTAGCATTCCAAGAAGAGAACGGGCCTGATCTTGTAAAATACGTCTCAATTTCTTCAAATTACTTTACAATGTGAAATTCAAAGTGTCATAATTCATGAAAGATACATACTAGTATCAATCAGTTACCTTCAATAACCAGTATTATATTGTTTTGTTTCAGTTTATCACGATAATAATTATGTA
Organism: Laodelphax striatellus; assembly: GCA_017141395.1. NCBI lineage: Eukaryota > Metazoa > Arthropoda > Insecta > Hemiptera > Delphacidae > Laodelphax > Laodelphax striatellus. The sequence goes on along the minus strand of CM029543.1, from coordinate 7,944,513 downwards.
ATCAATTTGCGTCCAACAAAAAGTTATCATTGAAGACAGTGTTGTACACATAATTTTTATCTTTGATATTCTTATCCCTATCTTCTGATATCCCTTAATATACCAATTTTGAAACAAAAGTTCCAATATGTTTGTACAAGTATACTCTGTTGTGATTCTATTTTGAATTGAAATAAACTTCGCAACCGCATTTTTTTGTTTTATTTTGAAAAACTCCAATATTCAGTGAAGTACGTTTACTAATGAAAGAATTCAACTTTTAATGATTTCCACTGAAGTATAGTCTGCATCAGTTATGCATAGTTATAATTAACTGCTCAATGTAGGGCATCTATAGACCTGGCTAAAATCAAAAATTTGTTTGATCACAGCTGCCTGTTACTGTCAATGTGACCAAAACTAAATATATGCCAATAGTAACTAGAAACCAAGCTGATCCTGGCCCATTAGGCCTGCCGTACACATAATCGAACAGAACAGAACGTCAAGACACTTTGACTGACAGTGTGATATGATCAAGGTATGTAGAGTTCCAGTGTCATAATTCATGAAAGATACATACTAGTATCAATCAGCTACCTTCAATATTATATTGTTTTGTTTCAGTTTATCACGATAATAATTATGTAATAAATTAAACACTACATTCATTCCATTATGCAATAGACAAGTTATTATCTTCAGACTTTATGTTTGTCTATCATGCTTCTCATTACTGGGGAATATGAGTTTTTGTTATTTAAAAGAAAAAAATGAAAATTACTGCACGTGATTTTCTTGTAATGAAGTATTTTCATGCTAATTTTCTATATTACTGTATTTTGGTAGTCCATGTTAGGGTGAATTCACCTAGAAAGGTGGTTTCATTGCAAGTGCTTCTAACCAGCTTTTTTGTGTTAGCACTAAGCGTCCAACAAAAAGTTATCATTGAAGACAGTGTTGTACAAAGAATTTTTATCTTTGATATTGTTGTACTTTATAAGATTTTCAACAGAAATTTGTGTTTTTGATTTCTGAAACCCTAATTTTCAATGTCTAGGTTATTTATAGTCTTACAGAATAGTGTATTTGATATAATTACCAAATTGTTTGTTAATAAATGAAAAGACAAGATGTTGTCAAACCACTGATTTATTATAAAATCGAGATACCGGTTTCGGTTGTTACACCATTATCAATCTCTGGTAAACTGAAAATTTAACGTACAGAGCAGCAGTATTTATACTAACGGTAAAGCACCGCTATTGGTAGACGCTCTAGCCAATGACCGTGAACGGCTGTCATTGGCCTAGACAAGCTCCTCCCCGATTAGCGGTTCATTCAAGCATTACAAAATGGCGATTCAAAAAGAAAACACAATTGAAGAACAATAAATAGCTACAATAAACTAAGAAATAAATGAAACGGTATTACGGAAGGATAAGAAAAACAAAGGAATAAACTAATACCGTAATACCTGCCTAACAAATTATGATAAAATGAGATTTGTGGTGTTGTATTGATTGAAATGAATTTGGTCATTCAAACTCAGCTGTTGATCATCTTTTGTTATCCTAGTTATTTCTAGAGCTTCCAGTATGTTGAGAATTCTGCCTTTGTTATTAAAATGCAGAAACTCAACATTCTCCTCGGCCTTGAACTTATGATTATTTGTTATCAAATGTTCAGCAAAGTTTGAATCTCCATTACACTTATTCCAATCTTTGATATGTTCTTTTACCCTGATTTTGAAACTTCTACCAGTTTGACCAACATAGGTCGCATTACAATCCCCACATTTAAGCCTATATACCCCACTTCTATCCCATACATCAATTTTATCCTTACTGTAGCTAAATAGATTCTTTAAAATCGGTTTGGTTCTAAAAGCAACATGAAATCCATTCTTTTTCAATTCTCTACCTATCCTATCAGAAACAAAGCCTAAATAAGGAATAGTTACCCAAAGCTTTTCCTCATTGTTTGTCCCTACAAAGCTGGAATTAACTGAGATTCGTCTGTTGATTTTACTTAGCAGCCTATCCACCATAATTTCCTCATACCCATTTGTTACAGCTATTTGTTTGATAGTACTTATCATTAAATTTAAAATAATTATGCTGAGTGCATAACTTCATCAACCTTATCAGTTCATCCCTAACAGTACAATCATTTATTGAGGTTCTCATTATTTCTTCAGCTCTATTTAGACTTTCTTCTACCGGGATATTGGTGAACAAATTAGTGACATCAAATGATACAATTTTGAAGGAAGATAGAACAGGAATATGTTTTATTTTGTTGACCAACTCCAATGAATTTTTGATGCTGTATTTTGGTTGAAATCCCGTAAGTGTTCTGAATCTACTATTGAGTTTGTGAGCTAATTTGGAACAAGGAGAATTTACAAAAGATACTACTGGTCTTATCGGGATATTCGATTTATGTAATTTAGGTTGGCCAAAAAGTCTAGGAGGATATGGATTCATGACTGATAGATACTTGGTTTCTTTCTTATCAAATAATTTAGTGGTTGTTGCTAACTTGTTCTTGATTAATCTATTAATCTTGGTAGTAGGATTGGAGTTGATCTCATTAAAATTATAGCCCAGTAAAATAGTACATTCTACCTTGCATGAAATGGGGTAGTCGGTTTCTTTTTTTAATAATGTTTATGGTAGTCCAGGGATGCTAAATCCAAGTTTTAGACCTCGGCAAACTATGGGATCATCTCCAAAAATCGTTCAAAATGGCGGAATTTTGCACTTTTTTTACGTTTGGCCAATTTTCACCCTGAAGAATCACTTTTTCATATAGGACATTCTGCATATTTTTTAAAGTATATTAAATTACCTTCAATATGAGACCAAATTTATCATTGTAGGCCCAACCGTTTGCGAGATACAGCTCTTCAAAGTTCATCAAATTAACGAAAATTCACCCTTTTTTTCAATTTTTCGCAATTTTGACCCTGAAGAACCACTTTTTCATATAGGACATTCAACACAGGATTGGAAGTAAATTCAAATACCTACAATATTTGATACCTAATTGGTTATTGTAGGCCTAACCGTTTACGGGATACAGCTCTTCAAAATTATCGTAATTTTTTCACTTGTTTTACATTTGGTCAATTTGACCGTGAATATCACCGAATGACTTCAGCAAAGTTTTAAGATAATTCAAAAAGCTACAATTTGAGACCAAATTGATTGTAGAATAGTAGTTTGCGCGATGTAGGCCTTCAAAGTTCATCAAATTGGCAAATTTTTCTACTTTTCTACATTTCTTCAATTATGACCCTAAGATCAATTTTCATATAACACATTCAACATAGTTTTAAAGCTGATTTAATTACCTACAACTTGAGACCAATTTGTTATTTTAGGCTCAACCGTTTGAATACAGCTCTTCAAAGTTTTATCAAATTATCGTGATTTTTCACTTGCCTTACATTTGGTCAATTTTGACCGTAGTATCACTTTTCGAATAGGACATCCAACATAATTCTCCAGTATATCAATTACCTACAATTTGAGACTAAATTGGTCATTTAAGGGCCTGATAGTTTGTGAGATATAGGCTTTCAAAGTTCTTAAAAATTCTAAGTCTGATTGAATACGCCATATGAATCTAAGTTCATTTTTTAAATGAGAAGGTGGTCATGTTATACATGATTTCGATATAAATTTCAGAAAATGAATGGCGAAAACCGCACCACGATATGTGAAACTGTTTTTAAGATATTTCAATTATAATCAGACATATTTACACCAAATAAGGTATTATCTCAAATATTTTCGAGATATTTTAACCGAGTTTAGTGTGGTATCTGATTTATAATTGAAATATCTTGAAAACGGTTTCATCGTCGATGCGGTTTTCGCCATTCATTTTCTGAAATTTATATCGAAATCATGTATAACATGACCACCTTCCTACTTAAAAAATGAACTTAGATTCAATATGGCGTATTCAATCAGACTTAGAATTTTAAGAACTTCGAAAGCCTATATCTCGCAAACTATCAGGCCCACATTGACCAATTTAGTCTCAAATTGTAGGTAATTTAATATACTTTGAGAATTATGTTGGTTGTCATATTCGAAAAAGTGATACTTCACGGTCAAAATTGACCAAATGTAAAACAAGTGAAAATTACGATAATTTGATAAACTTTGAAGAGCTGTATTTCAAACGGTTGTAGGTAATTAATCATGAAAAATTGATTCTTCAGGGTCATAATTGAAGAAATGTAGAAAAGTAGAAAATTCTACAATTTGATGCTAGAACTTTGAAGGACTACATCTCGAAAACTATTGGGTCTACAATAATCAATTTGGTCTCAAATTGTAGCTTTTTGAATTATCTTTCAAAACTTTGCTGAAGTCACATTCGAAAAAGTGATGCTTCACGGTCAAAATTGACCAAATGTAAAAACAAGTGAAAAATTACGATAATTTGATGAACCTTTTCAAGTGAAACTATATTTTAAATTGAAACTTAAGTTTGGAGTAGCAGAAAGAAACATTTTATTCAATAGACAGTGCTTAAAATTCAAAGTCATTCCGAAGTATGTGTCAGTTGTTACAAACAATACTTCTAAAATTGCACAGAATAGCATCAAAGCAGCCCAGAAGATCTGGATAAAGAAGGAGATTAGTCGCTGGTATAAGATTAGGGATAGTTTATCTTTTTACATATTCGTGCTTCACATACAGTTAACGGGAAAATTACACAAGGCGGAGTGGGATTCACTAGATGAAAAATGCAGGGGGCAGCTTTATACGAGACTGAGTGAGAAAACCCGGTCACAGAGCAGAAAACTTCAACATCTCATCGAATTACAACGTCCAAGGCCAGTTAGCAGACCTGAGATTCTCCAACACCACCAGTTTGCTGATAGGGTGGCAAATTTCTCCAAAGTGACCTTCACAACATCGGAGACACAGTTACTTGGCCAAGGTAACAAATTCAGCAGCCACAGATATTTAAGCAGCAAAGAACTCGAGAATCTTGCATGCAGCATCGACAGTAATTGGGGAGTCTCTCAGAACAAGATCCTGACGAATAAATGTGCCGACATTATTCTTCAAGAAAAGATGAGACAGCTTCAACCAGAGTCTACACCAACAGAAGACATCGTAAAGCAGCTAAAGAAGAAGATGATAACCAACGACCTCATGATTTTAAAAGCTGATAAAGGGTGCACTACAGTAATAATGGAAAAGAAGGAATATCTGGGTAAGGTCAACAGTTTCATTTCTGATAATAATTTTAATGAGATCAACTCCAATCCTACTACCAAGATTAATAGATTAATCAAGAACAAGTTAGCAACAACCACTAAATTATTTGATAAGAAAGAAACCAAGTATCTATCAGTCATGAATCCATATCCTCCTAGACTTTTTGGCCAACCTAAATTACATAAATCGAATATCCCGATAAGACCAGTAGTATCTTTTGTAAATTCTCCTTGTTCCAAATTAGCTCACAAACTCAATAGTAGATTCAGAACACTTACGGGATTTCAACCAAAATACAGCATCAAAATTCATTGGAGTTGGTCAACAAAATAAAACATATTCCTGTTCTATCTTCCTTCAAAATTGTATCATTTGATGTCACTAATTTGTTCACCAATATCCCGGTAGAAGAAAGTCTAAATAGAGCTGAAGAAATAATGAGAACCTCAATAAATGATTGTACTGTTAGGGATGAACTGTTAAGGTTGATGAAGTTATGCACTCAGCATAATTATTTTAAATTTAATGATAAGTTTTTTGAACAAAAAGAGGGATTAGCAATGGGATCACCACTCTCACCTCTTCTAGTGGAACTTTTTATGGATAAATTAGAGAGTAGCATTGTTGAGAATAGTCCTTTCAAAGATAAAATTGTTTACTGGTTTAGATATGTAGACGACGTAATTTGCTTATGGAAGGGAAGTAATAGACAGTTGGACAATTTTCTTTCTTACCTAAATGAATTACATAGTAAGATCAAATTCACTGTAGAAGTAGAACAGGATTGTGTATTGAATTTTCTAGATTTAAAAATAGATCATAGTACTGGTTTTCATAAGTTCTCCATTTTCAGAAAATCAACTCATACCGATGTTATCATCCCTCATAATTCTTGTCATCCCATTTCTCACAAACTTGCAGCTTTTAATAGTATGATTCATAGAGCATTAACAATACCTATGAACCATGACGATTTTCAAAAGGAGATAAGTACTATCAAACAAATAGCTGTAACAAATGGGTATGAGGAAATTATGGTGGATAGGCTGCTAAGTAAAATCAACAGACGAATCTCAGTTAATTCCAGCTTTGTAGGGACAAACAATGAGGAAAAGCTTTGGGTAACTATTCCTTATTTAGGCTTTGTTTCTGATAGGATAGGTAGAGAATTGAAAAAGAATGGATTTCATGTTGCTTTTAGAACCAAACCGATTTTAAAGAATCTATTTAGCTACAGTAAGGATAAAATTGATGTATGGGATAGAAGTGGGGTATATAGGCTTAAATGTGGGGATTGTAATGCGACCTATGTTGGTCAAACTGGTAGAAGTTTCAAAATCAGGCAAAAAAACATATCAAAGATTGGAATAAGTGTAATGGAGATTCAAACTTTGCTGAACATTTGATAACAAATAATCATAAGTTCAAGGCCGAGGAGAATGTTGAGTTTCTGCATTTTAATAACAAAGGCAGAATTCTCAACATACTGGAAGCTCTAGAAATAACTAGGATAACAAAAGATGATCAACAGCTGAGTTTGAATGACCAAATTCATTTCAATCAATACAACACCACAAATCTCATTTTATCATAATTTGTTAGGCAGGTATTACGGTATTAGTTTATTCCTTTGTTTTTCTTATCCTTCCGTAATACTGTTTCATTTATTTCTTAGTTTATTGTAGCTATTTATTGTTCTTCAATTGTGTTTTCTTTTTGAATCGCCATTTTGTAATGCTTGAATGAACCGCTAATCGGGGAGGAGCTTGTCTAGGCCAATGACAGCCGTTCACGGTCATTGGCTAGAGCGTCTACCAATAGCGGTGCTTTACCGTTAGTATAAATACTGCTGCTCTGTACGTTAAATTTTCAGTTTACCAGAGATTGATAATGGTGTAACAACCGAAACCGGTATCTCGATTTTATAATAAATCAGTGGTTTGACAACATCTTGTCTTTTCATTTATTATGGATAACTACCACAATATCACCTTCACAACTACTCAAAGAGTGAAATTGTTTGTTATCCTACTACCGAATACCTTTTCTCCTTTTGTAATATACTCTGTATCATGTTGTTCAACTGAACTTTTCCCTATACCAATTTTGAAACAAAAGTTCCAATATGTTTGTACGAGTATACTCTGTTGTGATTCTATTTTGAATTGAAATGAACTTCACAACCGCATTTGTTTGTTTTATTTTGAAAAACTCCAATATCCAGTGAAGTACGTATACTAATGAAAGAATTCAACTTTTAATGATTTCCACTGAAGTATAGTCTGCATCAGTTATGCATAGTTATAATTAACTGCTCAATGTAGGGCATCTATAGACCTGGCTCAAATCGAAAATTGGTTTGATCACAGCTGCCTGTTACTGACAATGTGACCAAAACTAAATATATGCCAATAGTAACTAGAAACCAAGCTGATCCTGGCCCATTAGGCCTGCCGTACACATAATCGAACAGAACTGAACGTCAAGACACTTTGACTGACAGTGTGATGTGATAAAAAGAAATAGTGAAGTTTACAGCTGGTTTAGAGTATTAGTTTGCATGTGAGGCGCTAAGAACCATAGTGACCTAAGCGCCAAAATTCAAAAAATGAGATTTTATACTCTATGGATGGATCTAGTCTTGTTCTACTATTCCGAAGAAGCTCAAGCGATAGAATAGTGAGGGAATGTAATATTGATACGAATTTGTTATGGCAAACCAGTGGAAGTCTTCAGTTGCCAATGCCAGAGTGACTCAACTGCCATTGTCAATGCTATTTTCGCCATAAGTGCTGTGTGAGTGGTTTTGAACTTTAATTAGAAGTTTAAAATGGAGAGATTCGTAAACCCCAGAACTTTAAAAATACTCGAAATGAGCAAAAGTTCCTCAAAAGAAAAAAAATCTGAAGGTAAGTCAGCAAAAATTATTGAAATAACATTATTTTTTACTGTCACTCATTTTGGAGGTTAGTTAGGGACCATCAACTTCTGAAGTTTATTACTATCAAAATATCAACATTTATTGAAAAAACAATATTCTAAAATGATCTCTCTGCTATTTTCTTTGTAGACAATAACCAGTAAATTATGTATGCCTCTTTAAAGAAGCATATTATAATAATTAAAGTGTGATGTCTTTGGCTATAGAAATGACAAAGTTTTGCTTATTACAGCTTCCAATTTGAAAATATAAAAGGTTTAATAGGAAGGGCACATGTAAAACCAATAAGTCCATCATATAAAATGATTTTATATTGGTTGAAGTGTTCAAATAGCATAATAAATTCCAAAATGTGACAACCTGTCGCTTAAGTCACTTTGGCATTTGCTCTTGTTTAATCACTGGTGCTTAGACTTGCTTAGGTGGTTATATTCAACATATGTTATTATAGAGGTTATTACACATTTCAAACCATGAGATGAGTGTTTGAGAATATAATAAAACTAAAACGTTCTTTGTGCACTTGAACACTTTGATCAAACAATGTCATGTTTTGATATCAAATCAAATCATTTATTGTTGAAAAAACATTTAGTGATGCTACAATGTCATTATAATATCAATAAATTGGTTTACTAATTTTTTTATTGTTTTTCATTTCAACCAGTCCTACCTTGAAGCATGAATAACTCATTATCAATCAGTTTATAGTAGGAATAACCACTCTAAAACAGTCTAAGCACCACTATTGTCTGATACAAAATGTGCCAGAGAAGTCTAAGCACCAGTGTACTGATTTTAACGTAATAGAACCATTATCTTCACTGAAAGTTATTTCCAACTTATGTGCCATATCATACATTTAGGGTTCAACCTTGTTTATACCTCTAAAAGTATCTATTTTTTTCATAATTGAAAGAAAAAAAAAACTTTGGGTTATAGAGCCATAGTATCCTAACCACGAAGTATTTTGTGCTTATCTGCCACCAATACATACTAGACAGAATGCCAAAGTATGGTAAGTGCCATTTTAATCTGTTATTTTTCGTTTATTCAATACTTCAAGTGAAACAAGATGTGGCTGAAGTTATTTTGAATTCACAGTAGAAATTTTATGAGTCCAATGTAAAAAATGTGAATTTGGCAGCATTTTTAAGGTGAGCTGAAAATTGTGACGCCATTTTCTTGGTTTCAACTTTCTGGCACTTAGGTCACTATGGTTCTTAGCGCCTCATGTGATTTTATCATATCACACTGTCAGTCAAAATGTCTTGACGGTCTGTTCTGTTCTGTTCGATTATGTGTACGGCAGGCCTAAATTTTAAAAATGCACTCTTGTGACAATCCAAGGTTGCAGGATTTTGTATGCAGCACCATTGAACGTGTGGATCACTACAAATATTTGGATGTAATAATAGCTGAAAAGTTGAGTTGAGCCAACATGTTCTGTGTGTAAAAGTAGGCTCAAAAATTATCATTTGCTTTCACTGAGCTTAGCCAAGTGATGAGCGTGGATCAGTGCAGGAAAGTATACTTTGATTATGCTCAGTCGCTAATCCAGTATGGCATTCAGTATTCCCAGTTTTAAATATCAGACAACTCTTCATCAAATCATTATTAATTCCCATGATAAAATACAAAACACAGATTATAGGTCGAACAAATTTAAACTTCCGGTACGAAACTTGCCACAGGACAAACTACAATTTATGAAGTTCCTGAAGTGTGACCTCATGGGTCAGAATTCATTTTACCTGGCTCTCATTTCATATAGAAATGTATAAAAAATACAAAATGATTTATACCAAATGAAGTTAGGGAGATTGAGGTGGACAGGTGGCTGTACCACATCGGCTGGGAGGCAGCTGAAGCCCTGCTCTGTTCACGTTATATCCGATAACCAACCCATGCAAAGCAAAAATTATTCAAAAATTCATCCAATTCATTTTACTATAGTCTGTGCAAACCTTAGTTTGCAGTGTTACGTTTATGGAGCGCAGTGTTGCCGGATTGCACAGTAGCCAGCAAAGCCAACTCCGAGGAGTAAGTATTCAAAACTTGACATTCTATGCAGACGGCTCCAATGACTGGAGTACCAAATTTTGCCGCTATTACTAGGTAGCCCTAGTCAAGTCTGCACTGACATTCTTATAGGGATTTAAAACTAAGTCGTTCTGGACTAAACCATGATTATTATTATTTGTTCTTTTGATTGATTGTTTGCTCCATAGCCTACGGTATTTCAATCATACTGTAAAGCACAAATAAATTTATTGTTCAACTAAAAACTACCTTCAGCTCTTGATATACGACCGGAATTAATTTTTCTGCGCATGCGTCAATAACGTCGGACCAATCACAGAGCACTGTGACCATCTATGATTGGTCTTATTAACGCATGCACAGGAAAATCAATTCCGGTCGTATATCAAGAGCCGAAGGTAGTTTTAGTTGATCGACTTTTAAACTGTGATTGATAATACGGCCCTAAAAGAACTGAATGTTGAAAAATGCTTTCTCAATTAATTCTGCCTCTGGGTGTGCTAATGTTTTCTCATTCATGTATAGCAGGATCCAATTAACTTGTCATAAATCAGCTGATCCAGTAATAATTAAACAGTGATTTCGACACAATAATCAAAAGGCTTGAAAGTCTTAAAGACTTTTAAAGTTTTTAAAAGACCTTTTTAAAGAAGACCTTTCAAAGAATGACTTTTTAAAAGACCTTTTCAATAATCTGCGAGATTCAGCATTTGTAGGTTAAGTATTGTGATCATATGATCGTCGATCAGCTGATTTATGACAAGTTAATTAGATCCTGCTATAGTTTTGATAGAATAAGAAATGTAAACAATACAAGAGAAAGAGCGGAAAAGAGAGCGACCAGCTGTTGTGAGGAGTAATAAATAAGCAAAACATGGCAACAGCGCTTCCATATCCCCATAACAAATAGCATTGCCATTTAAACGCTTACTGCATTCTAAGGTTTGCACAGACTATAGGTAAATTTTTCATGTATATATTATATGTTGATGTTCTCTGTAAAATAATACATGTGCAATGTGCGTGGATTTGTTGTTGAAATTACCATCGTTGTGGATTATTATTAAACAAGCATAGCGAAGTTTCACCTTTCGACTTTAGGCTCAAATTGTTTTCAGTATGTATGTTTGTTTGTATGTTCGACAATAATCATCGAAGGCCTTTATCTATCAACTCATAATTTGAAACACATATTCTTGGTACCTTCATACAGAACAAGTTCATTGACCAAAAATTTTATTTATTTATTCAAATAAATAAATAGAATTAACCGACTCCTTCATCTTTTTTGAGACAAAGAATGATTCTCAAAATCACAATATATATTCTTATTCTCACTATATGAGGATTTAAGGAATGTAATGTAAATCTATCCGACTAATAGCTTGATTCAACTCCCACCAGCGGTCAAAGACTTCTTTTGCTGGTGGTGCCTGAATAACAATAATTTGTGTATATTTTTATTTCTGGTTAGATAAGTTTCTTTAATGTCACAGTGATGATTTTTTTCTATTTTATTTTTATTTAAAAGAAATTGTTTATTAATTTGATTTGTTTGATACTGCATAGGAATGATTTTCCCACTTTTATTAACATTCAATGAAATTAGTCACTTGATCTACAAATCTATTAACTAGTATATTCCAGTTTTCCTTTCTTAAGTGATTTTCTAGTGATCTGTAGTTAAGTGAGGTTCTTACATAAATTCTATTACTTCAAGCATTAACGGTATCTATTGTTGGATTCAGGTTACCTAAGTGGATTATAACTGAATAATGATAAGTTATAGTGATTTTCAGTATATTAATTATTACGTCATACTCAAGTTATTACTAGCTCCCTTTGGATTTGTTCCAAAGCATTCAAAGCTCTCATAAATAGTTCTAAACATCTATCATATCTCTCAACGATATGAATATTATTTTTATTCAATGATGCTTCAAATAACTTGTTATATACAATTATTTATGAATCTTCAATAACAGTATGAAATTCGTAATTATGATTCATTTTTATTGAAAACTGAATCAATAAAAATTTCTTATGAGACATTTCTTGTTTTTTGATATGGTTGTCCTGTTTCTAGATTATTAGAGTTATTTTTCTACACTGCAAACGTTTTAGATTTGAGTATTTCCATGATCTATTTTCTAGAATATAGCAAATCATGAAAATATTGTATCCGGTTTTTCTTTCGTGTAATGTTCATTACATGAATACATTAAAAATTTCTTGGAATGATGGTTGATGCTTTAGAAAAACTTTAATGGAAAGAATATGTTCGAGATAATAAATTTATTAACAGAAATTCGCCAGCACCATTACAACATAAATATCTTACGGATGAAAAACTCAATCAAAAAATAGTTGCTAGTTGAGTTGACTTGGCATAGAAGTAATACCTGAAATTTAAAAAAATTAATTGATAGCAGACTACTGTACTAATTGATAGCAGTACTACTGTACTAATACTGTTAATTGATGTACTGTACTAAGTAGCAAATGTTATTACAAATGAACTGATACAACAAAGTTTGCAAAGTTTATATTTAACAATAAAGAGATGTACATTTCAAAAATATTTTGTCTCTTTTCTTAACTTTAACATCAATTAGATTTAGCATAGATTTTCGTAGTAACAGGGTGCTCAATAAAACATAAGAAATCATACGTCTAGGTTCACACGAACGGTTTTAAGGCGGTTACCAGCGGTTCAATGTGTGGGCGGAGACAAGATTATATCTGCTGTTTTTTTTGTCTCTCTCACACACATTGAACCGCTAGTCATCTCCTGATGTCTTTCTCAATATTGCATTATTCTACTACTGTGGCTGTTTTCTGTAGTCTGTAACCGTTCTCGGTCCTAGAATTTTCCTTATTATTTTTCTTTTTAAAATTTTCCATTTCCTCAAATTTGAAATATATGTATGTGCTGTATCAATTCCACCCACTGTCCTTGGTAGCTTTATCTGAAAGAATCAAAGCAATATTATTACCTACCCGTGAGGGTCTCCCCACTGATAAAAAGCCATACGATAAAAAAAAATATTATTAGTTAAAGATAATCAATTTATTCAATACAGAATATAATACAATACAAAATACAGTACATTTGAATATCGTCATATGTTATTCCTTGAAGAACAGTTGAAAATGTACTCACAGCAATAAACATAAAAATAGCCAGTACAGAGAAAACAGATACAAAGTAGGTTTTAAAAGTAGTGCAGGACGTTGAAATTTAATATGACTAGATATGCTTCTAACATGTATCACTGAAATAATCATTTACACTATAATAAGCTCTTGCTAATAAGACTTGTCCCGGGGGGCCGGATGCGGCCCGCATCTTTGAAATGACTGGTCTATTTGGAGTAAGTCGCGCCGCATAATACCTCAAATCAAGTATTACAATTTCAATTATGTAGCCATTTCTAACCTGAGAACATTCTTGTCCCGATCGAGTCGGAAACCACTTGGCCTCTGAGATCCCCTTCGATGCACGAGTTGATGGCAGTCATCTTCGGCATTTGAGCGATTACAAACGTATTGTTGGTGTAGTCCACTTCTCGCATTTCTAAAATAAAAACAAATAAAATTTCATCAACAATATTATATCATTTTATAACGACATGAAAGTTGGAGTATTTATGAAAGCATCAAGAAGCTCGAAGAAGCTTGAATAATACTATACAAAACAACAAACAATGTTGAACTAATTCGAATAAAGCCTGAGAGATGGTTCGAATATTATGGCGTTTGTACAAGATCGATTTTTTATAAAGCATCATCTAATATATAATAGAATATTGATAATAATTAATTGAACGAAAATCCTAATTAATAATGCCATAATAATACCCTGAAGACTTCCGCTACTGCAAATATTGACAACAGAATAATAGCTGGTAAGGAAATACAGGAAATTAATTAAGGAAAAAATGAATGATGCTGTACAAAACACTTTAGCCCAGACTGGAATCGAACCCAGCACCTCTTGGTGCTGGGTTCGATTAACGCTACAAGAGGTGCTGGGTTCCATTCTCGCCCTGGCAAAAGATTTTTGAACAGCAGCATTCATCGAATTTCCTTACTGTAGCTATTATTCTGTTGTCAATATTTGCAGTAGCAGAAGTCTTCAGAGTATTATATGGCATTATTAATTAGGATTTTCGTTCAATTAACTATTATGATTTAAAAAGCAATTGAATAGTTGCAATACCTCATTTCCTTCCATCTTAATAAAATTGAATTGAATATCTGACTTGTGAGCAAGGGAACCAAAGCAGAAAGCACACATATTGAAGAGTATTGTATAATAACAGTGTGGCCATTAATTTGATGTCACACTTTTGATTGGTTAGCTCAAACAAATCCACCATACTTTTGTCAATTCCCACAAGATTTGCATTGAAATGAAATGCAAATCATACGTTACGTTGAGTAATTCACTTCTTACCTAAAATTTGCCTTTGCCAGTGTTAGTTTTCATCATTTTAAGCTTTCAAAACAATACCAAGATTAGAGAGACAATTTTCAATGTTATTTTTTATAAAGTTTCTCTCGAAATAAGTTTGAAAAATGATTGAATGGTTAATGTTTGCCAGTGATATCATAAAAAAATTAAATAATTTGGCAAAAGTATGGCGGCCATATTTCTCACTGGATATAGCAGTTTAATATTTTAAATAATAATTAGTAATTATTTATTACTAATTCCCTCCCTAAGTGTCTTCAAGAATAGACTGAGACCATGGCTCATTGAAAATTGTTATTATAGTTGGCACAGTCTGTTGAACTGATAAATATTATTATTAACTGAACTGATATATAATGTCAACTATTCCCTCTTATTGTCTCACTGTGATGATCTGATCTTGTATTTTAGTGATTTAATGTTTTATTCCAGTGAATGATATTGTATTGTAGTGATTTTATATTAGATTTTAGTTAGGGATATTTATTAGTTATTGTTATCTGCTTTATTTATCTGTTATTGTGTGTTTCATTTTTGTATATGACAATTGTTGATATGGCTTATTGTATCACCCATGGCATGTATGATGGATAAATAAATGAATAAATAAAAGAATTACTATTCCTATACCGTACTTCGACTGATACTAGAAGTAACAACTCGTTATTATTATCATCATCACTATTTTGAAAATAAGACCGCTATATTGAGCGAGAATTTGGTTTGGATTATATTTAAATTCAAGTGGATTATTTATATTGAAAAACAGTTTGTTTCAATTTTATGATATCTTCAAAGGCAAAAAAGAACTCTCATTTAAAAAATACAGTGAAGATATACCGAATTCATTACTGGAAGAATACATTGATCTTTATTAAATCGGTTAAACAAATAAAATAGTTTGGAAAAGGAAACTGTTATCACTAATTAATTCGCATTCCGTGTAAATGTGATGTTTGAAAATTTATTATAGTTTTTTTTTTATTTTTCAAGATGATTAGATTTGATTTGATTGTATTTGATTGAAATTTTTAGATGAATAGATAGTATTTGCTTAGATTTAGAATTGATTAATTCAATTTAATTCACCTTTTTTGTGTCTACAGGAGTCGGTACAAAGGCGGTATCATCCTCGACAGGCCACGGCCGGGCCAGCACACATTTGTTCAAGTTTCCAAAGTACGGATCTATGGACAGCACCTGTTGCGGAAGCAGGCTTTCGACAAGAGGCGAGAATTCTTCCGGCGGGAAGTATTTCAGTCGCCACCCAGCAGAAAACGACAACTGCAACCGAAATTAAAACCGAATTTTTAAAGTTTCAAGATCAACGAAGCTACAAAGAGATCATGAATGGTGTAAATTTGTACTTGTATAATGCAGTGATATTAAATTTTATAAATAATTATGCATGATTATTATTCAAATGATATTTGTTTTGTGTTAGGCGTATTATTAATATTTATTTCTTTTGACTATTTTTTATTAATTTATATTGCTCAAATAAAATTTATTTATTTATATAGACTTGAGAAATTGATAGTAGACTATTTAAATATGAAAAGTGGAGATTCAACTATTATGTACTTCCAAGAACAACTATACTAAGCAGTATCTAGTTTTGAAGGATAGCTTTCTTCCCAACCAGGCTAAAAATATTGATTCACTTCTACTTATTGAGGTAGATAATAATTGTAGTTGATAATCCTTTGAGATGTAACAAGAACCTTTTTTTCTCAAAATGATTGAAGATTTGAGAATCATAACTATTACAATAGTAGGCTACTATATATAGTTCTTTATTAATATTAAAAATTAGCCTATATTGCTGCAATCGTAAATTATATTCATTGAAAGCACCATTAAATTCATGGATTTTTATATCTTTATTGGACCAATCAAACAAACACAAAAAATGTAATTCATCTAATTCACTAATTCATGATATATTGGAGCTGTACCAGAAATTTAGATGATGATGAAACTACTGTATAATAATATTATTTTGGTTGTGGTTATCCATGCTTTTTAGAGTCTGGTCAGTAATATAATGAAATAAAAGCCTAATACTATTACTGCAATAGATGACACTTACGGTTGAGTCGCGAACGTGTTTCGAACAATAAACACGCGCAAATCATCCTCAGCGCTTTGTGATACAACTCACAAATGAGATAAAACACATAGCTTTGTGAGTAGTATCTCAAAGCGCTGAGGATGAACACATTTATTCGAAACTCGTCCGCACTAAACCGTAGGTGTTCTCTATTGCATGTAAAAGTACGCCTACATTCCATTATATTATTATTGAATAACAGTCCAAGAAGCATGGGTAACCACAACAACCATAGGAATCCATAATAATCTAAATTATTTCTATTCTAGCTCTATTATACCTTGTTCATGGATTAGTTAATCAGGTGACACAATAATGAATGAAGTAACTATGTGAATTACTCACCCAATGAGAAATCTTTTAGCCTTCATGAAAGTAGTGGTTCTCGAATGGCTGTCAATCCAAGTGCCATGGAGTCCCATGCCATCTCAATCTGCATCATCTCCAACTCCATCATAATCAGTATCACTGAGGCTATAATGCTTTATAATATAATATGCTAATCTGATAAAATAAAATGATTCTTAAAAATTACATTTCATAAATATGGAACATCTATGTTGTAGTAACTGTAGCCTACTGTAGGCTACACTATTATCACCAAAAGAACAAAATTAATAAAAAAGGAGAGAAGGCAGATGGGTTCAATGACCGATTAGATGAGACAACCACTCTAGAAAAGACTAATACAGTAGTTCTGTATTTTCAATGTTATAAAAATTATACTAAAAAACGTGTGACGCCTTTGCTCAATTTGCGTTTAGCTTTGTACATCATCAGAGGGACCAATATAACAATTTTTTCTACATTATTACATTTAGGCCAAAACGGAGTTTTATCAGTAAGTGTCTGTCAACACCAACTAAGGCAATTCTGAATATAGAGTGAGTGACAGCAAACAAGGAAACTATGTACACAATACGTTGGAACCATCAGCATATACAATATTATAAAGCAGGAATAAAGATGAACGTAAGAAAATGGGAAGGATCGAAGAGGGGAAACAATGATATTGGGAAGAGAAGGTATGTGAACACTTCAAGACCATAATATTATGGTAATCAAATTTTGATGCAAACTTCCCAAAATATTTGAGTATCACAATAAGGGAGAATTAAGATAAAGAACTCTTGAATAGGATTACTAAAACCTTTATGAAACAAGATAATGGAATAGAAAAAGTGATTTCTTACTCATATGGGTTGAGAGGGCTGATTACTGTGCTTCAAGTCAGAGAACCAACACTAGGAAAAGGATCTAACTGTGCAAAGATGAAAAAATTATGAACATTTATAACCGAGCATAAATGAGCTGTAGTTTTCTCTTGCAATAATACTTTTTTTTTTATCTTACGGCTTTTTATCAGTGGGGAGACCCTTACAGGTAGGTTCCACCTCGCCCAATTGCACAATTTTTTGTGCCGGTCACCCATCCAAGAGCGGTGTTGAATGCAATATTACTAAGAATAAAAAATGAGGGTTGATTTTGTTCAAAGATAAAAAAAATGGTATCACCTTCCACCAGTGGCAAGAGAATGATCGAATGTGAATGTGGGGTAATGAAAGATATAAGGATGTATTTTTAGTACACTATTCTCAGCCTCAAGGTTTATTTCCTGTGTGTAAGCACCTAATATGTGTGGTGAGATGTGATTTCCGAGTAAATGTTTTATCACAAAATTCACAACTGTAAGGTCTCTCTCCAGTATGTGTACGAAAATGTCTGGTAAGATCTGATTTCTGAGTAAATGTTTTTTCACAAAATTCACAACTGTAAGGTCTCTCTCCAGTATGTGTACGTAAATGTACGGTAAGATCTGATTTCTTAATGAATGTTTTATCACAAAATTCACAACTATAAGGTCTCTCTCCAGTATGTGTAAGTAAATGTACGGTAAGAGTTGATTTTTGAGTAAATGTTTTATCACAAAATTCACAACTGTAAGGTCTCCCTCCAGTATGTGTACGAAAATGTCTGGTAAGATCTGATTTCTGAGTAAATGTTTTTTTCACAAAATTCACAACTGTAAGGTCTCTCTCCACTATGTATATGTAAATGTCTGGTAAGAGTTGATTTCTGAGTGAATGATTTATCACAAAATTTACAGTTGTGAGAGTTCTCTCCAGTATGCGTATATAAATGGGTCATAAAATTTGATTTATCATTAGTTCTGTAATCACAGTATTTACAAGTATAAGACTTGCTGCTATGAACATATTGAGTATCAGTGAATGATAATTGGTCAGTAGATTTATTGGCACACTCATTTGAAGTTGATTTTCCTTGTTCTCCAATCCTTTCCGCACTCAAGTCTTGTTCATCCAAGGCAATAGAATTGTTCTC
This sequence comes from Laodelphax striatellus, assembly GCA_017141395.1. Classification (NCBI taxonomy): domain Eukaryota; kingdom Metazoa; phylum Arthropoda; class Insecta; order Hemiptera; family Delphacidae; genus Laodelphax; species Laodelphax striatellus. The sequence goes on along the minus strand of CM029543.1, from coordinate 7,925,368 downwards.
AGTTTTGGAATTAACAATAATTGCAGTATCTGTAACAGGTGAAATATCCTGGATTTGCATCATTGCAGAATCAGAATTACATCCCCCATCTGATTCTATTTCATTCAAATCTTCCTCATTCTCTTCCTTTATATTATGCTCTTGTTTTATTGGGAACCTGTTTGATGAATTAGTAGAGAAGCTTTCATCATTCATGGAATTTTCATCTTCAATCTCTTCTTTTTTCACTTGAAGTCCTCCTTCAGCTAACCCCAAATGTTGTTCTCCTTTAACCACTATCTCTGATTTGAGCACTATCATTTGAAATGGATGTTGTTTGTTGCGGTCTGAACATTGATCATGATCATCTGAGTTGTGTTGAATTTGGTATTTATATTCACAGTTCTTTTGATCTTGATCCAGTCCATCAGTGGTATCCATGCTCCCACTACATTGTCCTTGTTCTTGAGGTATTGGCATATAGTTCTCTGGATTATAACCATCATCAATTTTAGTCTGGACAGGACTGTACTGAATCTTGCATCCATTCTCTTCTCCCTGTAAACAAGTCACTGTTGAAAAATTTTTCTGAAGTAAAGAGAACAAAGGAAAATTTGAATATGACAAGTGTCACAGCCTTGACACATATTTTTCTGAAAATATTATTACTGTACAAGATCAATTGATAAGTACATGGGTGAAGCAAATTAAAATTTATTGACCAAAAGTTGAATACATTTCCAGATAGCAAGACATTCTAAATTCATGAGCCGGTAGCCTACAGCTTGATGCAGGAGTTCAGTGAACTATTCTTGTAAACATATTGACACCCAAACTGAACTTAAATAAGTATTATCTGTAAAACTAACTTTTATAACCTTCAATGTGATTGTCAGTTGGATTTTTTATAATCAAATTTGACTGCAATCTGGCACTTGTCTAATGATAAGGTATGCAATACCTTATTTCCAATTCTAATTGAGCAATGCTCTTACACTTATATATTTTCTAATACATGAAAATTCATTGTTGTTAAAAAAATTAATAAATGAACACATAATTCCTATTTTGATACCATGAAACTGTGTTAAATTTCAGTAATCAGGCAGAATAATAACATTCAGTGTCACTTATTAATTTGGAGTCTACCTCAAAATAATATTCTGCTAAGTAATCCCACTAAGTGAATAGCCATGGATGCTCAGTGGCATGTGGTAAGAAATGGTTAATACAAATGAACGACTAAAAATCCTATTTTGAAAGCAGTGCCGCCTATTCTGCATTGCTTGCACTACCCGTGATTATTCCAGAATGTTTTTATCTTTACCTAGATAAGGCAACTAACATTATTCTACTTTCAGCTATAGTTCACGCAAGTGACAGTCTTCACAGTCAATTTTTGCTAGTTTACTATTCGTCATGATATTCATAGACACATCCATGTAGCTGGAGATTGCCCAATATTATATGCAACAATGACAGCATTGTAGCAGCCGCCACCTCGACTCTCTCGACTATAGCAAATTCCATGTGAGTCATTTCTACAATGATAGGGTTGAACAACCTTTATTAGTACAGATGCTAAAATAGGGAAAACGATAATATTTAAACCTATCATGAATGCAAGTTATCAACAAAAAAACATGACTATCTATTGCGTTTGAGTTCTAATAATAATTTGTAATATGTTCTTGGACAATACCTGGTATGCACTCTTTTTCTGCGTATCTAAGCCATCACCCGAATCTTCCGCTCTTACCAATACTAGCTGAGCTATTTTCCCACCTGAAACACAATGAATGCACTGAATGAAAAGAGAACTGAATAGTACAATTGAAGAGGTTCAAGAAAGAGACAAAGAAGGAAGAATTGAGGGAATGAAGGAGAAAATGAAGGACAAAAAATGTCAGGAAGTGTAGAGAAACAGAAGTGGGAGAAGGTGCAGGGGGAAGACTTGAAGGGGGAGGAGGAGTATGAGCTGGTGGTTCATGAGGAGTAATGGAGTGCTGATAAAAGGGGGGGGGAGGGAAAAGTGTTTCAAAAAATACTAGTTTCATGAAAACAAAGTTGAATCATATTTCTAAGCTCCAGATTTATTATTTGTTGCTCAATTATTACAGTTCAATATCTGGAATTCAATCTTATACAGATTTTTATACTTTACAGCAATAATGGTGATTTAATTGAATGAGAGTGATCTTGCATAATAATGATTATAACTAACATGAAAAACTCCTACAAAATCATGAATCTGAGGAAGAATCCTGCTATTTTGAATGATACGTGGAAAAATTAAAATTGCAACAAGAAGCTTATAAGAAAGCAATGAGAAATAGCTTGAAAGCAATAAGAAAACTCACAAATTCTGTATTCTAAATTTGAGTAGCCATCACTGCTGGAGAAGACCATTGAAGGTTCATCACACTAAAAACAATAGATAAAAAATGAATAAGCATATATCTCACTTTCTCAGTAAAAATAATATAAATGATCAAGTAGCCTACAAATTATATATAGGCCTAGTAAGAAGATAAAAGTGTCTTGAAGCAATCATTTTCAAACCCAAAGAATTTTACTTTGGTGATCTGTATTATAGGCTGTTGGGATATAATTTTGTTCTTACTAAATCGGAATTCAAGCTAGTTAGTTACTATTAGGAGAAAACTACTGCACATAATTATAGATTTAACAAGTAAGGAACTGGGAGAGGCTCAGAGAAAAATGAATAGTGAAATCAATTACCATAGAATAAAATAAAGAATCAAATATACATTTTACAATCGGTGGAGTAACACATTGTGTTAGAGAAATAAATTATAATCTGCAAGGAGTTCTTTGTAAATACACGAAAAAGCTAGAAGGAATATGGATAAATTAAACCATTGACCAGAGGTGCAGCAAAAGTGGAGGTAGACTGAAGTTGAATGCTTCATGCAGCATATTCAACTAACATAGAATAGAAAGACCGCCTGTCACTGAATAGAGTTGAGATACCTGTTCTCGTTTGATGTCAGCTCGTGCCTTCCTGATGAGTGACCAGTAGTGAGTGTCGTCAATGTCCATCTCTTCTTTGATGTCTACTGGCCCTTCATCACAGTCACAGCTGTCGTCTGCTGGATCCATCACTTCACTCTTCACCTGCTTACATGAAACATGCGAATTAAAAACTACCAAATAGAAGTTTTGATTCGCAACCATGATGGCTACTCTTGCACAGAATCAAAAGCTTAGTGTTATCATCATTATCTTATAAACCATTACTATCTCAGAAAAAGCTCTGAGAACCAGAATTTCTTGAAAGTAAAGGTGAGTTTTTGATTTTGTCGATGCGCAGCCGATCTCATTTTAAAATAACAACATTTTCAAACAATAAAATTGTACCTACTTGTATATTGAATATACTGAATATTAATAAATTCAGTGAATTAACAATATTCGTACTATATTGTTCCTATTCATGCATGGTTATTCTTGTATATTTGTATTTCAAGTTTTAATTAGTTGCTATTTTGACTATCTGCAGCTGAGATCGGCTGCGCATCCGCAGAAGCGAAACCGATGACCGACGCCTATCCGACGCAGCATTTTCGTTCTGCGCATGCGCCTAAGAATCTGATAATACAGAAGGAAGCCGAACATTCGTCAACAACGATGAACATGGACCAATCAGATCATTGGTGTCATAGGTGTCAAATGACAAAAGATGATATCAACTTTTTTTTCTTGAGTAAAGTGGAACAGATTAGCAAAAATATACGTAAAAGTAACCATGATTTTGGATATTATATGAATAGAATTCCCAAGACAAATAAATCTTTCAAATTTTCACATTTCATGGTGGAAGAAGTTTTTGAAGCAATAAATAAGTTAAGCAATAGCAGTTGTCTAGATATCTATGGATTGAATTCTCATATAATGAAATTTGCAGCTGCAAATATTGATGAAGTCTTAACATTCATTTTTAATAGTTGCTTAGATTAAGGTATTTTTCCAGATCAGTCAAAAAAAGTGAAGTTAATTCCTGTTCACAAAAAAGGTGATGTCTCCAATATAGATAACTAGCTGTCCCGGCGAACTTCGTATCCCCCTCCCCCCCCCCTAATGTCCCTCCTCTTCTCCCCACAAATATCCCCCCTTCATACCACCCCCCAAAAAACTTCATCCCCCAAATGCCCCCCTTCCTTCCACCCACAAATACCCCTTTATATCAACCCCCTCTTTCCCACCAAATGTCACCCCCTCTCCCCCCCAATTGGCCCCCTTCATGTAAACCCCCCCCCCCGAAAAAAATGTCACAAAGTAAAAATATATATATCCACTCGCTTTATTGATGGAAATTAAAAGAAATCTGCAAAATACTCATTTTTAAAGCAAGTGGATAATAATCAATATTAATCAATGCTAAAAGTTGTCAAAAAAATTTCACCCGTCTCGGATTCGAACCTGCGAATTCTGCATGGAAGGCAGAGTCGCTAACCAACAGACCACCGAGGTCGTCTTTTGAAAGACCTATATTGTAGCATCTTCAACTACACATCGATTTTATAGGAGCACAAGCTGTCCCGGCGAACTTCGTATCGCACTCTTCCCCCCCCCCCAAAAGTCCCCCCCTCTTCACCCCACAAATGTCCCCTTTCATGCCACCCCTCAATAAATGTCATCCCCCAAATGCCCCCCATTCCCCAAATGTCACCCCACATCCTTCATGTCCACCCCCTCTTTCCCAACAAATGTCGCCCCCCTCCTCCCACCAATTATTTTTTTCATATTTATTTATAGGATTTATTTATTTATTTCTTTTTAATTTTTTTAATTTTAATGTATTTTTTTTTAATTTATATTTTTTTAATTTTATTTCCGTTCTTCAATTTTTTATCAGTCCTATTCTACTTAAAAGAATTTTTTTCATATTTATTTATTTATTTTTAATCTTTTCATTTTAATTTATTTTTTTTATTTATTTTTTTTTCCGTTTTTCAATTTTCTATCAGTCCTATTTTTATTAAAAGAATTTTTTTTCATATTTATTTCTTTCTTTTAAATTTTTTTTATTTTAATCTATTTTATTTTTTTTTTATTTTATTCCCGTTCTTCAATTTTATTATTAGAAACAATAAAACATGTAATATACGAACGATAACTCATTCTTAATTGATGATTCTAGCGTAAAAAAATAATTAGAGTAGAAAACCTAGTACAAAAAGAAATGGTTCGGAGCGGGAATTGAACCCGGGACCTCATGTTTACAACGCAGATGCTCTAGCACTACGCTACCGAAGCTTAGCGTCTGCGAGCAGATTTTCCCATCTCAAATACACGATCATCTTTCCGTAGCCGCTTGGCCGGCAAGTTTGAACTGAAGTCTGTGAAATATTTGATAGGTTAGGTCATTGATGTACTAATTATTTATTGATTATAAAGGGATTTTCTTATATTTTAATACATATTATGTTAACCAGTGCTGTAAAAATTAAAACCAATCCAAAATCATCTAAATCGGTTCAGCCGTTCTCGAGTTATAAGCGAGCGTACAGACACCAACTCTCTTTTATTAATATAGATTATTGTTTGGACTGGATCAGAATGGATGTCATGTTTGATAGGTTAGGTCTTAATTTACTAATTATTTATTGATTATAAAGGTATTTTCTTATATTTTAATACATATTATGTTAACCAGTGCTGTAACAATTCAAACTAATCCAAAATCATCTAAATCGATTCAGCCGTTCTCCAGTTATAAGCGAGCGTACAGACACCAACTCTTTTTTATTAATATAGACTAGCTGTCCCGGCGAACTTCGTATCACCCTCTTCCCCACCCCCTAAATGTCCCCCTCTTCTCCCCACAAATGTTCCCCCTTCATGCCACCCCCAAAAAATTTCATCCCCTAAATTCCCCCATTCATTCCCCCACAAATCCCCCTACATGTCAACCCCCTCTTTCCCACCAAATGTCACCCCCCTCTTCCTCCAATTGGCCTCCTTCATGTAACCCCCTCCCCCCACAAAATGTCAAAATGTGAATGAAGATAACGCGTACTTTTTACATATCCCTTATTTTTATAAACCTTTTAGTAACACAATTTTTACTATTCAACAACGCCATATTTCAATGTTCTCATGACAACGTTCATCTTCAAACTAAACAGTTAATAAGAATATTCCTTATTCCATCAAATCATATGTTCTACATATTTTACACTTGCAGTGCCATCACAATAAAATTGATTACACATTGAAAATTATTCTCAACAATGTACCCCTTCATGTCACCCTCAAATAACACCCTTCATGTCACCCACCTCTTCCCCCAAATGTCTCCCCTTCATATCACCCCCCCTCCCCCGGAAAAAATGCCATGAAGTAAAAATATCTATATCCACTCGCTTTATTGATGGAAAATTAGAAGAAATCTGCAATATACTAATTTTTAAAGCGAGTGGATAATAATCAATATTAATCAATGCTGAAAGTTGCTAAAAAAGTTTCACCCGTCTCGGAATCGAACCCGCGAATTCTGCGTGGAAGGCAGAGTCGCTAACCAACAGACCACCGAGGTCGTTTTTTGAAAGATCTATATTGTAGCATCTCCAAGTACACATCGATTTTATAGGAGCATTATTGTTTGGACTGGATCAAAATGGATGTCATGTTTGATAGATTAGGTCATTAATTTACTAATTATAAAGAGATTTTCTTATATTTTAATATACAGGGTGTTTCAGAACTCCCTACCAATACTTTAGGGCATTGCTCTGGGTAGAAACCATATCTAAATATCATATTTAAATTGTCCAGAAGTCCTTAGTTACTCACACAGCTGCCATTTTGTTTTTTTCACTTATTATTTTTCATCTCAATAATGGTGAAACATATGGAATTGAAACTTTGCACCAACATTTATGACAACTAGACAAAGCTACAAAAAAATTATGACAATTTTTCAAATCCATAAAACAGAATGGCGGCCATTCAAAATTTGGTTTCTTGAATAACTTGGAAACCATTGATATTACGAAAATTTTACAGGAATAACTTGTTTTAGTAAATTTAATTACAAATCAATTGAAACCTTATTTGTTGAGACTGGACCAATATTGACTGAGATATGGCAGTTTCAGTGATAGGTTACTGCTGGAGGCTAGTTGCAGTGCATCCTGGGCATGCGGCTAAAGTCTGTCACAACAATGCAACAGTCTCTGTCTGCTTTGCATGTTATATGTGGTTTCTTGTCTTGCACTTTCGATACTGTTAAACATAGTGTATTGTGTCAGAAACTCTACTTTTATGGCTTGGAAAAATCTGCTGTTGATTTGATGACTTCTTATCTTATGAATAGAGTTCAATTTGTCCTGAAAAATGCAGAATACTCAGAGGCTAGAATAGCTAGGTTTGGTGTGCCACAAGGCCTATCCTAGGACCACTTTTATTCATTATATAGATTAATGATTTGCCAAAGCTGATAATTACATCTAATAATAGTAGTGCTCCATATTTATATGCTGATGATTTAGGTGTACTTCTCAAAAGAACTGGGAATACATGTCTATTAAGCTTTATAATGTATCACCCGCAAACGTAAAAGCTATGAATATGGACTATTTTGTGAAAATGTTGTAGATTTTTTTTTAATAAGCCTACTTTGATGTACCTTATTTTAAGATTTTCAAAGTGAATCATTGCTGTATGTAATCATTATATAATTGTTGTTGTAACTTGACGTTGTTATGACACTGTATGTGTGTTTTGTTGACAATAAATTATTTGATTGATTGGGCTCGTGACGCATGCGCAGAACGAAAATGCTGCCATCAGATCATTTGTGAATTGACCTTAATTCATAATGAAATCAATTTGGTAATTAGTTTTAGCAGAGACAATTGGAATACTTATAGTTCCATTGGCTCTGGTTTTAGTATTCGATATTGGTACCATTTCTAGTCAATATCTCTTTTAAAGCATTTAACCCCACCTCTATTGCACTACTCACACCTGGAAACTTCGGTACTACTCAAACCTGGAAACTTCAACATCAAAAAGCAACTCAGCAACGCAGCATGTGTTTTGAAATGAATGTTTTGAAGTTGCTTTTCGATGTGACATGCTGGTCTCCGAGCGATGTGTGGACAGATTCTATGATCAGAAAAGTGAGGTTAGGTGATATTCTAACCACATCAAACTGGAAAAGTAGTATTATTTGCTTTAAAAAGTAGTATTCATCATTTTTAGGTCACTTCAACTTATAAAAGATCAAAGATAAGTTATAAAATTCTCAAAATATTTACTTTTTGAGAATATTGTGATAGTAGTCGAACAGCAACTCTGGCAACTTGAGTAGCGGCTGTGAGTATGACAAGCAACTGCTGCATTGCTGAGTTGCCGAGCTATGAGTTGCTTTTTGATGTCAAGTTTCCAGGTGTGAGTAGTGGGTTCCACATCGAAAAGCAACTCATCGCTCGGCGATTCAGCATGTGTTTTCAAATGACGACGCTCAGACTAGGCGATATCGCCGCGCAACTGAGTTGCTCTTTGATCTGACATGCTGGTCGCCGAGCGATGTGTGGACAGATTCTATGTACAGAAAAGTGATATTCTAACCACATCAAACAGGGAAAGTAGGATTATTTGCTTCAAAAATTAGAATTTCATCATTTTTTGGTCACTTCAACTTATAAAATATTGAAGATAAGTTATAAAATTCTCAAAATATTTACATTTTGAGAATATTGTGATAGTCATCGAGGGCATTCTTCCATAGGCGACACTGCCTATTATCGATATATGGAATGGTGATTTCATTTGATATATCGAGTAAAACCTTTTCATTTCAAATATTCGAAATATCGATCCTTTGCACAATAAATAATATTGTACTTGTTGCCTTGGGCAACCATAGGTAGTTAGGCATAAACTAAAATTTGGTAGAAGGATAGTTTAGTATGTGTTTTTGAATTGAATGCGTGAATGTGTTTTGGTGAGGTGCTAAAATTTCCTTTTTCTGAACGTTATCTTCTGAAATGAAACTATTATTTGGTGAGAAATTATAAATTATCAATGATTCAAGTAATAACTTATTTTATTAAAATGATTTTATGAAGTGAACAGTTTGGTGGGAAAAACCCAGAGTAAACAACAAAAGTTTTCACTTTTTATTCCAAAATGGCGCCAATTGTAAAAAAACAGGAATAGTGAAAAGTGACAGTTTAAAAGTGAAAGTGAAAGATAAAAGAAAAGTGAAAAAGGATACATAAAAATTAAAGCTTTGAATGAGAATGTTGAAATTGATGTGACAGTATGAGTAAAGTTCCGTAATTTGGAAATAGATTCTTAGAATTGAAAATTTTTATTCGATATATCGAATGGAACCACCATTTAATATATCGATATTTCAATATCGATAGTAGGCAGGGTCGCCTGTGGAAGAATCCCCGTAATCCAACAGCAACTCTGGCAACTTGAGTAGCGGCTGTGAGTATGACAATCAACTGCTGCATCACTGAGTTGTTTCGATGTTGTAACATTACTATGTTGTGGGTCATGTGTGTAACGCTATTATTTTTATGTTGTATGTCCCGTGACGTCAGGATCAAGCAAATATAGTCAAATGTGTCACAAGATAAGGGAGAGCTAAGTGATGGACTATAGTCACGCATCAAAGACAAGATCTCAATCCACTTACGTAACACACTTGGCTAAGCATACTCCTTACGTGACTGGGCATGTCAAAATTTGGCCTTGCAAGGGCTCATCCAGGATACTGATATTTTCATAAATTAAATAAATTTAATGTATCAATTGGGATTGCCAAGACAGGTGCAAGAACGACTAGAAAACCCAGTAATTAGGTGAAAAACTTGGAGTATATTCTCCTGTTCCTTTAGAACACACAACTTGAACAATTAAATGAATTTTACAAGTTTCATTAATAATTGTTAATAACAATAAATAGCTTGTTACAAAAATTTATACTTTCGGAAGAGCGTGGGTGTGGGTATTTTGCCTGGCAAATAAGATTGTACAAAATCTCTAAAATTATGAATGTCTTAAATACTAGACCATGAGCTCATGTTTCTATGCTTCACGCAGTATGATAATTTTTCCCCACTATTTCACTTTAAAAGAGGCTTTTCGCGCCTTTGGCCAAAGGATTAATAAAACGGATCACTCACAGTATTGGCGATGCTTCGACGTTGGTTACCGTATCCTGGTTTAGGCAGCCATCTCAGGGGTAGATTGGATTCCGTGTGTCATCTCACGATACTGCTTGGCTCTGGACCATGGTTTATAACATTTCCGCGACTTTACATGAATTTAATCAATTATACATTGCCACAGCTTAATATATCACAGCTTGAAAACATTAAGATTGAAAATGAAACTGATTACATTTTAAAACAGTTAAACTGCACGTATGTGCTCAAAAGTGACTGCTCTCTAAGGAGTCTCAAACGGAAGAGAGTTACCCTTGCTAAAATTCAAGGAAATAGAATTTTCAATAGAACATTCTAGAATTTTTAATGAAATGCTGGGCTGTGATTGGTCAATTTAATATCGTGTTCTTTGACGTCAGTACAATGCACAAAGTAGTTCCAACCTTTAGCTACAATAACCATTTAAATAATATGCGATATATTATATATAATACAAAATAACATATAGGACGTTAAAATCCTTTCAATTTTTATTTTTATTTTGGAAGATGCCTTTAAAAATATTCTTTACTTTTCAACTCCACTGCCAAATTCAAAAGGTGAACTGAAAGTTTATTGCTAAATTAATATACATCCAAATATTTTATGCTATAAAAATAACTGACTCCTAAAATAGTATAATCTCATATACAACAAATATTTCCAAAATATATTGCTATGTTCATGAAACCACCGAAGATATGAGACCTGTATATACATTATTTCACCGGCTTGGGATGATATTTTTGGTGAGTACAAATAATAATATGCATTATTTAATAGCAAGTTAACATATGTGGATTAAGTATTTATACATTTTATAAATAATTGATGAATCATAATTTTTCCAATGATTTTATTGGCATTGACATCTTTCAGTAGATGATCCATATAGGCAGTGGTGTGTTTTGATATTTTTGGATGAAGGTTATGGCCATCTTCAAGATTTGGATTTTTCAATTACATAAATTAACATCAAAGAATACAAATAAATATACAATGTGATATGAGTCAGAGACTTTTGGTGGTGAGTCGGAGCTCGCTTCCTTGTTATCATTATTTTATCAATATTGAGTACTGCTAAATTAGGTCAGCTTACCGTTAATTGTGCTATCTATTATAATACCAGCACTTAGTGGTCATTGACAATATTTTATTGAGGCTTCATTTGGTTGCCAGAATTTGTATCGTGACAGAAGCCCCCTATAGTTATATAAATGAGCGAATAAATAAGCTTTTAATAAGCTGCAGATAGAGCGAGTTTGTATAACTATACAAAGAAAACGAGGCAAATTTTCTAAGATCTCACATAACATAAAGAAGGCTCTAAAAAAATATGTGAACACAACTGTCTCATATTAGCTTACCTCCCGACTCGAATTCGGTGCGGAAACATTCTACCTACTCATAAGATTTACAGAAGCGTAACATCTAATCATGGCAGTGATTTACACAAAAATCAAGCATTTAGCTGAGAAAAACAGAGCAAAGATAATACATCTAAAAGAGCAATATGAGAATTCAAAAGTTGGCGGCTAAAACAATACTATGATGACGACATGTCAAACCAAAGAGTATGCCAGGTGTCGAAGGAATCTCTACAAGCGCTGATGCACAAAAGGTATGTGAGGTTATCTCAGATGACACTCGAAAATACAATACAATTCAAACTCATAAGTTCTGCTAGACAATAAATGACATAAATAAGGCTCTCAAACAATTTACACAGATAGATTCACAATAACTCCGGTAACTGATCTGAAGGAAATAGCAGGTAACTTAAATGGGTGCCGACTTGTTTTATCGATTGACAAAGTTATTAGCCTAGGGCTCACAATCGTAATCTGTGGTTTCACCACTTGACTCAATATTCACTGCCATGCAAACACTTATGGTTACAAATAAATAAACATTCAATAATAATATCAAGATATGTGTTAATCTTAGTTTTAACAAAATTTACTTAATAATACAGGCTACGTTATGACAGTTTGATTATACACTTTCACAGCTGTAGTATGGGATATATACATGCTGTTTGATTTGTGTGGCCTTGGCCTATCGTATGTGTACAATATATCGTCTACGCACACAAGTAGACATCATGACATATGTGTTTTTGGTTATGTGCATAACGATGACTTCGTAGAGAAGCTAACAAAAATTCAGATATTTACTAATACTAACAAATATATGATATAATAACATAGTAAGTCTTGGAAAAGAAGGTAATTTCTTACTAATATTTGAAGTTGGTAATAATTTACCGTTAGGATTCCGTTTGGTTTGATTAGAAAATATGGCGATCGTTGGCCATCAATTATTTTATTAACATAACTGTGTATTTTTCTAAAAAGTTCAATATCACTTATTTTGCGTAATTAATACGGTCAGGCGTCGTAGTACATCCTTGGGACGATCTCTGGCTCATGTTAGTTTGAATCCTGTTGTAGAAAAATCACTTTTTTCGTTTATCTCCAAACCGGAAGCATGTGGTTCTTAGGAATGGTATTGTTCATTCTCTATAGTAGGGTTTAATGTTGGCGAAGTACTCATACCAAATAGACGAAATGTTTCCAGGGTCCTGAAGCTGCTTTCATTAACCTTTCGTATACTGGATGTAGGCGATCTAGGTTATGTTGGCCTGTTTGTTGTGGGTATTCGATCAACGTCTCAAGAGAGGTTAGGTTTTGGTGTCCAAATTTTACAATCTCTTGACTTTATGGCGGGCTTAAAGCGAATATGCCGCGGATGAAAACATGCATAATGCTCAAAAGCTGTCGGCTTTTTATATCGAGCATGCTTCCGATGAAAGCCTGAGTTGTGATACACTTTACTGTTTATTTTGCTGGACTGCCGTTTAGCTTTGCTCTGGGCTGCCGGAATTTGAACCGTCAGAGTCTTATAAGTTTTCTCTCCTCCTAGTCTTGCATGATGGTCACCGCTGGAATTTTTCCCTGATGGATTGTTTGATTTTCCATTTGTTTTTGATGGTATATTAGTAGAAGGTGGTGGATTATTATCTTTATCAGTATTAGAAGCGGTATTCGGTGATGTGTCTGTTAGACTTAGTTGAGTGTTAACTTCCTGTACAGATTTTTCTAGTGGCTGGGTGGAATCTCTAATCAGCTTTTCCAAATTCTGGTAGGTGATGACACACTCTGTCTTCTGTGTCTCTACTGCCTGTTGTATGTCGGTTACTAGACTTTCAACTTGGATTTGAGTGGTATTTAGAGATGTGTTAGTTAGGCTTAGTTGAGTGTTAATTTCCTGTACAGATTTTTCTTGTGGCTGGGTGGAATCTCTAATTTGCTTTTCCGAATCCTTGTATGTGGTGACACACTCTATCTTCGGTTTCTCTACTGCCTGTTGTATGTCGGTTTTGGTTTGTTTTTCAAGATTTTCTAGTTTTTTGTTTAATCCATCAGTGTGTTCACTTACGTTTTGCATGACCTTGTTTTCCAGTTCAATCGCATGCTTGCTCCAATCTTCACTCAGTTCCTTCCTCAAATTCACCTGCATGTCATCCATTCTTTTGTTGAGGCATACAGTAGTGTCATCTAACTGCTTTCTCATATCCTTCATCTCTTCCCTGATGTCTCTGATCTCTACCTCAATCCTCCATCCATTTTTTCTATTTGATCCTTGATTCGACTATCCATTCCTTCCATTCGGTTATCCATCTTCTCCATTCGACTATCCATTCGACTACCCAGTTTCTCTTGGGAATCTTTGAGGTCATTACTTATTTTGAGCATGAGGGTGACCAAATCGGTTGGAGTGTCATTCATCAATCTGGAAGTCAGTGGACTCAGTTCATCTGGCGAGAGTTGTGTAGTGGGATTGACAGTGGTATGTGACGGTGTACGTGGAGGCACTTCTGTCGGGACGACCTCTGGTTCCAGGCGGTGGAAGACAGCTGACGAAGATTTTCAGGGTCGAAGTTGGCGCTAGTTATACTTCCTGCGTCTCGCTCCCTGCGCGCTGTCCCATCAGTGCGCTTTATTGCCTCGGGGTTGGGTGTGGTCGCTTCGCAGAGTGTTGTTGTCTCCCAGCTCCATGTAGGACACAGATGAGTTGGCTGAAAGGTTCTCCATGATGGTGAATTAGGATTTGGACAGCTGGGCTAGTGGTGAAATCCAAGGATGTCGTGGTCCAATGGTGTGAACGCGGCGTGAAGGGTGTAGGCGCGGCGTGGAAATAGATGCGCGGCGCGAAGGGTGTATGCGCGGCGTGGAAATGAATGCGCGGCGTGAGTGCGATAGTGACTCAAGTGCAGTGAAATGTTGACCAAAAGGATTAAGTGACAAGTGATATATACAGTGAGACAATAAATTTTCCAAGACTTATTACAAATAAACATGCACAAAATAAACAGGCAATGATAGTTAAATCAATAGATATCTGGTAATTACCAGTAAATAAATTTTTATATATGGTAACTATTAATAAATAGCCCTATATTCAATGCTCATTAATAATCTGGCGATTTTCACACTATCACAGATAAACAATAAATAAACAGTTAATACTCCTAATATCTTGCCTATGATATCGTTTTTTTTTTGGGGATTTTGCTTAAATTAATAGATTAATTAACAAATTAATAAGCCCCCAAGACCTTAATGCTCTTGGTAAACTAATAATATTTTGGTACCTTTAAAGCTTTAATTTCCAGGTTAAATAAGCTGGCTTTCTTGTTAGGCTACCTAAAATAATTATTCAAATGATCACAGAGTGTGATTCATAGCAATAGGTGCGTATATCTCTTTAAATTGTTGGCGATATATCTGAGTATACTCTTCCTCGACGTCTCCTCAGGAATAGTTTAATAATGAAATCAATATTCAAATTAATTAATTACTTTATTAAAGCTTGGCAATTCCATAAGGTATATTTTCAATTTCAAAAAGTTTTCAACCATCAACTCTGTGATTTCTGAGTTCAAATTTTTGGCTTAATAAAGAAATCTTGTACATCTCCGTCAGGCCCCACGTTGGGCGCCATGTGTAACATTACTATGTTGTGGGTCATGTGTGTAACGCTATTATTTTTATGTTGTATGTCCCGTGACGTCAGGATCAAGCAAATATAGTCAAATGTGTCACAAGATAAGGGAGAGCTAAGTGATGGACTATAGTCACGCATCAAAGACAAGATCTCAATCCACTTACGTAACACACTTGGCTAAGCATACTCCTTACGTGACTGGGCATGTCAAAATTTGGCCTTGCAAGGGCTCATCCAGGATACTGATATTTTCATAAATTAAATAAATTTAATGTATCAATTGGGATTGCCAAGACAGGTGCAAGAACGACTAGAAAACCCAGTAATTAGGTGAAAAACTTGGAGTATATTCTCCTGTTCCTTTAGAACACACAACTTGAACAATTAAATGAATTTTACAAGTTTCATTAATAATTGTTAATAACAATAAATAGCTTGTTACAAAAATTTATACTTTCGGAAGAGCGTGGGTGTGGGTATTTTGCCTGGCAAATAAGATTGTACAAAATCTCTAAAATTATGAATGTCTTAAATACTAGACCATGAGCTCATGTTTCTATGCTTCACGCAGTATGATAATTTTTCCCCACTATTTCACTTTAAAAGAGGCTTTTCGCGCCTTTGGCCAAAGGATTAATAAAACGGATCACTCACAGTATTAGCGATGCTTCGACGTTGGTTACCGATCCTGGTTTAGGCAGCCATCTCAGGGGTAGATTGATTCCGTGTGTCATCTCACGATACTGCTTGGCTCTGGACCATGGTTTATAACATTTCCGCGACTTTACATGAATTTAATCAATTATACATTGCCACAGCTTAATATATCACAGCTTGAAAACATTAAGATTGAAAATGAAACTGATTACATTTTAAAACAGTTAAACTGCACGTATGTGCTCAAAAGTGACTGCTCTCTAAGGAGTCTCAAACGGAAGAGAGATATCCTTGCTAAAATTTAAGGAAATAGAATTTTCAATAGAACATTCTAGAATTTTTAATGAAATGCTGGGCTGTGATTGGTCAATTTAATATCGTGTTTTTGACGTCAGTACAATGCACAAAGTCGTACCAACATTTAGCAACAATAACCCTTTAAATAATATTCGATATATTATATATAATAACAAATCACGTATAGGCCGTTAAAATCCTTACCATTTTTATTTTATTTTTGGAAGATGCCTTTAAAAATATTCTTTACTTTTCAACTCCACTGCCAAATTCAAAAGGTGAACTGAAAGTTTATTGCTAAATTAATATACATCCAAATATTTTATGCTATAAAAATAACTGACTCCTAAAATAGTATAATCTCATATACAACAAATATTTCCAAAATATATTGCTATGTTCATGAAACCACCGAAGATATGAGACCTGTATATACATTATTTCACCGGCTTGGGATGATATTTTTGGTGAGTACAAATAATAATATGCATTATTTAATAGCAAGTTAACATATGTGGATTAAGTATTTATACATTTTATAAATAATTGATGAATCATAATTTTTCCAATGATTTTATTGGCATTGACATCTTTCAGTAGATGATCCATATAGGCAGTGGTGTGTTTTGATATTTTTGGATGAAGGTTATGGCCATCTTCAAGATTTGGATTTTTCAATTACATAAATTAACATCAAAGAATACAAATAAATATACAATGTGATATGAGTCAGAGACTTTTGGTGGTGAGTCGGAGCTCGCTTCCTTGTTATCATTATTTTATCAATATTGAGTACTGCTAAATTAGGTCAGCTTACCGTTAATTGTGCTATCTATTATAATACCAGCACTTAGTGGTCATTGACAATATTTTATTGAGGCTTTATTTGGTTGCCAGAATTTGTATCGTGACAATGTCAAGTTTCCAGGTGTGAGTAGTGGTAGTAACTATCAGGAGCCATTTTGTTTTTGGTGGTCAACACATATTTCATGACAATTTTGTAATTTTTGGCTAAAGTGCAGTATATCAGCACATTTTTTTCTCGGCTATTTTTGAAGATATCGACTCAAATTTTTTTTAAAATGAAACTAGAGACAAAATTGAGGCGCGCTAGCACAATTTCAACTTCATTACACCAATTCTAATATTTTTAATATCGGTTCGAAATATTGCTTTGATTCTAACCTATCTTTTGAAACATCAACATTCTATCACTTGAATTGATTATTCCGTGTGGACACAATATGAAAATTGAATAATTGATATCAATTACTTACGATATTGACTATTAAAGTAGGCTATTTATTTATTAATTGTTATTAAAATCAGTTAATTTTGAATTGTAGTATGAACTGGATGCTGGAAGCCATGTTTTTGACTGTTTGTTTACGAACGCCTACTCCCTAATCTCGGTAAAAGTAATCGATAATTTTTATCGATTGTTCTTCAATATCGATAACTGATAACTTCGAGATCAGACTTCAATAAACCAACAGCCAAAACGTACAGTTATTTCATTTGCCAAAGACAATTTCACTACTTAATTATTGTCTAATTGATTAAATTCAAATTAATAAAGCCTATTAAATGTAAAATTTGCCGAGAAATTCAATGCGATCAGTTAAAAGTTTGTAACTTCAGTAGTTATTGAGATATTTTGAAAGATGTGTTAAAAAAGTGTTTTTCCTAGTTCAAAGTAGGTTATTTTGTTTATCTCATGATAAACAGGTAGGTTTTCTTCATTGAAATTAAATTCTGAAGAGAAAATGTTAAGTCATCTAATGACAGCTCGACAGCTGTTTGAATGTAGAATTCGTAAGGTTTTCACCGGTCTTATCTATGCAAACTTAGTTCGCGTTATGCAAACCACATTGTAATCTATTTAAATTATAACATTGATACCGTAGTCGGGACAAACGCCTCGACAGGTAAGTTCTTAGTTCCCACCGGTCTTAACCTTTCTTTTTCCCTAACTTTCGCTAACTCCTAGTAGGTAGCAAATCACAGAAATTACCTCTCCTTCAAGCTAAAAAGCCTATGATAAACTTAGTTCGCGCTTTGCGCGAACTTCATTGTATTCTATTCGAATTATAACTCTGATACCGTAGTCGGGACTATGTGGTTCGCGCGAAGCGCGAACTAAGGTTATCATAGGCTTTGTTAGCTTGAAGGAGAGGTAATTTCAAGGTGATTTGCTACCTACTAGCGAGGTTAGCGAAGGTTAGTGAAAAAAAAGGTTAAGACCGGTAGGAACCAAGAGAGCTAACCTGTCGAGGCGTTTGTTCACTCACGGTATAATTCGAATAGGATACAACGTGGTTCTCGCGAAGCGCGAACTAAGGTTATCATAGGCTTTGTTAGCTTGAAGGAGAGGTAATTTCAAGGTGATTTGCTACCTACTAGCGAGGTTATCGAAGGTAAGGGAAAAAAAGGTAAGGACCGGTGGGAACCAAGAGAGCTTACCTGTCGAGGCGTTTGTCCCGACTACGGTATCAATGTTAAAATTCAAATTGAATACAACGTGGTTCGCGCGAAGCGCGAACTAAGGTTATCATAGGCTTTTTAGCTTGAAGGGGAGGTAATTTCAAGGTGATTTGCTACCTACTAGCGAGGTTAGCGAAGGTTAGGGAAAAAAAAGGTTAAGACCGGTGGGAACCAAGAGAGCTTACCTGTCGAGGCGTTTGTCCCGACTACGGTATCAATGTTAAAATTCGAATTGAATACAACGTGGTTCGCGCGAAGCGCGAACTAAGTTTATCATAGGCTTTTTAGCTTGAAGGAGAGGTAATTTCAAGGTGATTTGCTACCCACTAGCAAGGTTAGCGAAGGTTAGGGAAAAAAGAAAGGTTGAGACCGGTGAGAACCTTACAAAATCCACATACAAATTTGTAACTACTAAAGTTACAAACTTCGAACTGGTCTCATTGTACTTCTCAGCAAATTTTATATATGATATGAATATTTGTACAATTTATTTTATGTACAATTTGATGCAGAAAAAAATTGAAAAGAGTAGCCATAATCTCAATTTTTTGCCATATTTTTTCTGTCAATTCTTTAAAGTCAACAACAAAGTTTGGTATATTTGAGCTCGTCTTAGTACAAGCTTAGGTTAGGTTAGTTTAAGTTGAAATTCACTTAATGTTCAAAATTCCCCTTTTCATCCATTCCTCAATCTATGACTCAAATAAATCACTCCACACTTCTAGGATTACTTAGCTTTGTTTTCCTCCAGCCATCATCAACTCACAAATAAATTGAAAGTTAATCTTAATATTATCTGGCTAAATTGGCTAAGTCAAAAATGAACGCTGCTATACAGAAGATCTCCGGTGGTCGAGTGGATAAGGCGCTGGTCATGAATACCAGAGGTGCTGGGTTCGATTCCCGGGAGAAAGTTTTTCTGCAGTAGCGTTCATCGAATTCCTTACTAGCTATTAATCTGTTGTCAATATTTGCAAATAGCAAATTCTTCAGAATATTATATGGCATTAATAATTAGGAATTTCGTTCAATTAATTATTATGATTTAACAGCAACTGTATGGTTGCAATGTCTCATTACCTTCCATCTTAATATTATCTGGCTAAATTGGCTAAGTCAAAAATGAACGCTGCTATACAGAAGATCTCCGGTGGTCGAGTGGATAAGGCGCTGGTCATGAATACCAGAGGTGCTGGGTTCGATTCCCGCCCGGGGAGAAAGTTTTTTGTGCAGTAGCGTTCATCGAATTCCTTACTAGCTATTAATCTGTTGTCAATATTTGCAAAAGCAAAAGTCTTCAGAATATTATTAATTATTATAATAGTATCATTGAAATCATTTTGTTCAAGTAAGAGACAGAAACAACAATATATTTGCACAAACCTCCTATTTTTATTAATTATCTAAACTTTAATATGTAAGAAATATAATACAGTATATATTTTGATTGTATTTCTATATTTTTCAGTTGAAATGATAATAAAAAAACAGTAATTTTTTAATTGGTTACAAAGTTGTCGATAAGTCCAATATCGATAGTTGATCAGTTGATAATTTGACTCTACAGCTCATCGATTACGAAGTATCGATAAATATCAAGATTAAAATATCAATAGCAAGATGGCTGACAATTTTCGACACTCCGTGATTCCGATATTCAATATTGTGATCGTAATTAATGTATTGAATAATTTTTCAAGTAAAAAGAAACTGAATTTTCACATCAGATATCATAAGAATAATAAATTTAGCATTGAATTCATCTACAAATAACTGAATATTGATTTACCTATGTAAGTTTGTCAGTGTTATTCCAAAACAGGTTAGTAACAACAATATTTCAAAGCATTATTAAAAATATTAGAATAGGTGTAATGAAGTTGAAATTGTGCTAGCGCGCTTTATTTTTGTCTCTAGTTTCATTTTTAAAGAAATTTGAGTCGATATCTTCAAAAATAGCCGAGAAAAAAATGTGCTGATATACTGCACTTTAGCCTTTTGTTCTTACTAAATCGGAATTCAAGCTAGATAGTTAATATTAGGAGAAATCTACTGCACATAATTATAGATTCAACAAGTAAAGAACTGGGAGAGACTCAGAGAAAAATGAATAGTGAAATCAATTACCATAGAATAAAAAAAAGAATCAATTATACATTTTACAATCGGTGGAGTAACACATTGTGTTAGTGAAATAAATTATAATCTGCAAGGAGTTCTTTGTAAATACACAAAAAAGCTAGAAGGAATATGGATAAATTAAACCATTGACCAGAGGTGCAGCAAAAGTGGAGGTAGACTGAAGTTGAATGCTTCATGCAGCATATTCAACTAACATAGAATAGAAAGACCGCCTGTCACTGAATAGAGTTGAGTTACCTGTTCTCGTTTGATGTCAGCTCGTGCCTTCCTGATGAGTGACCAGTAGTGAGTGTCGTCAATGTCCATCTCTCTTTTGATGTCTACTGGCCCTTCATCACAGTCACAGCTGTCGTCTGCTGGATCCATCACTTCACTCTTCACCTGCTTACATGAAACATGCGAATTAACCCTGCAGCTGGCGGGCGTTTTTGCCTGTTTTTAGACTGATGACTAGCCTAGTCTACCTAATGGAAGCTAACAGTTTGTATGAACGATCATGTCAAAGAGGGAATCTTAGGCTAGGCGTACACCAGCTATTCAAGACAAGACAAGGCGAGATTAGTCACGTTTAGTCACAGTACTTCATATAGTTGCTTATGAAGCAACACACACACACCGATTAGTCATTGCATCGGTGTGTGCTGCTTCATAAGCAGCTATGTGAATTACTGTGACTAATCTTGTCTTGTCTTGACTAACCGGTGTACGCCTAGCCTTATAATATAAATGGTTTTGCATGCCGGCCACCAGGATTGCTGCTCGCAACACTGGGGACCACTTTTTGTATCCGACTGTCTATTTATTAGACTGTGGTAGCACTGACCACTGAGAGGCGTGTCAAAGCTGTTGTTTAGCAAAGCTAAAGAGGTCCCGGTCTAGACGCTACGATAAGTTTATCAAACTTATCAGGATTATTTTAAATTGTCAAAAAACAGCTGATTGATGTAAGCTCGTTTACTGACGTTAAATCAGCTGTTTTATGACAATTGAAAATAATCCTGATAAGTTTGACAAACTTATCGTAGCGTCTAGACCGGGCTTTAGGCCTAAAACCAAAAAATTCATGGTACCCTAGCCTACGGTAAACTATTGATCTATACATCTATAGGATAATTTTTGCTGGGAAATTGTAGCAGTACAGGGTTGGTGAAAATTATGGAAACAGCTTGAGATTTCTTATACGAAGGTAATTTGACGGTAGTTGACATTAGGGATCGTACTAAAATTGAAAATACTACTTTAATGTGACTTCAAAAATCTTGTCCGCCATATTGAATCTAACTTCATTTTTTTTATGGTAAGGTGGTCATGTTATACATGATTTCGATAGAGAATTTCAAGAGAAAATGAAAGGTGAAAACCGCACATCGATATGTCAAACCGTTTTTGAAATATTTCAATTATTTAATCAGGCATATTTACTCTAAACCAATTAATATCTCAAAACCGGTTCGACATACCGATATGCGGTTCACACCATTCACTTTGCCTTACAATTTCGTATTGAGATCATGTATCGCATCACCACCTAAACATTTGAAAAATAATGGCAAATCCAAGATGGCGGACTAAATTTGAAAAAGTCACTGTAAAGGTAGGATTTCGTTACTGCGGCTCCGCAGCCGATCCCGACACGACCAGCCAAGATGGCGGACAAATTCGCAGTCTGGGCACCCCACTGCCTTCGAAGGCCATGTATACACCCCAGCGGGTGTATACATGGTGCAACAGATCTCGTTCAAAACTTATTCAGATATTGTAATTCGCCGGTTTAAAGCCCTTTAATATCTCATTATTGTTCAACTCGATGATATCAATTTGATTTGATGACGGCCTTCGAAGGCAGTGGGGTGCCCAGACTGCGAATTTGTCCGCCATCTTGGCTGGTCGTGTCGGGATCGGCTGCGGAGCCGCAGTAACGAAATCCCACCTTAAAGTAGTATTTTTGATTTGAGTAGGATCCTCAATCACCCCTATTATAAATAAATAAATTATCGCATCACCTTTGTATTATGAGATATCAAGCCGTTCTAATCGTTTTCACCCACTCTGACAATGTAAATATGTCTGATTAATAATTAAAATATTTCAAAGACCGTTTGACATAATATCGATGTGCGATTTTCGCCATTCATTTTCTCTTGAAATTCTCTATCGAAATCATGTATAACATGACCACCTTACCATTTAAAAAAATGAAGTTAGATTCAATATGGCGGACAAGATTTTTGAAGTCACAGTAAAGTAGTATTTTCAATTTTAGTACGATCCCCAATGTCACCTACCGTCAAATTACCTTCGTATAAGAAATATCAAGCCGTTTCCATAATTTTCACCAACCCTGTATATTAAACAAATATAATCAATTTTTTCAACAAATAGAATTCCCAATCCCAATAATTCCTAATTATAGGCCTAATGCCTAGTTTTTTAGTCGCTCAATAGACAGTTTATGGATCCAATAGCACTATTGAATCAATAACCATGTGTTTTCAAATGCAAAAAAGTTATTGATTCAATAAGTTTATTGAACGACTGAAAAACCGGGCATAAGATTGAAAATCTTACCCTTGGTATCGAATGATCCAATTCGTTCTGGCATCTCTCACAAGTTACGTTTCCTGAAAGCTCTACAAGCGGAGAAACAGAACCACAGTTATTACAAAATCCAGGTACATCATTAATTATTTTGTCTCTAGACATTTTCGCCGTAATATAAAACTAAAAATGCATTACATTAATATTATAATACAGTTTGTGTCCCAAGATAACAGATAACCTAAAAGCTTTAGCTGACACCTGTGAAAATGAAAATGGATGGGCGCGTTCCTCTTTCATTGACCTGTCTATCCACAGACCTGTAAACAAACACTAGCGAACCTGGTGGAGTAAATTTTTCAACTTTAAGGTCAATTCCCACATTGACGACAACGACACGACGACGACATTCTCATTTCGTTCTGCGCATGCGTCACCAGCCCATGCTCTGATTGGTCCATGTCTATCTTTGTTTACAAATGATAGCTCTCAAGTCTCAAAATTGCAGTACCGGTATGACTTGAAAAGGTTTGTATTACAATTTTATTTACTGATTATTATATTTATATTGTCGTACTAATATTATTAATATTAATTGACAATTGATTCCGAACAGCGAACATTCAAACTTCCTACCTAGTCACTTAACCTAGAAATTCGGCTGGTCAGAGGTTCTAAAAGGATGGACCAATCAGAGCGCGGGCTGGTGACGCATGCGCAGAACGAAATGAGAATGTCGTCGTCGTGTCGTTGTCGTCAATGTGGGAATTGACCTTTATGCAACTCCATTTCATTGCTAACACTGTTATGCATAATAAGAAGAAGGCATTGGCCAATTGGCACTTAGCCAATGCCAACAGGATACAGATAAATCGATAGAATACGAATAAACTTACAGAGTACTCTGTGACGATCTTGTAAAATACTTGTAGGTAGCGCTACTAGTGGGTCTGTGGATAGTCAGGTCTGTGGATGGGATACCAATCATAGGCCTAAGATTGAAAATCGGGTGGCCACAACTTGTACAACAATCCCCTTGTACGAAACTACCCCCTGTACAAAACTTTCAATATTTAGAAAATCACGTTTTACCCCTTGTACGACAAACCATTTGTACGACTTCAACAATTACAAAATCGTTCAACCTCAAAAACCACTTGTACGACTATCCCCTTGTACGAACTACCCCCTGTACGACTCTTTTAAGACTGAGAAAACTACGTTTTACCCCTTGTACGACAAACCAGTTGTACGACACCAACAATTACAAAATCGTTCAACCTCAGAAACCACTTGTACGACTCCACCCTCTGTACGAAAACACTGTGCTGCAATCTAGCGGCAAAGCTGCATTGTCCCAGGCATTACTTACTCTCTACACTTGACTGTCTTCCAGTGAAAAGCATAAAACCACAATAGTCATGAAGGCACTGGCCACTTGGTTTGCCCAATAATTTTAAGGTTAGATATTATGTGTTTCATTTGAAGATCGAATTCGATTTGCTAAAAATTTATAGATAGTGGGTGGAAAAAGTCTTTCACTCGGTGAATGAGATTCCATTCAATAAAAATGATATGCTATGCGACAACATGTCATGATAAAATTGAATTTAATTTCAATATTAGGCCTATACATGCCAGAAAAGGATACCTAGTAAGTTACCGGCAATGCCAGGTAATTTCAATAGTAATTTCAATGCCAGGCCTCACAAGTATCAAAATAATGGCCTTAGACGGTCAGTACTGGACACAGTTCATGACTGTCAGATTCAGTAAGAAAATTAAAAGCAAGTAGATTTATTGCGGTTTAAATGCGGGTCTGATTTTTATACAAATACGATATGAATAATTAGGGAATACAATGATTACATTTTTAATTTTGAATATTATTCAGATATTGGAACAAAATGAAATTCGAGTTGATTTTACACAGATTTACAAATTCTTTAATTTTAATCGTCTTCCAAGACGATTTAATCCCAATATCTTCAATTTCCCTGGAAATATTGAACAATGTAGTACAACATCCAAGTAGCCCAGTAAAATAGTACATTTTACCATAGATAAGCAATACTCTCTAGTCTTACTTACTAAGTGATTTTTCTGTGATTTTACCTTGCCTGAAATGGCATGTTCGGTTTTTTCAAGTTATATTATGTAATGTTAAATCTAAGTTTTCGACCTCGACAACCTTTTGTATCACCGCCAAAAACCATAAAAAATGTAAGAAAATGTTTCTTACATTTAATTTGGAATTATTTTACATAAATTTGAAATATGTACATTTTTAGATACTTTTCATCCTGGAGCATAATGTTTTCTTGGAAGAAATAGCTTTATTCACAATTTGAGACTAAAATGGTTACTGTAGGCCCAACAGATTGCGAGAAAGCTTAGCATTTGATGCTATATAAAAGTAATGCTTAATGGTCAAAATTTGAAAATTTAAAAAATGATCAATTACGCCTTCGCCGATTTGTTGAATTTGAAGAGATTTATCTTGCAAACCGTTGGACCTAAATAAGAATTATGTTTTCAAATTATTGTCGATCATTTAATTCAATTAAAAAATTTTAGAGACAGTTTTTTATGAAAAAGAGATGCTTCAGGTTCAAAATTGGCCAACGTAAAAAGTGAAAAAGTAAAAAGTAAAAGTGAAATTCTCCAATTTCAGTGAAATGAACAGATCCTATTGTGTTGAGGTGATGAAGACTTCTAAAGAATATTATTAGCTCACAGCTTACACCTGCTCTTTTAAAGATGTGGGATTAATTTTGTTAAATTAGCTTTCAATTTTTTAAATGATGAAATTGAAATTAAAAATTCATTATCAACGGTTGAACATATTTGAAAAAATCCCAAATATATGCCCAATATCTGCGGTTTTGAACGTTCTTCTGCACTTTCTCAGATTTTTCAAGAACGATTTGACAAAAAACATGTGAATTTAGTACATAACTGAGTAATAGGAAAGATGTTTATTTCAAAAGGAAAAGTATTTCAAAATTATCCCAGAATTACGCCAGTAGTAATCGACGTTTTTATAGATTTTCTTGGCTTTTCTTTTTCAAGAACAACAGAACAAAAAAACATGATACACAGGTTCAGCTGAGGTATTGAGGGGGTAGATTCAGAAGATTTTGTTCACATCCCCAAATAACGCCTGGTGCCATTTCTGGCTTATTCCGCCGGGAATAACATTTTGAACGACCGGGTCAATAAGCAATAATTTTCTTATTGCTTTGGTGTACGAAGTACAACAAAAAATGTTGCCTGTTGCGTATTGCTCATTGCTTGTTGCTTATTGCTCCGGTGTACGAGCTGCATAAAGATGTTAACTATGAAAGAAGAAAGCGAGTTGAAAGAATTGACTTATCTTTCAGTTCCCTGGTCAAAACTTTCCGTGAAATGTGTCATCTGGCTTTCATTCGTCCCCATTGCCCAGCAAAGTGGAAGTGGGTTTCAAGCTTCTTTTACAGGAAGACTTCAAACACCGCCAAAGTCAAATATAGAAACAAGTGATGCTAGGTATAGACACAGAAATAGTCACGTTCAACTATTCATTCTATAGAATTTTCTAAAGTGATTTCGTATATATCTGTTGTTAGAACAAGATATAGACGATGGGTATTCAACTTATATATATTTATAGTGTATATTTTGTAGTGTATGCTTATGTATCTATAGACAGAAATAGATATATGCAAACTGTTGAGCTGTATACAGTGTATATCTATAGAGATTGAAATAGCAAAGAATGGACATTGTTTGACTGCTTCTGTCTCCAGTGAAACGAATTGGAAGTGTCCTCTGAAGATTCTCTCAGGCAGGTAATTTTTGAAAACGAAAGTCTGGTATTTCCGTGTTTGTGCTTTTCTAGGTAATCCAGGTTCAGAAACTAAAAACTAAACGAAGCATGACAATAATTGTGTGCTCGAGCAGAAATTTGAATAGGTACTGAATATACGCACTGTGATGCGTGATGCCTATGTGTATAGTAATGCGTATGAAGTTCTATTTACAGTACGGTACTCATACAGTTCTATGAAAAAGTTGTTATTTTACTTTCGTATCTTACATTTTTGTATTCAAATTTACTCACGTTTTCGTATCTCAGTATTTTTTCCTATAAATTTTATTGTATCTAGTATCATAGACTAACTGTATAGTTAGTCTATGCTACTATGTAAACTTTTCTCAGCAGTCGATGTACGTTCATGTAGGCTAGGTTCATTTATTGTATTGTGAATCTCTTGAAATAAGACTGCCATTAACTTTATTTTCCTATTATAATAAAGAAGGTGATGAAGTTGACGTTAAGACTCTTGGAAGTAATAATCTTTAACAACATCGAGGTAAATTTAGTAAGAAAATTTATCTTTTTTTTTTGTAAATGTAAAACAAAAGAGTGATTTATCAACTTTTGACTTGACATATTTGTATACTATCTTATTTTTGGTATCGTTTTTCAATAACTTTGCTACTTTAAAAATCGAGCTTCATATGTGGATATGGGCTCAACAAGGTTAATTCAATAAAAATACGTTTTTAAATAAGATGTTTATACGTTTCTTTGGCTCTTAATGAGTTTTATAAGGATGCAAAATCAAATTAGTATAAAACTTGAATCTAATGTTT
The DNA here is from genome assembly GCA_017141395.1 of Laodelphax striatellus. Taxonomy (NCBI): domain Eukaryota; kingdom Metazoa; phylum Arthropoda; class Insecta; order Hemiptera; family Delphacidae; genus Laodelphax; species Laodelphax striatellus. The sequence goes on along the minus strand of CM029543.1, from coordinate 7,897,430 downwards.
TATAAGGATAACTTAATTTTTGATGATTGAAATTTAATTATTATGTTATCTCATATTTTTAAAAGAATATAGTTGATACAGGGTTGGTGAAGATTATGGAAACGGCTTAACATCTCTTATACGATGGTAATTTGACGGTAGGTGATATTGCGGATCGTACTAAAATTGAAAATACTATTTTACTGTGACTTCAAAAATCTGGTCCGCCATATTGAATCTAACTTAATTTTTTTTAAATGGTAAAGTGGTCATGTTATACTATACATGATTTCGATGTAGAATTTCAAGAGAAAATGAATGGCGAAACCCGCAAATTGATAATATGTCAAACTGTTTTTCAGCTATTTTAATTATTAATATCGGGGGACCGAGCTCTGCTCGAGAGTACAAAGGTACAGGAATTGAAATTTAAAAGAGAAAAAAAAATATATTTTCTCTATATTTATAAAAAATATTTTTGACGCTTTTTTCAGATTAAAGGAACAGATAAAATAGTTCCCTTTCTGATTCAAAATTAGAACATAATCATACAATATGGAATATTTCAAATTAATTTTTATTATACATATTTGTATTACATATGTATATTACATATGTATATTTGTTATATTGAAATCGGAAGAAAATAAGAGCAGCTGATGTGTTTCGATATTTTTATCAATTTTGGTAATTGATCCGCTGCTTTTAAGAAGGACTTTGGTGAAGTCGCGGATTTTCCGTGTATTTTACATCATTGAGCTAGATATTTCACTGGGGATATCAGTAGCCACTGAGCTAAATTATCCATCTGGTGGTAGCACAAGCTAGGGCTGCTAGCAGGATTAGTGTTCCGTCAAATTTTTTTAGGTTCGTAATAAAGTGAGGATGAAATATTTTTTTTCTAATACGTATGTAGTACCAAAAAAATTAAGTTTTCAATACAGTGAGGATTGAAATTTTTTCTCAAGAACAGTATGCTATTAAAAAAAATAGAGCGGAACCCAGCTTTTCAATCAGTACCTCCAGATAATTTAGCTCAGTGGCAGCTAGCTCATACAAAACATGCGTGTTCCGTCTAATTTCCTTAGGTTGGCAAAAATATGAGGATTGGATTTTTTTTCAAAAACAGTATGCTTAACAAAAAAAAAAAAATTAGGCAGAACCCAGCTTGTTCAATCAGTGGTGTCTCCAGTTAGATATTCAGCTCAATGTTTTAGTGTAAGAACAGACAAAGAGAGGAGAGTAGCGTAAGCGTAAGCGTATTCAAAACACACAAAGCGTGTATTCTAGCGTAATTGTATTCAAAACACATAGGACGCGTATTCTCGCGTATTTTCCCACAGAAGGTCTTTTTTGGTACATTTTCCTCGGAATAAATGTCGGTGGATGTGTCTGCACTCGAATGCTGGGTGAGTATACGCGAGTTTACGCGAGAAGCACTGGTTAACATAATATGTATTAAAATATAAGAAAATCCCTGTATAATTAATAAATAATTATTACATTAATGACCTAACCTATCAAACATTTACAGACCAAGTTTTGAATTTGCCGGCTACCGAAGAACGGAAAGATAGTCGTGATTCAAGATTAGAAAATTAGCAATGTCATCTCAAGCCCCAATAGCCCAGTGGATAGCGATTCGGCCTATCCACGAATTGGATATCCAACGACCAAGAGGTTGGGTGTTCAATTCCCGCTCCGAACCATTTCTTTTTGTACTAAGTTTTCTGCTCTAATTATTATTTTTTACGCTAGAATCATCAATATTAAGAATGAGTTATACAGTCATGTTCTATCATTTCAAAAATTGAAAATAAATAAAATAAAATAAAATAAAATAAAATAAAATAAATAATAAAATAAAATAAAAATAAAATAAAATAAAATAAAAAATAAATAAAAAATAAATAAAATAAAATAAAATAAATAAAATAAAATAAAAATAAAATAAAATAAAATAAATAATAAAATAAAATAAATAAATAAAAATAATAAATAAAAATAAAATAAAAATAAAAATGAAAATAAAATAAAAATAAAATAAAAATAAAATAAAATAAAATAAAAATAAAATAAAAATAAAATAAAAATAAAATAAAAATAAAATAAAAATAAAATAAAAATAAAATAAAATAAAATAAAAATAAAATAAAAATAAAATAAAATAAAATAAAAATAAAATAAAAATAAAATAAAATAAAATAAAATAAAATAAAAATAAAATAAAAATAAAATAAAATAAAATAAAATAAAATAAAAATAAAATAAAATAAAATAAAATAAAAATAAAAATAAAATAAAATAAAATGAAATAAAAATAAAATAAAAATAAAATAAAATAAAATAAAAATAAAATAAAATAAATAAAAATAAAATAAAATAAAATAAAAATAAAATAAAAATAAAAATATAAAAATAAAATAAAAATAAAATAAAATAAAATAAAAATAAAATAAAATAAAATAAAATTATTTTTAAGAATAAAGAATAGAGACATTCTTTAAGGGTGGCATGAAGGGGGGACATTTGGGGGGGGAAGAGTGCGATACGAAGTTCACAGCTGTATAGAATAAAATAGAATAGAATAGAATAGAATATGTTTTTTATTTCACCGAAACAATAATCACAAAATATATTTGCAGAAATAAAATACAATTGTATAGAAATTTTAAGAATTTCATATAACCTTAGCCTACTTAAAATAAAAATTAAAACTAAAGATGATAAACCATTTATTAGGAGCAAGGTAAAATTATTACAGCATACAAACTACTTATTGAAATTCATAAAAATAATCAAAACCGTATGAAAAATAACAATACAGCTTTCCAGTGAAATAAACTACTGGCTTGCAAAGTGACAAAGTCACTTGAAGGCAAGCAGGAGTCATAAGTATATTATCAGAAATACCCGTACACTCACACTAACAGATACTAATAATAATAATGCTTACTTACAATAATATAATATGTTACAAAATGTTTATACTTAAATCTATATACATGTGGAGCAGAAGAGCATAGACTAAACGAGAATTTATTACAATAAACTTTTTCTTTTCAAATTTGTGCAATGAATTATCATTCAATTACCGCAAACCAATTTTCAACCTGATCAGGAGGAAATTTCCAGATCCATAACAACACACTTTTTTTAAATTTTTTGACGCTTTTTAGTGTACGTATTTCAAGTGGCAGCCGATTAAAGAACTTCGGTCCAAGAAAAACAAAGCTCTTCTTGAATAGAGTGCAGTTGACTTTTGGGCACCTTACCAGCTGTTGTGAAATCTGCCGAGTAAGCTGTGTGCGCTCATTTTCAACCACAACAAGCCTATCACAGTCACCACTCATTCTGTAAAAAAGTGCTAGCACTTTGAATACGTACATGTACCGAAGTGGAAGAGCCTTCATTACATGTTTAAAAAGCGGGAAAGAATTGGTCTGCCTATGAACACTAAGTATAACCCTAATAACTGCCTTTTGTGAAGTTAATAAGCATTTAAAGTGAGAAATATATGTTGATGCCCAACATGCAATACCATAATCTAATCTTGAGTTCAGAAAAGAAAAATACAGTTGGCGTAGAACACTGAAAGGTAGAAACTGCCTCAAGTTATAAAATTTCCTCAACAGCATAAATAAATGTTTTTTTAGGCCAATTACATGTAAGCTCCATAACAGCTTTTCATCCACAATCAAACCAAGATATTTGATAGATTGTGACTGTTCAACAGCACTGCAATCACAGTGCATAACATCACATCCAGTTAAATGATACCTGAGAGGAGCATTAAACATAAATGTGGAAGATAGAGTAAAATTCAAATATTTAGTCTTGGCAGCATTCAATGAAAGTTTATTATAATCAAACCACAGTCTTAAGCTGTTCAAGTCCATTTGCATCATCCTATGCAATTCATGTTCGTTTTCAGCTACATACGAAAAAGCAGTATCATCTGCAAAAGATGTAGCAGATCCATTGAATTTATTTGAAAACATATCATTTATATAGACTAGGAATAACAAGGGTCCAAGGACTGTACCCTGTGGCACTCCTATCACAATACTAAGCATATTACTTTTAACTCCCTCAATCTCTACATATTGCCTTCTATTACTCAGGTATGATGCCAACCATTCCAATGCCTCACCACGTATACCAGCTTTGGATAGTTTAAGGAGCAGAATAGAATGATCAACCGTATCAAATGCTTTACTTATGTGAAGAAACAAACCTGTCACTTTTCTCTTGTCTTTACTGTTCAATCCCAAATATAATCTTGACATGAAATCATATAAAGCCATCTCTGTGCTAAGTCCTTCCTGAAAACCAAACTGTCCTTGATAGAAAAATTTGTTATCTTTCAAGAATTCCACTATTCTTCTCCTAATGATTTTCTCAAAAATTTTTGAAAAGACAGATAATAAGGATATGGGTCTATAGTTTGAAGGATCTAAGCTATCTCCACTTTTATGAATTGGAATTACTTTCGCAGTCTTCAAAGCATCAGGAAAAGTTCCAGTTGAAATACTAGAATTGAATATATCATGCAACACTGGTACTATTGAAACAATCTGTTTTAATAAATGAGGAGAAATATTATCAGGACCAGGTGATTTTCCATCCTTCAAGGCCATGATTTCACAGAATATTTCATTATAATCAACAGGTCTAATGAAAATTGAATTACAAACACTGTAAGTTTTAAATCTAGATTTATACTCATTTATCATATTTTGATTAAGTTGACCCATTAAAGAGACCAACCTATCAGGAACACTAATAAAGTAACTATTGAAAGCATCAGAAATCAACTGCAAGTCAGCAGTAACAACATCATCAATTTTTAATTTATCAACTTGTTTTTTATGAGAGATTTTCCCACACACTTTGTTTATTTCTTTCCACTGCATTTTAACAGATAAGTTACTCAAATTAGCATAGTATGTTTTTTTAACATCCTTGATCCAGATTTTTATGTTATTTTTTAAAACATTGAAACTGTTTCTAAGCCTAACATTACCAGGGTTTCTAGACAATGCTTTGTGCATTTTGTCACGATTATAAATTGCTACACATAGACCATCAGTCATCCATGGCTTGAGCTTTTTTAAACGGGCATGACTCTGCTTTTTCAACACTATGGAGCATTTACAATTTTCAATATAGGAGCTCAGAACTTCCAGAAATAGATTCATTTTTGTGTTGACATCCACACTATAATATAGCAATCCCCAATCATGTTGCATCAACAGCATTCTAAGTTTATCAAAGTCAATTTTATCTTTTTTAACTGTTATCGGTAACTTATTAAATATACTGGACCCCGAAATAGATACCGCTACAGCACGGTGATCAGTAATTAATGTTTCGATAACTGAACTGTTGACACTATGATTGTGCTTCGCTGATCTCATAAATATATGATCAATACATGTAGAACTAACCGGTGTTACTCTAGTATCCATACTGATTAAAGACTCAAACCCATTACTACTAAGTACCTCAAGGTATTGAAGCGTATTATTGTTGCTTAGATCATTTATGTTGATATTTAAATCTCCCAATATTAGAAAATCGCAATCCTCATGCTGCATTAGAAATTCATTTAAACTATTCACAAACAGTGAAGTCTCAACTCCATGCCATCTGTACAGACACAAAATATAAAATGTATAATTAACTAGCTTACACTCTAAGAAAATGGAATCCGAACCTTCTATTTCTGAGTTCTCAAGAGTACAAGCTAAATCGCCATTTTCAGAAACATAAACCATTATTCCTGAAGCACATGTGAATTCACTACCAGCATTATAATTTTATATCCTTCAATATTGAACAGATTGATATCATTGCTTGAGCCAAGTCTCCGATAGAACTATTATGGACGGTAAAGTCCAGGAATTTATATATGTTAGAAATAGATCAAAATTTTATTAATACTTCTTATATTTTGATGTAATATAGTTTTATTCAAATTTTCCGCAAGGAAGCAAGAGTTAACCTCACTAATATCTGCAATATATTTACATTCCTCCTCCATTATATTAGAATATTAATAACATTTCCAGATTGAGAAATTATTATTTTATGAATTTCATCAAAGTACATCACCAATATTGTAATTAAAATTCTTGATACATTTGATCTCAATATCCGCTCTCCAAATACTCCAAAAAAAGTTCTTATATTCAAACTAAATATATTAATCTCGTAAATCAGGGATTGAATGTAATGAAAATAATCATCAAAGCTATCACTTGCTCTGACACTATCAATACTATTAATAAATTGCGAGATATCGTTCATGATAATGTTTGTCGAATCCAATTAGAAGGTAACCAAAGTGGTGTGAGCTGTTTATTCCTTACCAGCAATAATTCTTCTCAGGTGGTCCAGTCCATATAATGCATGATTTTGTTCCAAAATAAACGCTACTCTACGCACTTTGTCTGTTCTTACACTTACATGTGAGCACATAATTAAAATGATTTTTCTCAACAGCTGAAAATAATAATCTCGTCTCATATTAATTCATGCGATGGATACAATGATGGATCTAGAGTATAATAGATTCATAACAAAAAGAAGAAAAATGGTTTGAAGCATGAACATGTCGTGCAATTCAAATTTCGAGGCACAAGACAGGTTTTACAACCGACCGGCTCACTGACTCATCGAATTCTATACCAATATATATCGATAAGTATGAATGAATCGATGAAAATATCGATATTTACGCATTCCTGAGTTGGACCAATATGTCGGCTGCGTTCAACGACATTCTGGTCCAATCTATATTCCTTGACTTTCTGACAATGTGTAAACGACATTCTGTACCACATTCCTGAGTTGGATAATAGAGCATTGTTTTTTTTCTTAAAATTCAGAAATACTGAGAAATTACTTTCTCAGTAGTCATTTCTCTATTTGAATCAATGATACCTAATAAGTTATCTCTTCCATATTCAATCCATCAAAATACCTAAAAGGGTCTCTCCGCCCAAAAAAAAACCATAAGCTTAATTATAAGCCTACTCCATTCAAATCATTGGAATTGAAAAACGCTGCTTTGAAACTTTTATCGTCATACATGCCCTGAAGATATTAATTTTTTGTGTATGAGTTTGTACATTTTCAAATGTATTTTGAACTTGAACGATTGCAAGACTCCTGTGAAGTGTACTCTTATATTAAACAGGACATCTATCAAGTAACTCACGTATTTTTCAAATAAATTGATTCAATTAGAAATGTGTAATTCCAATTTATTCATAATGAATGCACCAAAGTTATAAATACTCAACATACAATACAGTCAACAATATTCAACAGTTCAACTTTTATGTATATTAATACGCATAGATATTATTTTAAAACATAGGCCCACAAGTCTTAATGAGGAACTGATATCATACAAGAATCCAAAGCTCAGAATTATTCATAATTATATTTTACAGTGCATGAGAGCTGTAATATGCACCTGAGCTGAATGCAGTTTCAAAATTGGCTTGAACAATTTTTATACAGTAGAAATATGTACAGACAAAAAAACAATTATTTAATTCACAATAATACACATAGTAATGAGTAACATACATATACATACATACATATAGTGATGAGCATAGGCGTCATTTGGGGGTGGCAAGGGGTGGCAGTTGCCACCCCAAAATTCCCAAACCCTTTTTTTTGCTACCCCAAAAATCGTATTATCAATTAGTAATCAGGCAGTAATAATTTCAGTTATTTGCAAACAAGTGAAAAATTACAGTTTATAAACGTGGCACAATCGGTGAAAGAATAAAAACAAAATTTTGTCTATTCCACAGTATTTATTAATTAAGAAACCATACTCGAGTTTCAATGCTCACGGCATCATCTCCAGTGGTTGAGCCTAAACTGAATTCCTCAACCACTGAAGATGATGCCAAGAGCATTGAAACTCGAGTATGGTTTTTAATAAATAAATACTGTGGAATAGACAAAATTTTGTTTTTATTCTTTCACCGAATATGGAAAAGTTCCACAACATCTCTGAACAAAGTGTGTGTTTTAACGTGGCACAATCTTGATTTTTATTCAACATTTTCACTGGCACACAATAATAGCATTCATGTTCAAAAACAATAAGGAAGGTTGAGACATGACGGTCCCGTCGCGGTTTTCACGCTCGTGTAGAATGGGCAAGGCCGTACCCAGGGGGGGGGTGTCAGGGGGTTGAAAAGGGTTTTAAAATGCGTAATTTCACACTTAAATTTTTCAAAATTTCCTGGCCGGAATACCGTAAAAACAAGTGCTTTAACACAACCTTGCCACCCCATTTTAAAAGCTGAAATGCCGCTCATGGTGATGAGTTCGGTCAAAAGCATATTAAGTCACTAAGTAGGGCAACATCAGAAAAATCGAGTACGGTACGGTACCTCTACTGAATAAAGAATCTTACATGAACAATCATAGATGAGGAATGTTTTCAATACCAGAATTTTATTGAATAATATTTGAATGTTATCAAACTTTTGATAACATTTTTATAACATAGTGTTAACATAGTGATAACACTTTTGATAACATAGGTTTCAAAGAAAAATCTTCAATCAAGAACCACTCAGTTATAGCAGGAGCCAATTAACTTGTCATAAATCAGCTGATCCAGTAATAATTAAACAGTGATTTCGACACAATAATCAAAAGGCTTGAAAGTCTAAAGAACCTTTAAAGTCTTTAAAAGACCTTTTTAAAGAAGACCTTTTAAAGAATATTTTTTAAAAGACCTTTTCAATAATCTGTGAGATTCAGCATTTGTAGGTTAAGTATTGTGATATTGCTCTTTGAAACAGCTGATTTCTGACAAGTTGAATTGGATTCTGCTATAAATCTCTCACCAAACAGCTGTCATTCAAAGGACATCAATGATTTAATGACTCTGAAGTATCAGCTCAACACAACAAATCAGAACCAATCTTTTGAACAAAGTTTTTTAAAAATAGCGCTAAGCTAATCCATCACCAACTTGAGAACAGACCCTAACCATAGTATCGATACTCGACAAAATGGCGGAAGTTGTTTCTAGCTGTAGAGATTGGATTGAGAACAGCTGATCCATTATGTCGACTGCATACAGGCTACGGTACTAGCGCTATCAGAAAGTCAAAGCTTCATACCCGAGTCCGGTATCCGGTAAATTCAAAAAGCATTAATAATGAAAGTAGTAAAATGCGGTAGTGAGTAATATGTAACAGTGAATAATGAATATTAAATAGAGGAATTCATGTAGTAAATTTAATTTGAGTGGAATTTACAATGATGAGCCAATATGGGTTCCACGTAAAAAACCCAAATTGAGAAGCGATGCTTTCCCAACTATTTTTCCAAATTGTTCAAATGAAATAGAAATTCTAATAAAAACATAGAGATCCATCAATACGATTTGAAAAAAATAGAGCAGAGAAACACAGAAGAATAGTCCAAATCTTACACATATGAAAATTGTGTTGAAATGTTGAAAATCGTATTCACACACAAAAAAAGAACAAATTGACATATGAAATGTATTTATTGTGCCAGATTTACCACGCCATTAGCTTCTAAATTCTTCTACACAGCAAGGTTAAATTAAATGGACAAGATTAGTTATGTAGGTACGGTACCGTATGTATGAGAATTGTGAATTAGTTATAACTTAGTTGAAAAGTTACAAAATTATTAACAGTAAAAGTCAACGAATCTATCAATTCAATAGAATTCTTTAACTGGATGTATATGAACCATGTTTAACACTGAATTTGAGAGATAAAGACCAAAGATGAAATTCAAGATCAACTTTCAAGAAATGTTCTAATGTCTGTAGGCATAATATTATCAATGTGATAGAACAGACAGCTTATGATCAAAACCTGACATTTTAGGTGAGTAAAATCAACATGATGCACTCAATAGTTAACACTAGAACAACATATTATATGTAATAATAAGTAATTGATTAAATCAATGACTAAAAGTTTTGTTTTTGATAATAAAACTTCAACTGTTCGCTTCAAAACTGGGCAATAAAGTGAGGTTACTTCTCAAATTTTACACGCATTTATAACGAAATTGAACTTGAGCGATAAGTTTTATCATTGGTCACTATGATAAGATAGATATCCTCTTGCTAGTAGATTTATAATTACAAACAATTTACAATATATATGGTAATGAAGATCAATTAAAACTCATAACAATACAATGTAAACAGTAGTACTTTAGATGCAGTCAGCCCTCATGGTTCCACCATTTTGTTTGAATGTTAGGGTCTGTTCTCAAGTTGGTGATGGCTAATCTGTAGTACAGAATTCCACAATGTCAGCAGTAGCAGGTCAGTCTTGATCAAGGAGGTCTTGATATTTTTCGGTATCACAAACTTCATAAACTATGCCGCTAGAATGCAGCACAGTGTTGTCGTACAGAGGGTGGTTTCGTACAAGGGGTGGAGTCGTACAAGGGGTTTCTAAGGTTAAAAGTTTTTGTAATTGTTGGTGTCGCACAAGGGGTAAAACGTAGTTTTCTCAATCTCAAAAAGAGTCGTACAGGGGGTAGTTCGTACAAGGGGATAGTCGTCCAAGTGGTTTTTGAGGTTGAACGATTTTGTAATTGTTGGAGTCGTATAAGTGGTTTGTCGTACAAGGGGTAAAGGTCAATTCCCACATTGACGACAACGACAGGACGACAACATTCTCATTTCGTTCTGCGCATGCGTCACCAGCCCATGCTCTGATTGGTCCATGTCTATCTTTGTTTACAAATGATAGCTCTCAAGTCTCAAAATTGCAGTACCTGTATGACTTGAAAAGGTTTGTATTATAATTTTATTTACTGATTATTATATTTATATTGTCGTTCTAATATTATTAATATTAATTGACAATTGATTCCGAACAGCGAACATTCAAACTTCCTACCTAGTCACTTAACCTAGAAATTCGGCTGGTCAGAAGTTCTAAAAGGATGGACCAATCAGAGCGCGGGCTGGTGACGCATGCGCAGAACGAAATGAGAATGTCGTCGTCGTGTCGTTGTCGTCAATGTGGGAATTGACATTAAAGGTCAATTGACATTAAAGGTCAATTCCCACATTGACGACAACGACACGACGATGACGACATTCTCATTTCGTTCTGCGCATGCGTCACCAGCCCATGCTCTGATTGGTCCATGTCTATCATTGTTTACAATTGATAGCTGTAGCTGTCGGCTATCAAGCTCTCCAAATTGCAGTACCGATATGACTTGAAAAGGTTTGTATTATAATTTTATTTACTGATTATTATATTCATATTGTCGTACTAATATTATTAATATTAATTGACAATTGATTCCGAACAGCGAACATTCAAACTTCGTACCTGGTCACTTAACCTAGAAATTCGGCTGGTTAGAAGTTCTAAAAGGAAGGACCAATCAAAGCGTGGGCTGGTGACGCATGCGCAGAACGAAATGAGAATGTCGTCGTCGTGTCGTTGTCGTCAATGTGGGAATTGACCTTAAAACGTAGCTCTCTCAATCTTGGAAGTTTCGTACAGGTGGTAGAGTCGTACAAGGGGATCGTCGTACAGAATGTAGTGACCCAAATTTACTCCACCAGGTTCGCTAGTCTTTGTTTACAGGTCAGTGGAAAGTCAGGTCTGTGAAAGGGGGACGCACCCAGCTGAGTCAGCGTTTAGGTTATTGGTACACGAACTGTATTTTATAGTATAATGTAATGCATTATTAGTTCAATATTACGGCGAAAATGTCTAAAGACAAAACAATAATTTATGATGTACCTGGGTTTTGTCGTAACTGTGGTTCTGTTTCTCCGCTTGTAGAGCTTTCAGGAAACGTAACTTGTGAGACATGCAAGAACGAATTGGATCATTCGATGCCGAGGGTAAGATTTTCAATCTTAGGCCTATGATGATTAGGAATTGGGAATATGTTAATTCTATTTGTTGAAAAAATTGATGGTTTTTGTTTAGTATATGATACTGCTACAATTTCCCAGCAAAAATTATCCTATGGATCAATAGTTTGCCATAGGATATGATGAATTATGAATTTCTTTGGTTTGAGGGAACTTTTTAGCTTTGCTTAACAACAGCTTTGATACGCTTCTCCTCTGTGCTACCTAGGGTAACTTCAAAATGTCTGGTTTCAAGGTTCTTGGCTTAACCCACTAGCATAGGTTGGAGTTGTCAAAAGGTTAGGTTAGCTTCAGGTGCGTGGCTGGAAAAAAATTACAATATTCTCATGAAATATGTGTTGCCCACTAAAAACAAAATGGCTCCTGATAGTTGATTTCGAGGTGGGTTTAAATGCTTGAAAAGAGACATTGACTAGAAATGGTACCAATATCGATTACTAAAAATAATTACCAAATTGATTTCATTATGAATTAAATTAAGGTCATCACAAATGATCCGACGGCAGCATTTTCGTTCTGCGCATGCGTCACGAGCCCAATGATCTGATTGGTCCATGTTCATTGTTGTTGAAGAATGTTCGGCTTCCTTCTGTATTATCAGATTCATAGGCGCATGCGCAGAACGAAAATGCTGTGAATTGACCTTTAAGGTAGGGTTTCGCTTCTGCGGATGCGCAGCCGATCTCAGCTGCAGATAGTCAAAATAGCAACTAATTAAAACTTGAAATAAAAATATACAAGAATAACCACGAATAAATAGGAACAATATAGTACGAATATTGTTAATTCACTGAATTTATTAATATTCAGTATTTAATATACAAGTAGGTACAATTTTATTGTTTGAAAATGTTGTTATTTTAATCTGAGATCGTCTGCGCATCGACAAAAGCAAAAACTCACCTTTACTTTCAAGAAATTCTGGTTCTCAGAGCTTTTTCTGAGATAGTTATGGTTTATAAGATAACGATGATAACACTAAGCTTTTGATTCTGTACAAGAGTAGGTTCCATCATGGTTGCAAATCAAAACTTCTATTTGGTAGTTTTTAATTCGCATGTTTTATGTAAGCAGGTGAAGAGTGAAGTGATGGATCCAGCAGACGACAGCTGTGACTGTGATGAAAGGCCAGTAGACATCAAAGAAGAGATGGACATTGACGACACTCACTACTGGTCACTCATCAGGAAGGCACAAGCTGACATCAAACGAGAACAGGTAACTCAACTCTATTCAGTGACAGGCGGTCTTTCTATTCTATGTTAGTTGAATATGCTGCATGAAGCATTCAACTTCAGTCTACCTCTACTTTTGCTGCACCTCTGGTCAGTGGTTTAATTTATCCATATTCCTTCTAGCTTTTTTGTGTATTTACAAAGAACTCCTTGCAGATTATAATTTATTTCACTAACACAATGTGTTATTCCACCGATTGTAAAATCTATAATTGATTTTTTATTTTATTCTATAGTAATTGATTTCACTATTCATTTTTCTCTGAGTCTCTCCCAGTTCTTTATTTGTTAAATCTATAATTATGTGCAGTAGGTTTCTCCTGATATTAACTAGCTAGCTTGAATTCCGATCTAGTAAGAACAAAATTATATCCCAACAGATTAAAGCCTACAATACAGCTCACCAAAGTAAAATTCTCTGGGTTTGAAAATGATTGCTTCAAGACACTTTTATCTTCTTACTAGGCCTATTTATAATTTGTAGGCTACTCGATCATTTATATTATTTTTACTGAGAAAGTTAGATATATGCTTATTCATTTTTTATCTATTGTTTTCAGTGTGATGAACCTTCAATGGTCTTCTCCAGCAGTGATAGCTACTCCAATTTAGAATACAGAATTTGTGAGTTTTCTTATTGCTTATTGCTTTCTTATAAGCTTCTTGTTGCAATTTCAATTTTTCCACGTATCATTTAAAATAGCAGGATTCTTCCTCATGGAAAAGTATTTTTTATGTATTTATTTGAATTGCCTTGTAACCAAGATGCACTTGATGGCAGATTGCAATTTTCCTAAGATTTATAGCTTTCTAGAGACTCAATTCAGGCTATGGAATGACTGGATTGTGAATGAAATTTGCTGAGAAATTAAATTAAAGTATTGTTAAAATTTTGAAGACTTGAATAGAGTTATTAGAGAACATCAGGAGATTCATGATTTTGTAGGAGTTTTTCATGTTAGTTATAATCATTATTATGCAAGATCACTCTCATTCAATTAAATCACGATTATTGCTGTAAAGTATAAAAATCTGTATAAGATTGAATTCCAGATATTGAATTGTAATATTTGAGCAACAGATAATGAATCTGGATCTTAGGAATATGATTCAACTTTGTTTTCATGAAACTAGTATTTTTTGAGATACTTCTTCCCCCCTCCCTTTTATCAGCACTCCATTGCTCCTCATGAACCACCAGCTCATACTCCTCCACCCCCTCCAAGTCTTTCCCCTTCACCTTCTCCCACTTCTGTTTCTGTACACTTCCCGACATTTTTTGTCCTTCAATTTCTCCTTCATCCCCTCTATTCTTCCTTCTTTATCTCTTTCTTGAACCTCTTCAATTGTACTATTCAGTTCTCTTTTCATTCAGTTCATTCATTGTGTTTCAAGTGGGAAAATAGCTCAGCTTGTATTGGTAAGAGTGGAAGATTTGGGTGATGGCTTGATTCGAGAAAAGAGTGCATACCAGGTATTGTCCAAGAACACATTACAAATTATTATTAGAACTCAAACACAATAGAAAGTTATGTTTTTTTGTTGATAACTTGCATTCATGATAGGTTTAAATATTATCGTTTTCTCTATTCTAGCATCTGTACTAATAAAGGTTGTTCAACCCTATCATTGTGCAAATGACTCACATGGAATCTGCTATAGTCAAGAGAGTCAAGGTGGCGGCTGCTACAATGCTGTCATCGTTGCATATAATATTGGGCAATCTCCAGCTACATGGATGTGTCTATGAATATCATGACAAATAGTAAACTAGCAAAATTGACTGTGAAGACTGTCACTTGCGTGAACTATAGCTGTTACTATAGTAGAATAAAGTTAGTTGCCTTATCTATGTAAAAATAAAATCATTTTGGAATAATCACGGTAGTGCAAGCAATGCAGAATAGGCGGCACTGCTTTCAAAATAGGATTTTTAGTCGTTCATTTGTAGTAACCATTTCTTACCACATGCCACTGAGCATCCATGGCTATTCACTTAGTGGGATTACTTAGCAGAATATTATTTTGAGGTAGACTCCAAATTAATAAGTGACACTGATTGTTATTATTCTGCCTGATTACTGAAATTTAACACAGTTTCATGGTATCAAAATAGGAATGATGTGCTCATTTATTAATTTTTTCAACAACAATGAATTTTCATGTATCAGAAAATATATAAGTGTAACAGCATTGCTCAATTAGAATTGAAAATAAGGTATTGCTTTTAAAAATCTTCTCTTGTGTGAATTGGAATGTCTTATTTAAGTCAGAACATACCTTTTCATTAGACAAGTGCCAGTTTGCAGTCAAATTTGATTATAAAATATCCAACTGACAATCGCATTGAAGGTTATAAAAGTTAGTTTTTACAGAAAATACTTATTTAAGTTCAGTTTGGGTGTCAATATGTTTACAAGAATAGTTCACTGAACTCGTGCATCAAGCTGTAGGATACCAGCGCATGAATTTAGAATTTCTTGCTATCTGGAAATTTATTCAACTTTTGGTCAATAAATTTCAATTTGCTTCACCCATGTACTGTGACACCCTAGAATTTTATTCATTTTTGAAACCATTCAAAAATGAGAGAGGGCTCTGCCCAGAGCACGTTTTATGCCATCTAGCGGCGAAATAGGTTACCAACCGGTTTCCATTTTCGAATTCATGGCTTGCCGCCAGATTCAAACTTTATCTGTCAAGTTATAAAGACACCCCAAGAGGTGAAATATGTAAACTAAACTAAATTAAATCAACTAATTTAATTGCAAATGTCTTATGTGAGATATCAGAAGTATAAATTACCATGTAAATACACCACAAAGCAAGATTTGTCATTTCCTATAGATCCAGGCTATTTGAATTACCGGATTTGAGGTTAGCTCACGTATCAGTAGCCATACACATGTGCCGGTAGTAATATCACACAAGCTATAGTATGTCAAATCCTTATCACTGCTGGAGAATCATCTCCCAACCAAATTCATGGATTTAAACCTTTAAAATTTAAAATCAGCATTAAATGGCTCACGTGGTGATTGAGAAGTCGATATTGAATAATCGATTGTTGTGATAATCATATAATAATTTGAAAAATTATTTAAAATTTATTATTTTATTGGTAGGGAAGAATGCTCTGTACTCCCTATATCCAAATAAAAGAGTTTGGATTTTTCTATATTTCTCTAAATGTAAATTTTGTCATTATATTTGGGGCAATATGCCAAATTTGCAATTGCACCCTTGATCTTTAATTAATTTTCTAAATGGCCTATTCCGTGAAAGGGTTGAAACTTCCTCCTTCACAGGCCAACGACTCACTTCTGATTTTGCCTCTCACCATTAAAGGACCCTCTGTCCTAGTCTATGTTTGAATGTTAAATTTTCGTTAAATGTTAATAATTGTTCCTTTGCTTTTTTTGAATAATTTAGTCTCAGAGCAAATATTGTAAAATCGGAAAAGTTTATAAAGTGACCTTATATGATGAAACCAGCCAAATATCTGAGGAGCTAGTGGTCTTCGGTTCCAGCCAGGTGCAGCCATCTCCGTAATTTGCAGAGTCAATAAGTGCGTGAGTGAAAGAGTCAATAATTCATAATATATTTAATGGGCCCATTTGTGCGCGACCAAAATAAATCACAGCTACTCTGATTATTGCCTCTGCAGACAAATTTTATGTGAAAATTATTCAAAAGCTCCCTCAAGGTCGACTCTAGATGCTGAGCTACCAAGGTACTATTCCAATATATCAATATATCATTAAAAAACCATCACATTAATGGCGCCCAACGTAATAAGCAGGGAATGAGCAATTTTTTACTACAAAAAAAAAGCATCTTTGGAACTTAATGAAATTTCACAAAAATTTTCAAATATTTTTACTTACAGTAGATTTCTATGGTGCCTAGGCAATTCAGTCATCAATACTTCTTACAGAAGAAATATTTCCCTATTGGAATATTGTTATTTCATTATTCATACTTGAATTTATTTCAAACAGGAATAACCAGAATCTGCCAATTTGGGTTTATGCTATTCAATTCATTTGTAGGAAAGGTATCTCAGCTCTAGAGCCGATGAATCAATTTGAACCCCTCAGAGCATTCTTCCCAAATGAATTACATTTATAGTAACTCTTGGTATACTTCTAGGTTCTGTCCTTGCATTTATTCCAGGTTGAATATATTATTTTGTTTATGTTTCATTGTTATTTTATTGTTGTTCGTGAAACTGCATGTTTTGCAAGGTTGGAGGGCGGTAGTGTACATCTTATATCACAAATCCGACTCCAATCAACATAATCTACTTCAACTTACAACAATCTCTCAACCTATTAGAAACTTTCGTTCTTTGATAGACATTGCAAGTAAAATGAATACAGCAGGAGATGAGGGGAAAGCAGAGGTACTACTACTAGGCCTACAATCCCTGAAGAAACAGTACCAGTAGATGGAAGTGGTGTACCGGAAATAGAAATTGAAGTATAAGTTCAGTAAACTTTAACCCCGAAAATTTACACTCCTCCACTCTGTATACAGTCGAACCTAGCGAAGTAGGAATAGAGAACCCTTTTACTCCTATATCTACACAGGACAGCACTTCATTATCATTCCTAGCCTCAGATCCACACAGGCCTCAAAGCATCACTACAGCAGACTTTGATAGACTGTTCCAAGCAATAAATAAAATCCCCACAACCGAGCAAGTAAATCAACTTAATAAAACTTTGAGGGATGAAATAAGAGATGAATTAGGATCTGTGCGGAAACAAGCAGATGAATCTGTAGTTAGTATAAATACTAGGCTAGATCAAATGGAGGCAGCAATCAAAGATGTAAACAACACAGTTGAAAATAGAATAGCTAGTTTTCAACGTGAAATTAATGATAAACAAAACACTTTTCATGAAGAAGTAAGAGGCTCCCTAAAAGTTCAAGAAACAGAGTTTAATAACAAATTAGAAAAGGTGAATAAAGAATTTGGCTGTCAGATTAAGCAAACACAAACATCATTGAATGAGAAGTTGGAGGAAATAATAACAGATAACAAGGTTAACTTTTCGAAGGTAAATGAACAGCATTTGGACTATCAGACCAAACTTACCAGAGTTGAAGTAGAACAAACACAACTAAAGATTAATTTTGATGATTTAAAGGGGTCAGTTGACTCACATGAAAATAATTTGAGAAAGTTGGATGAGGATTTAGGTAACACACGAAACTCATTACAATCACAACTTAACCTAACCAAAACAGAAGTAACCAGATTGAAAAATGACCTACTCAATACCGGCGGTAGAACAAGTAACACGGGTATACATAGTGATTTAATAAATATACCTAATTTATTCTCTAATCTGCCCGTATTTGATAACACATCCAGTTGTATTTCAGCAAGAGAATTTGTAAACCAACTGAAAACAATTGATGAACTAGCACCTATTCCTTGGGCTGTTTGGCAATTTAAATTAGCAACTCAACTTCGTTCTGAACCACTGCTATTTTTGCAAGGAAGGGCAAGGAGTTCACTAGCCTACAACAATTTATTGATGCTTTCCTTGAACAATTTTGGTCGGTTGATAAACAACAGAACTGGCTTTCAGAGATAATTTGTTGTCAGTACAACAACAGAACTCATGTTTCCTACACTGCCTTCGCAACAGAGGTTAGGTTCAAGAATTCGTTGTTGGATACTCCAATTCAGGAGTCCAACCTAACAAATATAGTTTTGAAAATTGCCGTACAACGTCCAATTAGCGCTTTCTACAAGTACTATAACAACCTTCAGAGATCTAGAAAATTGTCTTCACAGAATTCAGTCCATAAATAGAAATGGAAACTCCAATAATAATGGGTCTCATCAACAAAACGACAAAGTGACACCCACACAACCACTCAAGAAAATGATACAAGCCAGCGGGAGAATAATATGGAAGAACGTATTAATAAGGATAACAACAGAAATCGTAACTATGATAATAATCATCAGGGACGACATTTTAATAATCAAAATAATAAGAGAAGGTCTGGTTATTGGAATCAACAAGGATATTCAGAAGGCACTGATTTCCATGGCACGAAAAGTGGCAACGGCAACAACTCGGCTACGTCAAGTCTAGTTCACAATGCTTCTGCCCAGCCAACCAAGAGCGCAGCAAGTAACTAACTACAGCCAGCATCAACTAAACCAAGTGACTCTGGTAGAAATCAAGGAGCTACAAATAATAAAAGATGACTAGATACTTCAGCTGTCAAAAACATTTTGACAGCCTACTACATCACAGCAGATGAAGACACCAGCCATTCACATACTAGCTCCTGCACAACTAGTGAAGAGACCAAGACAGAGTTATGGCAACCCTGCCACCCGCCAAAATCCGGTTATTCAAAATCACAAGGAGATCGATCTCGTATCCGCAAAGCCCATGCTACACATCACAGAAAACATACACGATTTAAAATAAGCAAACCTTGGAAGTATTCAGCGATGAGAAAAACAAATGGAAAAATAAGATCTTATAAACAAATGATGGCATGTATTTCCAAACCAAGAATCCAGAACTCTAGCACTCTCACAGATGATACTCGTGACACACTACTGGAGGAGGCTGAAACTACTGAGGGAGCAAACTCACCATTTCAAGTGTTCATCCATGTAATGTTGGAAGGTTTGAAATTTAAGGCTCTAATTGATACTGGAGCCCAAACCAGTTTTATACAGAAGGATTCCTACACAAGATTGAAAGATTATACTGACCTTGCTACCCTTCCTTTAGCCACTACCTTTCTAAAGGGCATTAACCCAGGTCATAGAATACGCATAAATACACAATGCCTGTTGGAAATAAATATTGGAGGGCACATCTTTGCTCATACTTTTCTGGTGTTGCCAGTAATTGGACCACAGATAATCATTGGAGCCGATTTTCTTCAGTATTTTCAAGCCAAGATAAATTTTCAACTACTTCAATTGGATTTAACCTGCCCTGAAACACTGTATCAGGCCACTTCACCTATCCTGTTAGAATCCAGCCATAGTGAAACAAGCCAGATTGCTGTAGCTCAACTAGTAAATAGAGTTTCAAGAGAGTGGGGAGTCCATGAAATGGAAGAGTCACTCACTACCTTCAATGTATTACAAGCCGAAATATACCAGTCAGACCAATCAATGCAAACTTCACTCACTGAAGAACTATTTGAGAAGCTGCTAGAAGATATTGACAGCAGAGAGGAATGGAGTAAGAACGAGAGAGAAGCTGTAAGAGAATTGTTTGTTGACAACAAAGCTGTCTTCTCAGAGCAACCTGGATTAGCTACCCATTTTCAGTGTCAGCTGGACGTGAAACCGCACAAAGCTTATTACAAAAAGTCATACCCTATTCCTTTCACACACCGTAAAGCTGCATTGGCCGAAATTACCCGCATGGAGGAGTTAGGCATCATTGAACCTTCTTCTTCGCAGTATAGCCTACCCCTGATCTGTGTGGCAAAAAAGGATGGCAGTGTGAGACTCTGTCTTGATGCAAGACAGCTCAACAGTATCCTTGATGACGATAGGGAAGGACCTTCACAAATTGAACAGGTTCTACAAACGTTTCATGGAAAAACACTCTACTCTACGGTGGATTTAAGTGCTGGATATTGGCAGGTCCAAGTTTCAGAAGAATCAAGAGACTACCTTTCATTTCTTTTTAATGGCCGTAATTTGAGGTTTACACGCTTGGCATTTGGCATAAGAAATGCAATGGCTGTTTTTATTAAATGCTTGAGGAAGGCATTAGGTGAAGACATCTCAGACTTCTGCACCCTATATGTGGATGATGGAATAATCTCATCTAGTGATATACTACAGCATTGTCAACATCTGAATGTTGTATTCTCTAGATTGAGAAAATGTGGCTTGAAACTCAAACTCTCAAAATGCCAATTTTTGCAAAGAAAGTTCACTACCTGGGACACATAATAACTCCTGAAGGTGTCATTCAAGATGAAGAGAAACTCAAAGCCATCAAAATTTCCCATCACCAGGAAACCGCAAACAATTACAAAATTCATTGGATTTCTGCAATTCTACCGTCGGTTCAACAAGGGCATGTCTCACTATACCGCACAACTAAGTCATGTCTTCTACCAAGCCATGGAAGTGGGGAAATCATGAAGAGCTAATTTTCCAAAATCTAAAAGAAGCTTTCCTAGACGCTGTGATGCTGAAGCATCCCAATCTACAAGAGCCGTTCTACCTCAATGTTGACGCCTCCCACTATGCAATTGGTGCTGAGATTTTCCAGCTTGATGAGAATGGAGAAAAAGGAGTGATTGCATTCTTTAGCAAAACCCTAAATGCTGCACAACGTCGATATTTGGTTACAGAAAAGGAGCTATTAAGCATTTTAGAAGTATGCACAAAGTACCGCACATTCCTTTTGGGTCAAAAACTCTTCATCAACACTGACCACAAGGCCCTAACCTTCTTCAAGACTGCTAAGTTAACAAACAATCGAATATCACGGTGGTTTCTAGCATTGCAAGAATTCAACTTAGAACTGACACACCTGCCTGGCAAGAACAATCAAACGGCCGACTTTCTATCTCGTGAAATTGATGCAACTTACACCAGTGACACCACCTACACATGCTATCAGATTGAAATAGATCAGAGCATTCCATTTCCAGAAAATATATCTCCAATTGTACATCAAGAACTTCTAACCCCATCCAGGCTCCAGGAGGCTCAAAGGACTGATGTCAAGCTGAAGAGAATAATACAACACCTAGAGGCAACAGCCACTGATCACCCAGCATTCCTGAAACAATACCAGTTATACCAGGGATACCTTTTTCATCGGTCTTCTGCAAATGCATACCACTGGCGATTAGTCATACCTGCGGAATTGGAGGGCAGTATTATAAAGGAGACGCATGAAAGAATAGGGCATTTTGGCCAGAGAAAGACATCTCATGCCTTAAGACAGTGTTGTTATTTTAAAGGTTTGGGAAAGAAAGTTGCAACGACAATCCGAGCCTGTGACGTATGTCAAAAAACCAAGCATAACAGGTTCACAATCCGCGGAAAAATGATTCCCATCATCCCTCAAGCACCATTAGATCTTGTAGCTGCGGACATCTATGGGCCACTTCCGCTTGCTGTCCATGCCAAGAAGTATATATTTGCATTGACCTGTGTATTTTCAAAATATACTATGTTGTTTCCTGTGGGTAAGATAACTGGAGCCAAACTAGCCACGTATATTACCCAGGATTGGTGTAGCAAAGTAGGCAAGCCAAAGAAAATATTATCCGACAATGCGACCTATTTTTGTAGTGCTCAGTGGACAACAACCCTACAAGATGCTAACATTCAGATATCAAGAATTTCTACATATGCGCCAAGTGGCAACCCAGTTGAACGCAGAATGTCTGAGATCTCACGCTTCATGCGCACCTATTGTCATCGCAGTCATCAGCACTGGGTCAGATATCTACCCTTCCTAGAATATTGCTTGAATAATTGCGTGAATGAGAGCACTGGATTCACCCCCCATGAAGTCATATTTGGTGAGAAGAGTAAAAGCTTTATTGAGGAGCTGGTCAAATTTCCTATTCAAGCCAAACTTCCCCAAGCCAACATGTTGCATATTGTTCAGAGAAAGTTGAAGAAATCAGCTGATCACAGAAAATTCTATCATGATAAGACCACCAAACAATTTGAATATGTAGTTGGACAAGAGGTCCTAGTACGAACCCACAAATCTTCAGATGCCTTAGGAAAACTAACTAAAAGTTTTTCATCTATACACGGGTCCCTACAAGGTCACTGGAGTCTCAACACACAATACTGTCCAGCTACAAGATTCTGAAAACCCTACTATTCATTGGTGGGAAAATGTACAGAATATAAAACCGTACAATCGCGCCAATTGATTGGAGCAGTCCAATACAGTCTGACTGGAAAGCTACCCAGCATCTTATTGGAAAAACCGCGGAATTCAAGGCTTCACGTCATCAGCATCAAGAGGAAAAACCTTCAAGACCTGAGCTTCAAGAAGAAACCTCTTCGCTTCTGGCTTCAAGATCATCGATCCCATTGTCGCACCGCCGTGAACAGGAGAGAACGCCGTTTGGACGCCGACAACGACGACAACGACAACGACTCCACAAAGAAGACAACTTTAGTCATCGCATCACCGCCGGTCCGCCCTTCGATGAATAAGCCAACCGCCTTGTATTAACATGCAGTAATATTTGTATAAATTATTATGTCTTTGAATTGTTAGCTGTAATTTTTTAAATGTAAATTTTCTTTGAATGTAAATCAAATGGTGAAGGAAAACATAAAATAAAAAATAACTTTTCATACTTGAAAAGAAAAAAAAATGAAAAATGAAGAAAATATCTTTTTATTAAAGAAAAAAAAAATCTGTGTAAAGTAACTAACTAATTGTTATCATTGTATAAATGTCAAGAATTCAATGCATGTAATGCATGCTATTAATGTCTCATTACTTCAAATTAGGAAGTCAATTGTGAATACTTGCTGTAAAAAGTGTTAGCTAGTGATTGAGTTGAGATAAATTGAAATATATTCATTCTAAAAGCATGTAATTTATCTAGATTATAAATAATCACTATTATTGATATTATCAATGGTTAATCTGCAGAAACAATTGCACAAATGCAGAGATTATCAAATTGTAGTATAGTATTCATTGATTATGAAAGAGAAATTTTTTGAAAAAAAAAAAAAAATTATATTGTAAAATTTATATTTGAAGTATGAACAAATTTTTTATATGGTATAGTCAGTCATTCTATGAATAAAGGAAAATATATAGAAAATGAACATTGAACAATTTTATATTCGAAAATATACTTGTATGTCTTGTTATTGTTTGATACTGTTGTATTGGAAAATGTATTATTTAGGGTGCCATAGCTGCACATAAATTAACTTATGAAGAATTTGTATTATTGTAGAATTTTGATTGTCAAAAATTTTGATAAATTCTAAACTGACACAGCTTTGTAATTCCTGTTGTCAAAAGAAAGTCTCTACCTGAAAAGAAATTTGTTAATCAAACTTATTGTCACAATTTGAAAGAGTAGTCTGACATTTCTGAATAATGTGTATTGTATTTTCATAGAATGTTCTGTCACTGCTATTTGTTTCAATGTTCCTCATAAATGAGCCATATCTCAATTACTTGTCACCTTGAAACAAAGGAGGGCTTATGTGACACCTAGAATTTTATTCATTTTTGAAACCATTCAAAAATGAGAGAGGGCTCTGCCCAGAGCACGTTTTATGCCATCTAGCGGCGAAATAGGTTACCAACCGGTTTCCATTTTCGAATTCATGGCTTGCCGCCAGATTCAAACTTTATCTGTCAAGTTATAAAGACACCCCAAGAGGTGAAATATGTAAACTAAACTAAATTAAATCAACTAATTTAATTGCAAATGTCTTATGTGAGATATCAGAAGTATAAATTACCATGTAAATACACCACAAAGCAAGATTTGTCATTTCCTATAGATCCAGGCTATTTGAAGTACCGGATTTGAGGTTAGCTCATGTATCAGTAGCCATACACATGTGCCGGTAGTAATATCACACAAGCTATAGTATGTCAAATCCTTATCACTGCTGGAGAATCATCTCCCAACCAAATTCATGGATTTAAACCTTTAAAATTTAAAATCAGCATTAAATGGCTCACGTGGTGATTGAGAAGTCGATATTGAATAATCGATTGTTGTGATAATCATATAATAATTTGAAAAATTATTTAAAATTTATTATTTTATTGGTAGGGAAGAATGCTAAATGTAAATTTTGTCATTATATTTGGGGCAATATGCCAAATTTGCAATTGCACCCTTGATCTTTAATTAATTTTCTAAATGGCCTATTCCGTGAAAGGGTTGAAACTTCCTCCTTCACAGGCCAACGACTCACTTCTGATTTTGCCTCTCACCATTAAAGGACCCTCTGTCCTAGTCTATGTTTGAATGTTAAATTTTCGTTAAATGTTAATAATTGTTCCTTTGCTTTTTTTGAATAATTTAGTCTCAGAGCAAATATTGTAAAATCGGAAAAGTTTATAAAGTGACCTTATATGATGAAACCAGCCAAATATCTGAGGAGCTAGTGGTCTTCGGTTGCAGCCATCTCCGTAATTTGCAGAGTCAATAAGTGCGTGAGTGAAAGAGTCAATAATTCATAATATATTTAATGGGCCCATTTGTGCGCGACCAAAATAAATCACAGCTACTCTGATTATTGCCTCTGCAGACAAATTTTATGTGAAAATTATTCAAAAGCTCCCTCAAGGCCGACTCTAGATGCTGAGCTACCAAGGTACTATTCCAATATATCAATATATCATTAAAAAACCATCACAGTACTTATCAATTGATCTTGTATAGTAATAATATAATTCAGAAAAAATATGTGACAAGGCTGTGACACTTGTCATATTCAAATTTTGCTTTGTTCTCTATACTTCAGAACAATTTTTCAACAGTGACTTGTTTACAGAGAGAAGAGAATGGATGCAAGATTCAGTCCAGTCCTGTCCAGACTAAAATTGATGATGGTCATAATCCAGAGAACTACATGCCAATACCTCAAGATCAAGGACAATGTAGTGGAAGCATGGATACCACTGATGGACTGGATCAAGATCAAAAGAACAGTGAATATAAATACCAAATTCAACACAACTCAGATGATCATGATCAATGCTCAGACCACAACAAACAACATCCATTCGAAATGATAGTGCTCAAACCAGAGATAGTGGTTAAAGGAGAACAACATTTGGGTATAACTGAAGAAGGACTACAAGTGAAAAAAGAAGAGATTGAAGATGAAAATTTCATGAATGATGAAAGCTTCTCTACCAATTCATCAAAAAGGTTCCCAATAAAACAAGAGCATAATATAAAAGCAGAGAATGAGGAAGGTTTGAATGAAATAGAATCAGATGGGGGATGTAATTCTGTTTCTACAATGATGCAAATCCAGGATATTTCACCTGTTACAGATACTGCAATTATTGTTAATTCCAAAACTGAAAACAATTCTATTGCCTTGGATGAACAAGACTTGAGTGCGGGAAGTATTGGAGAACAAGGAAAATCAACTTCAAATGAGTGTGCCAATAAATCTACTGACCAATTATCATTCACTGATAATCAATATGTTCATAGCAGCAAGTCGTATACTTGTAAATACTGTGATTATAGAACTAATAAGAAACCACATCTTATGACCCATTTACATACACATACTGGAGAGAGACCTTACAGTTGTGAATTTTGTGAAAAAACATTTACTTGCAAACCAAATCTTACCACACATTTACGTACACATACTGGAGAGAGACCTTACAGTTGTGAATTTTGTGAAAAAACATTTACTCAGAAATCACATCTTACCACACATTTACATACACATACTGGAGAGAGACCTTACAGTTGTGAATTTTGTGATAAAACTTTTACTTGGAAATCACATCTTACCACACATTTAAATACACATACTGGAGAGAGACCTTACAGTTGTGAATTTTTTGATAAAACATTTCCTTACAAATCAATTCTTACCAAACATTCACATACACATACTGGAGAGAGACCTTACAGTTGTGAATTTTGTGATAAAACATTTACTTGGAAATCACATCTTACCACACATTTACATACACATACTGAAGAAAGACCTTACAATTGTGAAATTTGTGATAAATCATTCACTGGTAACTCCACTCTTAACCGACATTTACTTACACATCCTGGAGAGAGACCTTACAGTTGTGAATTTTGTGAAAAAACATTTACTCAGAAATCACATGTTACCACACATTCACATACACATACTGGAGAGAATCCTTACAGTTGTGAATTTTGTGATAAAACTTTTACTTGGAAATCACATCTTAACACACATTTAAATACACATACTGGAGAGAGACCTTACAGTTGTGAATTTTGTGATAAAACATTTACTGATAAATCAACTCTTAACAGACATTTACTTACACATACTGGAGAGAGACCTTACAGTTGTGAATTTTGTGATAAAACATTTACTCAAAAATCAAGTCTTAATAAACATCTACATACACATACTGGAGAGAGACCTTACAGTTGTGAGTTTTGTGATAAATCATTTACTCAAAAATCAAATACAAATAAACATTTACATACACATACTGGAGAGAGACGTTACAGTTGTAAATTTTGTCATAGAACATTGACTGAGAAATCATCTCTTAAAAGACATTCACTTACACATACTGGAGAGAGACCTTACAGTTGTGGAAATTGTGATAAAACATTCATTCACAAATCACATCTCATCACACATATAAGGTGCCTACACTCAGGAACTAAACCTTGAGGCTGAGAATTGTGTCCTAAAAATACATCCTAATATCTCCCATTACCACACATTCACATACAATCATTCTCTCGCCACTGGTGGAAGGTGATTATTGCAGGAGAAAACTACAGCTAATCTGAGCTCTGTTGTTAATGTTCATAATTTTTCTCATCTTTGCACAGTATAGATCCTCATCCTTGTATTGGTTCTCTGACTAAGGGCCGCTTTCCCCAACGTGGCTTAAATAATAACAGCTGACGCTCAAGTTTTTCTATACTTTTTCTATTCTCC
Source organism: Laodelphax striatellus (assembly GCA_017141395.1). NCBI lineage: Eukaryota > Metazoa > Arthropoda > Insecta > Hemiptera > Delphacidae > Laodelphax > Laodelphax striatellus. The sequence continues at coordinate 7,869,595 of CM029543.1, read as the reverse complement.
GAATGAGGCTTAAGCTAGAGTATAGGATAAGCAGCGTTGGGAAAAGCGGCCCTAATAGCTCACAAATCAGCCAACTCAACCCATCTACTATATTAAAAAACCTTTGGGCGCATTCCTTTCTGCTGTACTTCCACCACTGCAAGGTTTGATGTGAAATCTAGAGGAAACTCACAATGATACAAGTCTGTTGCAATGATACTGTATGTCCAAATAATACAGTACTCAAATTTTGTACAAGTTTTGCAAAGCATCGCTTTGTGCTCCATGGGGTGAACTCATATGAGTAAGAAATTTTTTTTTTCTATTCTATTATCTTTGACTTATTATCAAATTTATTTATTATTATATTTATTTCCCGTGTCCAGGTCAGACTAAAATAATAATACTGTGAATAAAAAAAAAACATCTATAAGATTAAAACATACATAAATATAACTTATATCATAGACTTCCAATGTGTAGCCGCCATAATGGCTTTGTCATTAGCTAATATCAAGAGAGCACGTTTCCTGAAGCAACTCACAAATCAACAGATGCTCTTGATCTTGCCTTGCTCCACATTCACATCGATCATCCCCATCAGGAAGAAAGCCCCACTTCAGAAGATTAGCTTTGCATCTGGACACACCAGTTCTCATTCTGTTGAGAGTCCTCCACACTGTGTAGTCTAGATTATGCCCAGCACGGATACCTTCAAGTGGATCAGGTTGATCTCCGTTCAGCTCATCTCTCCATCTATTTAAACGGCACTCTTCTTTTGATCCAGTGAGTGCCGTGGTCCTAGCCATAAAACTATGTCTGGACTTGAGCCTACGGTTCTGCTGAACATAATCATATAGGGGATGCCGAGGATCACTCTCTTGCTTCGTTCTCTCAGCATCCGCCAATACTTCTCTTCTTATTTTAGGAGGAGCTATCCCTGCAATTGGGTACAGTTTCTCAACCGATGTGGGCTTCAGGCATCCTGTCACTATTCGTACAGAATCATTCACTGCTATGTCGACCTGCCGTGCATGAAAGGATGAGTTCCAGACTGGAGACGCATACTCTGCAGCAGAGAAGCACAGATTATTATATTATCTTTATTAAAGATTTTAAAAATCGTTGTTATAAACAAGATTTTATGAATCTTGTTTCATAAAGATTTAGTAATCTCATCCAAGAGTTTGTTATCTCAATTCCCCCTTATTGTGCTACTGAAAAATTTGGGCAAATATGCATCAAGATTTGATTACCATAGTTATGGTGTAAATAAATCTGTAGAACTTTGTTATGAAATTGTTTATTGTTTGGTATATTATTAAATTGGTATAACATTTTATATATCCAGTATTGTAGCTACTAGATTAATTTTCATCAAAATATGACATTCCCATCATTATCCCAAGATTTACAACAAGTACAGGCTAATCAATCTTATCCCAACTACAGTTTGCCTGTTAGTTCAGATCTCATGGACAACGCAATTCTAATGGATTTTAAGTGGACAATACATTTTGTCCACTGAATGCTAAGAATGTAAAAACTGTTTCTAGCATTTTGATGTGAACTAAGATTATCTTGATGCATAATTGTTACCTTGATTTCTCTGAAATTGTATTATTCTTAGGCCTTTTTAGGGTAGTTAATAACAAGTTTTTTAGACAGTATTTTTTCGGTTGCATTCAGATCTCCAAGCCAGACTTAGTGAAATGAATTATTTGCAACTGAATAATGGATCATGCTTTAAAAAGTAAATTGGTTCCAATATTTCACAGTTTATGAAGATTTCATTTAAAGTAATTTTTCAGTTCTATTTACAATAAAATTGAGGAACCATTTTAATTATTGTAATATTTTTTCATGTCTGGATTTCATAAGAATTGTGAATACAATAATAATGAATTAAGTATTTCATTGTCTGTGATTATTATTACTATTAGCTATCACTATTTTGTAATTAATTGTTTGAAACAATTTAGAATATAATCAAAGACGATAAGAAATCGTCTTTGATATAATAGAGGAATCCAGTAATTCATAAACTTGTATTATAAATTTGTGAATTTGTAAAAGTTCCAGGTTGAATAAATTCCATTCTTTGCCATTTAATGCTGTTTATATATGGGTTTTCCCACAGTTACAGTATCTAGAAAAGTGGCTATTCTGTGTACTAAATACAGTGAGAAATAATACAAATAATACAAATAATACATAATGAGAACAGACACTGTGTCAGAGAAACAAAGTAATAATTTTTCGCTGTTAAGCGGTGAAGTTCCTTAGCTGTATAAAGAAACTATCATAGAAAACTTTTTTTCTGCAATCCAGAGAACAGTATCATAAAACTAGGAAGTCAAGAAATACAGGAAAAAGGACAGATTAGTCGTGGAAAATCGTAGTAGAACTTGTTTCAAGTTTTATTCAATATTTGTCGATATTTTCAATTGTAGGCTATATGTGTAATTAATTCGGCTTGTCTATTTCGAGTGGGTCATGTAATATGTGAACAGAAGATGTTGAGAATTAGGCGCACCTAAATATTTAGTGTGACTTCGCAATTTGCGGTTTATATAGACTTTATTATATACTTTCCCTTCTAACCTATTATTCCATTAGGATCAAATTCAGAAGATTGAGTGGACCGACTTTATGCGGTTTGCACCGAAAGGAAATATCGAAGTTTTGCAGGCTCTATTTGTTTTTCAAAAATAATCATTTTAAATAGGAGAACTTTGATAAAAACATCAAATAGTTTCCTGTCGCACTATCTGTTGGCATAAAATGTATCAAGTTATTAAATGTATTGAGTTTAGTTTGTTAAATTACCGGTAGCCATAAAGATAGTAGAGCTTAGAAAATGTTTTCTAAAAGTAGTACAGTGACCAGTAATCACTATACAAGGTAGGATTTCATTGGTACGGCTGAGCTGCTGTCAGCTGCAGATAGTCAAAATAGCAACTACCAACTACTGTATTTACAAATAATTTAGAAAATTCAAGTGAGCGGCGCTTTGCGCTGCACGGGGTGAACTCGTTATTAATAAATTTAATTTAAAACAATAGAAACGGTTTTGGTGCTAGGAGTATCAGGTCGAGACTGAGCAGTGAGCATGTGGAAGATACCAGACACACACACACACACAGTTGAAAAATGAAAGCAGGGCCTACAAACTAGGTACCTACTGTAGTTGTATTCACTGTGTGCACATTGGTGGTGGGTATAATAAAATCGACACCTGCGCTCACGCGGAATTTTGGTGAACGAAAAAGGTTAGTTTAACATGAGAAAGGATAGGGAATAAGCATTTACAATGCATTTAAAGTATTGTCGTATTCCTAATTGTATAAATACCGTTCACAATAGTAATTGCGGCTTCTATTCCTTCCATATTTCCAAACGTAAAGTGATCCAACAAAGAAATCGGATCTCAGTTTTGAATTAATCGAGTGAAAAATACAGTTCAAAAGCATATGATTTATTTGAAGTCTCGTCGCGCCCATAATGCAATTTGAAATGATAACCAATGGAAATTAACTCAGCTGTGGATAAACTACATCGTCTGCTCCATGAGCTTCGAACATAACCTTTAAAGTTGATTAAAAAACTTGATTTGAAGATTATATCAATGTTTAAGAACATGCGATATGTTAATTTTATCATTTTAAATATAATTCCACAATTGATAAGTAGGAAAAATAGCGACAGGGAATTCTATTTCAATTATAAACTAATTTTACATACATAAGCCTATCCTTGCCCATGTTAATCTACCCTAATGGATTCATACGATTATCCTCCAGAGCGCAACACGGTAGATGCACACAGGGAATAGGCCCTGATGAAATTTATGAGTGGAGAAAGAGAGAGGCAGTGGGTATGAGGTTACGGACAGAAAGAGTGGGTGTGAGTTGTGAAGGGAGGAAGAACTATATTCCTTTTAAAACTGAATTTGCTACGACAATGAATTTGTATACAAATGAAATGGCAACAATATTGTAAAATGAAATGAAATTATACTATTACTCCATTATAATTTAACAAACTGGTTTTCCTTTGAATATTAAAATATATTAATTATTTTTTTGGTTCAGTCCTCATTTGTGTCTTTGAAATTTTTAATCAACAGATTGCTTATCAAAGGATACTCTTAGGAAAAAATTGTGAGCTTTAACTTTTTAAATGAATATTTTGGATCAAGAGATTTCAAATATTATTGATTTGCAAACAGTCATTTTTACATTCGACAGCAAGACTAAGAGTACAGATACAAGATAATAAGGGCCGGTTCATGAGCTCCGGATTTAGCCAAGTCCTAGACTAAAACGGGTGGCCATCATAGCATCGACATACCTCAGCCTCGACACAATGTACTAAGGGCTCTCTATGCTGCTAACCCACTAACCAGTCGAGACAAACGTTTGTCGATGCTACGGTAGCCACACGTTTTAGTCTAGGACTTGGCTGAATCCCGAGCTCATGGACCGGCCCTAAGAGTATCCTTTAAAGGATCCTTAAGGGCCTGGTCACATACGATTGGGGTTTGCTTTACTTCACTTCACTATAGTCCGACCACAGTCAAAAGAACCTCCAAAATAAGAACTCTACTGCGCAGAGAGAAAGCGCATGATACGCAGTATAGTGGAGTGAGTGAGATATCACTACAGTGATACAATGCGCGTAGGATCTTTTGTCTGTGGCCGGACTATAGCACAGAGCTACAGTACTTTGTTTTACTTCACTTCACTCAGGGCTGGCCCTAGCAGGTGCTGCGGGGCTAGGGGCGAACCTTCAGTGCGGGGCCCTTCACTTGAAATATTAAACTCTATACCCCAAACAAACTCGAGCATTTTGAATCCCTACCACTCTCTGGCTAAGTATGTGTTCCCCTCCCTAATTCCGACTTCGTAATTACGCCGTTATAATACCATCACGCAGTTGAGTTTAAAATAGTGTAATACAAATAAAATTTATAATTATATTTATTCATAAAATTATAACATAAAATAAACATAAAAGCGCGCTTTTTCAAGAGGTAAGTTAGATTACATTTTTATAAGTTAGATTATGAGAGTTAATTAGTTGTAAGCCTGAAGCAGCTCTTGATACTTAGTTGAGATTCAGTTAATCTAGAAATATAATAATTCTAGTGTCCCTCTAGGGCCCATTGAGTAATGAGTATATTATAGCTGTAGTCTGATTATCAGATAGCATCTGGTGTACCATACGAATTCAGTAAAATTTAGTAAATTCAGTAGCTGCCCAAACCTTTCTTGAACACTGTTTAGCACTGTGTCAACAATTGGGTAGAAGAATTCGATTTTGAATTTTTCCTCTGGAGATTGGTCCTGTACATTACGTCTGTGTCATAATCACTTTTATAATCAAGTTCTCACACTCTCATTTCATGTCAAGTTCTCTCACTCGTTATCACTCATACGACACAGTACTGTACTGACAAACACAATTCACAATAAAAGTTACTGCATTATTATTACTTTTTCATAATATTATTTTTTGTCTAGCACGGACCTAACAATAGAGTAATTGTTTAAATTGCGTATCGTATATTCAAATTATTATTTTTCCACGAACGTAGAGCCCCCAAAGCGCGGGGCACGGGGCGATCGCCCCTGGCAACCCCCCCCCCTCACCAAGGCCGGCCCTCTTCACTAGCAAAGAGCTACGATTGCTCTTTCCTGTAAGTGAAGTGAAGTAAATCAAAGTAGCTCTTTGCTACAAAGGAAAACCAGTTTGTTAAATAATAATGGAACAATAGTACATGTATAATTAAATTTCATTTCATTCTCATATTCAAGGGGTAATTCAATCCGTTCCGATCGTTCACTCTGTCTCTCACTTGAGCGCGCCACTAGTCTACATTCTCACAAAATATTATGATAGATCGATACTCGATAGTGAAAGCATCGATTCTTGGAAGCATTTTCATTTTCACAGGACTGGTGTCAGCTAAGGATTGGTATCCCATCCACAGACCTGACTATCCACAGACCCACTAGTAGCGCTACCTACAAGTATTTTACAAGATCGTAACAGAGTACTCTGTAAGTTTATTCGTATTCTATCGATTTATCTGTATCACTGTATCCTGTTGGCATTGGCTAAGACAGTCAGCTTTTAGGTTATTGGTCAAATGGTCATCTTGGGACACGAACTGTATTATAATAGTAATGTAATGCATTTTTAGTTCAATATTACGGCGAAAATGTCTAAAGACAAAATAATTCATGAGGTACCTGGGTTTTGTCGTAACTGTGGTTCTGTTTCTCCGCTTGTAGAGCTTTCAGGAAACATAAATTGTGAGAGATGCAAGAACGAATTGGATCATTTGATGCCGAGGGTAAGATTTTCAATCTTAGGCCTATGATAATTAGGAATTGGGAATTCTATTTGTTGAAAAAATTGATGGTATTTGTTAGGTAAGTATATGATACTGCTACAATCTCCCAGCAAAAAATAATTATCCTATGGATCAATAGTTTGCCATAGGCTACAATGAATTTCTTTGATTTGAGGGACCTTTTTAGCTTTGCTAAACAACAGCTTTGACACGCCTCTCCTCAGTGCTACCTAAACCTAATAGTTGGGTATGGTTAGTAACTTGAAAATTTCTGGTTTCAAGGTTGTTGGCCCCACTAGCATAGGTTGGTGTAGTCAAAAGGTTTAAGATTAGGTTAGCTTCAGGTGCGTGGCTGGAAACAAATTTCAATATTCTCATGGAATATGTGTTGTCCACCAAAAACAAAATGGCTCCTGATAGTTGATTTAGAGGTGGGTTTGAATGCTTGAAAAGAGATATTGACTAGAAATGGTACCAATATCGAATACTAAAAATAATTACCAAATTGATTTCATTTTGAATTAAGGTCAATTCACAAATGATCCGACGGCAGCATTTTCGTTCTGCGCATGCGTCACGAGCCCAATGATCTGATTGGTCCATGTTCATCGTTGTTGACGAATGTTCGGCTTCCTTCTGTATTATCAGATTCCTAGGCGCATGCGCAGAACGAAAATGCTGGGTCGGATAGGCGTTGGTAAATGTGTGAATTGACCGGGTTTTGCTTCTGCGGATGCGCAACCGATCTCAGCTGCAGATAGTCCAAATAGCTAGTAATTAAAACTTGAAATAAAAATATACAAGAATAACCATGCATTATTAGGAACAATATCATACAAATATTGTTAATTCACTGAATTTATTAATATTCAGTATTTAATATACAAGTAGGTACAATTTTATTGTTTGAAAATGTTGTTATTTTAATCTGAGATCGGCTGCGCATCGACAAAATTAAAAACTCACCTTAACTTTCAAGAAATTCTGGTTCTCCGAGCTTTTTCTGGTATAGTAATGGTTTATACTGTGATGATAAATAAAAATAACGATGATAACACTAAGCTTTTGTTTCTGTACAAGAGTAGCCATCATGGTTGCAAATCAAAACTTCTATTTGGTAGTTTTTAATTCGCATGTTTCATGTAAGCAGGTGAAGAATGAAGTGATGGATCCAGCAGACGACAGCTGTGACTGTGATGAAGGGCCAGTAGACATCAAAGAAGAGATGGACATTGACGACACTCACTACTGGTCACTCATCAGGAACAACAAACGAGAACAGGTAACTCAACTCTATTCAGTGACAGGCGGTCTTTCTATTCTATGTTAGTTGAATATGCTACATGAAGCATTCAACTTCAGTCTACCTCCACTTTTGCTGCACCTCTGGTCAGTGGTTTAATTTATCCATATTCCTTCTAGCTTTTTTGTTTATTTACAAAGAACTCCTTGCAGATTGTAATTTATTTCACTAACACAATGTGTTACTCCGCCGATTGTAAAATGTATAATTGATTCTTTATTTTATTCTATGATAATTGATTTCACAATTCATTTTTCTCTGAGTCTCTCCCAGTTCTTTACTTGTTGAATCTATAATTATGTGCAGTAGGTTTCTCCTAATATTAACTAGCTAGCTTGAATTCCGATCTAGCAAGAACAAAATTATATCCCAACAGATTAAAGCCTATAATACAGATCACTAAAGTAAAATTCTCTGGGTTTGAAAATGATTGCTTCAAGACAGTTTTATCTTCTTACTAGGCCTATATATAATTTGTAGGCTACTTGATCATTTATATTATTTTTACTAAGAAAGTGAGATATATGCTTATTCATTTTTTATCTATTGTTTTCAGTGTGATGAACCTTCAATGGTCTTCTCCAGCAGTGATGGCTACTCCAATTTAGAATACAGAATTTGTGAGTTTTCTTATTGCTTTCAAGCTATTGCTTATTGCTTTCTTATAAGCTTCTTGTTGCAATTTCAATTTTTTCATGTTTCATTCAAAATAGCAGGATTCTTCCTCATGTTAATGTATTTTTTATGTATTTCACTTGAATTGCCTTGTAACCGCGATGCACTTTATGGCAGATTGCAATTTTCCTAAGATTTATAGCTTTCTAGAGACTCAATTCAGGCTATGGAATGACTGGATTGTGAATGAATTCTGCTGAGAAATTGAATGCAAGTATTGTTGAAAATTTTGAAGACTTGAACAGAGTTATTAGAGAACATCAGGAGATTCATGATTTGGTAAGAGTTTTTCAAGTTAGTTTATAATTATTATTATGCAAGATCACTCTCATTCAATTAAATCACCATTATTGCTGTAAAGTATAAACATCTGTGTAAGATTGAATTCCAGATATTGAACTGTAATAATTGAGCAACAAATAATAAATCTGGAGCTTAGAAATATGATTCAACTTTGTTTTCATGAAACTAGTATTTTTGAGACTACTTTTCCCCCCCCCCCCCCCCTGTCATCAGCACTCCATTGCTTCTCATGAACCACCAGCTCATACTCCTCCTCCCCCTCCAAGTCTTCCCCCTTCACCTTCTCCCACTTCTGTTTCTCTACACTTCCTGACCTTTTTTGTCCTTCAATTTCTCCTTCATTCCTCTATTCTTCCTTCTTTGTCTCTTTCTTGAACCTCTTCAATTGTACTATTCAGTTCTCTTTTCATTTGGTTCATTCATTGTGTTCCAGGTGGGAAAATAGCTCAGCTAGTATTGGTAAGAGTGGAAGATTTGGGTGATGGCTTAGATTCGCATAAAAAGAGTGCATACCAGGTATTGTCCAAGAACATTATTACAAATTATTATTAGAACTCAAACGCAATAGAAAGTCAGGTTTTTTTGTTGATAACTTGCATTCATGATAGGTTTGAATATTATCGTTTTCCCTATTGTAGCATCTGTACTAATAAAGGTTGTTCAACCCTATCATTGTGGAAATGACTCACATGGAATTTGCTAATAGACTCCAAATTAATAAGTGACACTGAATGTTATTATTCTGCCTGATTACTGAAATTGAACAAAGTTTCATGGTATCAAAATAGGAATTATGTGTTCATTTATTCATTTTTTCAACAACAATGAATTTTCATGTATCAGAAAATATATAATTGTAAGAGCATTGCTCAATTAGAATTGGAAATAAAGTATTGCTTTAAAAAATCTTCTCTTGTGTGAATTGGAATGTCTAATTTAAGTCAGAACATACCTTTTCAATTGACAAGTGCCAGATTGCAGTCAAATTTGATTATAAAAAATCCAACTGACAATCACATTGAAGGTTATAAAAGTTAGTTTTTACAGATAATACTTATTTAAGTTCAGTTTGGATGTCAATATGTTTTCAAGAATAGTTCACTGAACTTGTGCATCAAGCTGTAGGCTACCGGCTCATGAATTTAGAATGTCTTGCTATCTGGAAATGTATTCAAATTTTGGTCAACAAATTTAAATTTGCCCATGTACTTATTAATTGATCTTGAACAGTAATAATATATTTCAGAAAAAATATGAGACAAGGCTGTGACACTTGTCATATTCAAATTTTGCTTTGTTCTCTATACTTCAGAACAATTTTTCAACAGTGACTTGTTTACAGGGAGAAGAGAATGGATGCAAGATTCAGTCCAGTCCTGTCCAGACTAAAATTGATGGTGGTCATAATCCAGAGAACTACATGCCAATACCTCAAGATCAAGGACAATGTAGTGGGAGCATGGATACCACTGATGGACTGGATCAAGATCAAAAGAACAGTGAATATAAATACCAAATTCAACACAACTCAGATGATCATGATCAATGTTCAGACCACAACAAACAACATCCATTCGAAATGATAGTGCTCAAACCAGAGATAGTGGTTAAAGGAGAACATTTGGGAATAGCTGAAGGAGGACTACAAGTGAAAAAAGAAGAGATTGAAGATGAAAATTCCATGGATGATGAAAGCTTCTCTAATAATTCATCAAACAGGTTCCCAATAAAACAAGAGCATAATATAAAAGCAGAGAATGAGGAAGATTTGAATGAAATAGATTCAGATGGGGGATGTTATTCTGTCTCTACAATGATGCAAATCCAGGATATTTCACCTGTTACTGAAACTGCAATTATTGTTAATTCCAGAACTGAAAACAATTCTATTGCCTTGGATGAACAAGACTTGAGTGCGGAAAGTATTGGAGAACAAGGAAAATCAACTTCAAATGAGAGTGCCAATAAATCTACTGACCAATTATCATTCACTGCTAATCAACATGTTCATAGTAGCAAGTATTATTATACTTGTAAATACTGTGATTATAGAACTAATAAGAAATCACATTTTAGGACCCATTTACATACACATACTGGAGGGAGACCTTACAGTTGTGAAATTTGTAATAAATCATTTACTCAGAAATCACATCTTACCACACATTTACATACACATACTGGAGAGAGACCTTATAGTTGTGAATTTTGTGATAAAACATTCATTAAGAAATCAGATCTTACCACACATTTACGTACACATACTGGAGAGAGACCTTATGGTTGTAGATTTTGTGATAAAACATTCACTTATAAATCAACTCTTACCACACATTTACATACACATACTGGAGAGAGACCTTATAGTTGTGAATTTTGTGATAAAACATTCATTAAGAAATCAGATCTTACCAAACATTTTCATACACATACTGGAGAGAGACCTTACAGTTGTGAATTTTGTGATAAAACATTTACTAGGAAATCAGATCTTACCGTACATTTACATACACATACTGGAGAGAGACCTTATGGTTGTGAATTTTGTGATAAAACATTCACTTATAAATCAACTCTTACCACACATTTACATACACATACTGGAGAGAGAACTTATAGTTGTGAATTTTGTGATAAAGCATATACTCATAAATCAACTCTTACCAGACATTTACACACACATACTGGAGAGAGACTTTACAGTTGTGAATTTTGTGATAAAACATTCACTCAGAAATCATATCTTACCACACATTTACATACACATACTGGGAGAGACCTTACAGTGGTGAATTGTGTGATAAAGCATATACTCATAAATCAACTCTTAACAGACATTTACTTACACATACTGGAGAGAGACCTTACAGTTGTGAAATTTGTAATGAATCATTTACTTATAAATCATCTCTTAACAGACATTCACTTACACATACTGGAAAGAGATCTTACAGATGTGGAAATTGTGGTAAAACATTCATTCACAAATCACATCTCATCACACATATAAGGTGCCTACACTCAAGCTAAACCTTGAGGCTGAGAATTGTGTCCTAAAAATACATCCTAATATCTCCCATTGCCGCACATTCACATACAATCATTCTCTCGCCACTGGTGGAAGGTGATTATTGCAGGAGAAAACTACAGCTAATCTGAGCTCTGTTGTTTATGTTAATAATTTTTCTCATCTTTGCATAGTATAGATCCTCATCCTAGTATTGGTTCTCTGACTAATAGCTCACAAATCAGCCAACTCAACCCAACTACTATATTAAAAACCTTTTGGCGCATTCCTTTCTGTTGTACTTCCACCACTGCAAGATTTGAAGCAAAATCTAGAGGAAACTCACAACGATACAAGTCTGTTGCTATTATACTGTATGTCCAAATAATACAGTACTCAAAGTTTGTACAAGTTTTGCAAAGCAGCGCTTTGTGCTCCATGGGGTGAACTTATATGAATAAGAAATCTCTTTTTCTATTCTATTATTGTCAAATTTATTTATTATATATTATCTTTATTAAAGATTTTAAAAATCGTTGTTATAAACAAGATTTTATGAATCTTGTTTCATAAAGATTTTAGTAATCTCATCCAAGAGTTTGTTATCTCAATTCCCCCTTATTGTGCTACTGAAAAATTTGGGGAAATATGCATCAAGATTTGATTACCATAGTTATGGTGTAAATAAATCTGTAGAACTTTGTTGTGAAATTGTTTATTGTTTGTTCATAATTTCTATGTAGTGGTTGAAAACTGATTTTGTGCACTGAGAAATGAATTTGCTTTATTATTGCAGCCATAATGCTGGCAAGTAATTCTTTTCAATAATTGCTAAGATGTAAGTTAATTTGAGTAGTCTTGAAGTTGAGTTTTAAAATATAACTTACAAAACTCAATAAATTATTCTGGACTACAATTTTTTGTCTGTTATTTCTTTGTTCTTGTCCAGTGTCTCTTGGTATATTAGCTAGTATATAAGTTGGTATATTATTAAATTTGTATAACATTTTATATATCCAGTATTGTAGCTACTACATTAATTTTCATCAAAATATGACATTTCCATCATTATCCCAAGATTTAAAACAAGTACAGGCTATTCAATATTATCCCAACTTCAGATTGCATGTTAGTTCAGATTTCCTGGACAACACAATTTTAATGGATTTTTAAGTGGACAATACATTTTGTCCACTGAATGCTAAGAAGGCAAAAACTGTTTCTAGCATTTTGATTGATGCATAGAATTGATGCATTTAAGATTTTCTTGATGCATAACTGTTACCTTGATTTCTCTGAAATTGTATTATTCTTAGGCCTTTTTAGGGTAGTTAATTGACCGAACGAAGAGAGATGACTGAGCGAAGCTCAGTCATCTACAAAGTGAAGTCTAGTTTCAAGTCGATCGGCTTTTGTCTGTTTGTTTGTTTGTTTGTAATGCATTTACGGCTAAACGCATTGACAGATTTCAATAAGATTTGGCAGGAATGTTCATTTCGAGACTGCGCGACAATGTATATGTAAGGTTTTTTTTAATTTTGCATTTTGAGGACGAAATAGAAGGGAAAGAGAATGGCTGTATGGAATATAGCTATATATGAATGGCTGTATGGAATATACAATGGCTATATGGAACACATGATAGGATTTATTTTGAATTGAATAAATGACTATGTAAGATTTAGCCTCAACTTAAACGAATTTATGCTTTGTTCAAAATATGAAATTGGTAATGATTTTAGTGGACTGTATAAAATAAGAAACGAAATAATATCTCTCCAGAAATAGAGGTACATGCAATGAAGATAAAAAATGACTCACCGATGATCCAAATAATATGGTATTGATCTTAAGCTTACGAATTTCAGGAAGAGGTGTGATGAACCAGGTAGGGAGATGATTCGGGATGTTGATAGGATAATATAAGCTTATGTCATCCACTGCTGTTGAATTCTGTTACTGCTGCTGTACGTAATTCTGATGAGGTATAATATATGAGATTGGTATACTTCCAATCAGAATAAAGTTAAATTTTAACGGTGTGAATTTGGCAGACACTTTCCAATATTGTAATTTTACTGTACACGATTAAAATATAAAAACGAAAATAAATAACGAAATTTTGAGAACGACTTTCTCCGACAGTTAATGGCAATAGGTTGATTCAAACGATTTTCTTCAAGAACTCTACGATACAAAAAGCGACGAATTCCGCTGAGTGGTTCCTTACGACAACTATAGGACCAACTGCGACTCAAACAGAAAACGAAAACCACACTAACGAAACGGCTGGGAACTCCACCAGCGCTCAGCGGGAAACACACAAACTAGCCACCAGACAATTCAAAAATTGGCGCGAACACCCCCCCCCCCGACTGAAAAGCTATTTTCAGCCAAGGCTGGAGAACAAAAGAAACAATAAAAAAATAAATAACCGAAAAAAACAACGCGAAAAATAGTGTCAATTTAGACTTTGCCACGCAGTCAACTGCTACCCTGCATCTTGAAGTCGTCAATTGACGATGACCAAAAAAACCCAAAACAAAACAAACGAGAACAAAAAAGACGAAGAGAAAAAAAATTATTGAGTTGGCAACGGATACAACCTTGTAACCGGCCTTTTGAAGCGACCGTTGGCGCAGCGCGCGGTGGCCACACGAACGACACCGTCGGCACCGGGGAATACTTCCTCAATAACTCCTAGAGGCCAGTTCAACGGTGCGACATTTGGTTGGTCAACTACGACAACAGTTCCAACCGTGAGCGGAGCGGAGTCCTTACACCACTTCACACGAGTTTGTAACTCATGTAAGTACTCTTGGCGCCATCTACTCCAGAAAGACTGAACTATTTGATTTACCAATTCGAAACGATCCAATCGATTCATTGGACGATCTTCCACATTCGACATTGGAAGGTACTTGAGAGGTGTCAACGTGAGAAAATGAGCCGGTGTGAGGGCAAGGGGTTCACTCGGGTCCGCGCTCATTTGACATAGCGGGCGCGAGTTAAGCACAGCTTCAATTTGAACTAGGACTGTGTTCAACTCTTCATAAGTCAACAACTGGTTACCAATAACTCGAAACAAGTGTGACTTGACGGATTTTATATTCGCCTCCCAGAGACCGCCGAAATGAGGTGAACCTGGTGGGATGAAATTCCACTCAATGCGATGATCAGCAAACTCATTCTGGAGGGTGTTTTGATATTCCTTTGAATTCAACATCCGGGACAATTTTATTAGTTCTTCATAAGCGCCAACAAAGTTAGTTCCATTGTCGGAATATATCACCTTACAAGGACCTCGTTGAGCAAGAAAACGTCGAAAAGCTGATAAGAACATTGGCGTGGATAAGTCCAAAACTAATTCGATGTGAACAGCCTTTGTAGCCATGCAAACAAAAAGACAAATATACGATTTAAAAATGAACGGATTCCGACGCCTTGCCATAGTGATTCGAATGGGTCCGCCATAATCAACTCCACATTGGACAAATGGTTTAGACGATAGGGTTCTACATGCTGGTAGATTACCCATTTTCGGTGGTGTGAGGGTAGGACGACAGCGAAAACACTGATTACATTTTCTTACACGGCTTCTGATAACGACACGGGCCGACAAAATCCAATATTTTTGTCTCAAGAGTGACGCCAATAAATGAGGTCCAGCATGACAGTGCTTTTCATGAAAATGATCAATCAAAAGAGTGACCAATGGATCATTCTTCGGTAATATAATCGGATGACAGCTCTCATAATCCATTTCGAATTTTTAAACGTCCACCCACACGAATAATATCATGATCAAGAAAGGGTGACAGTTGTTGAAGACGAGGCGAGCATTCTTTGCCAGTTTTCAACTCAAGCAATTCTTTCAAAAAATGAATTTTTTGTACTACTTTACACAAATATTTTTCAGCCAAGTCAAAATCCAACTCTTGAGGTTTAGGTAATAGACGAAGCATTTTCAATATTATCACCATGATACGCAATAGACGTTGGTAGTTGGAACAACGTTCAATCAGATGATGAATCACATTCATAGATGAATTTTCGGATTGCACCACAGTAACAACTGAATTGACCTTAACTTCAGGAAGACACTCCATTGGCTCCAGATCAATCTTGACAGGCCACTCGCTCTCTTCTAACATTAACCAAGAGGGGCCAGACCACCATAAATCATGATTGATTATTTCAGAAGGGGATAAACCTCTCGAAAGGGGATCAGCAGGGTTCGAATTTCCTGCCACATGTAACCAGTCACTGATAGGACAGTCTTGAATTTTCGTCACTCGATTGGCAACAAACGATTGCCATCTAGATGGACAAGCTCTGATCCAATGAAGTACAACTGTTGAATCAGATAATGCAACAACACGAGTCACGTGACAACGAAGGCTTAAAACAGAGATAACAGCCTGTATTAATTCAGCTAGTAAGAGGGCAGCACATAATTCAAGTCTCGGTATCAACAACGTCTTAGAAGGCGCGACTTTCGATTTGGCACACAACAATGTGATAGTTGCAGGTTGCATATCCATTTGTGATTTGATGTAGATCACACCACCATAACCCAAACTTGATGCATCACAGAAGCCAATGAGAATAACTTTCGAATCATTCATCACTCCCAAATGGCGTGGTATGAAGAGATTAGACAATAAAGGGAACTCCTTCTGACATGTCTCCCATTGAAGAGCTATAGAGGGGGGCACTGATTCGTCCCAGTCAAGACCAGCATTCCATAGATGTTTGATTAAACATTTAAGAAACAAGGTTAGAGGTGACAAAAGTCCCAAGGGATCAAAAATGCGTGCTACCACTGATAAAATGTGACGTTTAGTAGGACTCGACTGATTAGGATTCACCGAAAAGCAGAATGAATCACTACCCGGTTGCCATTTCAAACCTAGGACAGCTAACAAATTTCCCATCTCAAAATCTTTAGACAAGACCGATTTTTCATTTTCAGAGAAATTCATCATCAATTCAGATGAATTGGAACTCCATTTTGTAAGTTCAAATCCGCCTCTCTCAAACAATTCTTTGGCCTGACTACAAAGTCGATTTGCTTCAGTAAGAGAAGACGTACTGGTGACCAGGTCATCCATAAACATGTCACTAGGAACTGAGCTAGCATCAGGAATCTTTCACCTTCCTCTTTAACAAGTTGATGAACAGTTCTGAGAGCAAGAAACGGCGACTCACTCAAACCAAAACGACAGTTTTTAATTCAAAAATTTGTATGGGATCGTTAGATGAAAATCTCCATAATAGACGCTGAAATTTGCGACAGGATTCATCGACAAGAATCTGTCTATACATTTGTTTGATATCAGCAGTTACGGCGATGGAAAACAACCGAAAATTAACCAACAAAACGAAAATATCTGTTTGTAGCTTGGGTCCGGTATGAAGTATGTCATTCAATGACACCCCAGTAGTAGTTTTCGCACCTGCGTCAAACACAATACGTAAAGGCGTCGACTGACTCTGAGCCTTAATTACAGCGTGATGCGGTATAAAATAACCACTCTTATCACTCTGATTTTCGACCAATTCCATGTGATCTTGTCTAAGATAATCCAAGATTACATCATGATACACTAAGCGCATGTTTGGATCACGCGCAAGACGTTTCTCTAAGCTGATAAGTCGACGTTCTGACATAGCATAGGAATCACCAAGGCAATCAGGAGATTTAGAAAACGATAAGGAGACAACAAATCTACCCGAATCTTCCCGACGAACGGACGACGCAAAATTCTTCTCACATTCCAATTCATCCGCTGTGAGTTGTTTTCCAAGATCTGGTACATTTTCCACCTCCCAAAATTTACGAATCAAGCTATCCAACGGTGACGCAAGACAAGTCATCAAACACGTTGCATTTTCCGACGATCGAGTTAAAATAGGGGCTCTACCCATCAAAATATAGCCGAAAACACTTTCCAAAGCCATCAAATAATTTGAATCAATTTCCACTCGACCATTTTGGAAAATGTAGGGCACTAATTCAGCTCCTACAATAGCGTCAATTTCGCTGGGGATGTGATATTTCTCATCAGCAAGACAAAGGCCAATCAAATTTGATAATTTAGAATTATCAATTCTACTAGTTGGAAAACGTTCCATGATTTTGTCGACTACTAATGGTTCAATAGAGAACTTAACATTAGAATCAAATCTGGATTGAAGCGTGACAAATGTGCGACCAGAAACTGATTGCGAATTTCCGCCGAAACCATTCACCACCAATTGGAAAGGGGAGATCGAGAGTTTCAATTTTCGACAAAGTTTACGAGTAATAAAATGGCTCTGACTCGCTGAATCAACCAAAATTCTAATTTTGTGCAGTCTACCTCTCTTATCAGACACTTCGACTTGTGCTGTAGATAAGAGAACACTATACTGAGACCATGCGAATCAACTGAGCAACAGTTGATAGTATTATTTTCGACCTTTTCGCCTCCGAATTTGATGACGAATTTGGAATAGAACCAAAGTGCAAAAGCGAATTATGTTTTTGTTGACATTGACTGCAATTAGCGCCCGTACAAGCTTTACTACGGTGAGCTGGCGAAAAACATTTCAAGCAACAACCCTTTTCTTTAACAAAACGAAACCGATCCCAAGGCAATAATTGGAGAAATTGATGACAATCAATTAATTTATGGTTTTTCAATGAGCATTTCAGACACTTAGACATTGTAGCAGGTGCCTTGATCTCTTGCGAATTCGATTGGACAACTAAAACTTTAGATTTAGCAATCTGTTTCACTACTGGCTTAAATGACTTAGAAGACTCTTCATATGGTAACGATTTAATTTGCTTTTCAATGAAAGATACAAAATCAGCATATGTGGGATCATCCTTAGCATGCACAGAAGCTTCAAATGCTTTTCGAGAAACAGGGTCTAATATTTTCAAAGCTTGAAACAAGAATATAGAATCTGACACATCTTCGCCACGTAATCGCTTCAATGCTGTTACCGAGCTACAGAATTGATCCACTATTGAAACTAAACCAGCACGAGATTCAGATTTCAGACTATTAAATTCGAAAATTTGTTTCAAATAAGCATTAGTTTGGGAGCGGAGATCATTATAACGTTTAACTAACGTATCCCAGATAATTTGATAATTATTAGCAATCGGAGGTAAATGACGGGCAACGTTGGTTGCTTCTCCTTTCAACTTACTAACAAGATGTTGCACCTTATGTTGATCTGAAATAGATTTATTATCATGGATCATGCATTTGAACATTTCATAAAATACGGACCATTTCGATTGATCACCGTCAAATACAGGAATTTCGACTTTTGGTAAGAGATTTGTAGAATCACTGTTAGTAGTAGTGGGTGGAATTGGGTTAGACGAAGGTACAACTTGCCGGAGTTTATCCAATTCGCTCTTAACAGCCTCAATGTATTCATACATTTCCATGGGTGAATTATTAAATTTGGGTACAAACTCGGGATCATTCTCCATTTCAAGGCTTTGTATTTCCAATTCAGTAGCCTCATATTGACTAATATTTGTTGAAGTGGAACTATAAAGAATTAGGAATTGTTTAGCACTTTTTTCATCTTTCAACGCCGTTTTAGATAAATCAAAGGTACGTTGAATTCGTGTAAAATATTGTTCAAGTTTAGCTCTTTTGAGCTTCAACATCTGTTTGTTTTTGTCACTCATGATTGAATAATATTTAATGCTTTTCATTAATCATAATAAAATTACAATAGCAACAATGAATGATTTTCATTGATATTTCAAGCGAGAACAAAATGCGAATCATAGTACACAATTTGTACAGAGAATTCTTGATAATAAGGTAAGAATAAGCGATATGCTTATCTACAACGAATGCTAACGCTATGAATGATAGGGAGAGATAAGCACAATCTAGCCGTGTGGCTCAACACTGAAAGCACAAACAGGTTTGTAATGCGAAACCTAACGTGCACAAACGATACAAGATTCGAAATTAATTTACAATAAAAATTGGATAAGTGCTTGCCAAACATTTGAATAAAAAAACCAACAATATCCGGCCCGGAGGACCAATGTAAGATTTAGCCTCAACTTAAACGAATTTATGCTTTGTTCAAAATATGAAATTGGTAATGATTTTAGTGGACTGTATAAAATAAGAAACGAAATAATATCTCTCCAGAAATAGAGGTACATGCAATGAAGATAAAAAATGACTCACCGATGATCCAAATAATATGGTATTGATCTTAAGCTTACGAATTTCAGGAAGAGGTGTGATGAACCAGGTAGGGAGATGATTCGGGATGTTGATAGGATAATATAAGCTTATGTCATCCACTGCTGTTGAATTCTGTTACTGCTGCTGTACGTAATTCTGATGAGGTATAATATATGAGATTGGTATACTTCCAATCAGAATAAAGTTAAATTTTAACGGTGTGAATTTGGCAGACACTTTCCAATATTGTAATTTTACTGTACACGATTAAAATATAAAAACGAAAATAAATAACGAAATTTTGAGAACGACTTTCTCCGACAGTTAATGGCAATAGGTTGATTCAAACGATTTTCTTCAAGAACTCTACGATACAAACAGCGACGAATTCCGCTGAGTGGTTCCTTACGACAACTATAGGACCAACTGCGACTCAAACAGAAAACGAAAACCACACTAACAAAACGGCTGGGAACTCCACCAGCGCTCAGCGGGAAACACACAAACTAGCCACCAGACAATTCAAAAATTGGCGCGAACAGACTATAAGTTGAAAGTGGAAGTTGAAAGTTGCACGAGCATGGAGGACCACAAAGGATCCCATGTAATCTTATTATGATGAGATAGAGACTATAAGTTGAAAGTTGCACAAGCATGCGTGCGTTAACAGATGATTTTTTAAAAATCCTATTATATTAAGCGAGCAATTTCTGTATGTTTATATTCATTTATGTATTTATGTATGTATGTCCAACGGATCTTGAAAACGGTTCTAACGATTTTGACGAAATTTGGAATATACAAGGTTTGTGATACAAAAATTAGTTTGCGCCGGGTCTCATCCCTGGGATAACTTGCTAAAGGACCTTAAAAAGGAAAAAACCGATCCTTTAGGAATCAGCTGACAGCAGAAACAAATTTCCGTCGGCTGTAAATGATGAGAAAGAGTGAGAGCGGTGAGTGTGGGAGTGAGACAAGATTATTTCAGCTGCTGAAACAGTGCATTTCAATCATATGATCATTCGTGAAATACACAACTATAGCAGGATCCTTTCAACTTGTCAGAAAACATATGTTTCGAAAGGCAATATCACAATACTTAACCTATAAATGCTGAATCTCGCAGATTATTGAAAAGGTCTTTTAAAAAGTTATTCTTTGAAAGGTCTTCTTTAAAAAGGTCTTTTAAAGACTTTAAAGGTCTTCAAGACTTTTAAGCCTTTTGATTATTGTGTCGAAATCACTGCTTAATTATTACCGAAACAGCTGATTTCTGAAAAGTTAAAAGGATCCTGCTATACATTAACCTTTTTTGGTAAAAACAGCTGTTCCATTACTAGAATTGAGAAAAATATCGAAACACATGAGCCCTTTCTATTTCTGACTTTTATTTATCTATAGAAAATTAAAAGGAATTGAAAATTTTGAAAATATTCCATATTTTATTGTTATTTTTAAATTTGAGGCATGAAGTTAGCCATGTGATCTGTTTTTATTTATTTGAGAAAAATCGTCAAGAGTTCATCAAAACAGCTGAGCTAAAAATTGTTGTAGCAGGAATATTTTAAATTGTCAAAAAACAGCTGATTGATGTACGCTCGTTTACTGACGTTAAATGAGCTGTTTTCTGACAAGTCAGAATGATCCTACTATATCAACCCATATATTATTATCATTTCTATGAAGCAAAATTTTATGAGTGCGATTTTTCAAATGATATGCATTCAAACTCCATTATTCACAACAAGCTGTCCCGGCGAACTTCGTATCGAACTCTTCCCCCCCCCCCCAAATGTCCCCCATTCATGCCACCCCTTAAAAAATGTCTTTATTCTTGAAAAATAATTTTATTTTATTCTTTAAAAATTTTTATTTTATTTTATTTTATTTTATTTTATTTTATTTTATTTTATTTTTATTTTATTTTATTATTTTATTTTTTTATTTTATTTTTATTTTATTTTTATTTTATTTTATTTTATTTTATTTTATTTTTATTTTATTTTATTTTATTTTTATTTTTATTTTATTTTTATTTTATTTTATTTTATTTTATTTTTATTTTATTTTTATTTTATTTTATTTTATTTTTTTTTTATTTTATTTTATTTTTATTTTTATTTTATTTTTATTTTATTTTTATTTTATTTTTATTTTATTTATTTTATTTTATTTTATTTTTATTTTATTTTTATTTTATTTTATTTTATTTTTATTTTTATTTTATTTTTATTTTATTTTTATTTTATTTTTTATTTTATTTTATTTTATTTTTATTTTATTTTTATTTTATTTTTATTTTATTTTTATTTTATTTTTATTTTATTTTTATTTTATTTTTATTTTATTTTTATTTTATTTTTATTTTATTTTATTTTTATTTTATTTTATTTTATTTTATTTTATTTTTATTTTTATTTTATTTTTATTTCCGTTCTTCAATTTTAATATTTGAAATGATAGAACATGACTATATTATAGGAACGATAACTCATTCTTAATATTGATGATTCGAGCGTAAAAAATAATTAGAGCAGAAGACTTAGCACAAAAAGAAATGGTTCGAGCGGAATTGAACACCCAACCTCTTGGTCGTTGGATATCCAATTCGTGGATAAGCCGAATCGCTATCCACTGGGCTATTGGGACTTGAGATGACATTGCTAATTTTCTGATCTTGAATCACGATCATCTTTCCGTTCTTCGGTAGCCGGCAAATTCAAAACTTGGTCTGTAAATGTTTGATAGGTTAGGTCATTAATGTAATAATTATTTATTAATTATAAAGGGATTTTCTTATATTTTAATACATATTATGTTAACCAGTGCTTTAACAATTCAAACGAATCCAAAATCATCTAAATCGGTTCAGCCGTTCTCGAGTTATAAGCGAGCGTACAGACACCAACTCTCTTTTATTAATATAAGATATTTCGAAAGCTGAGATTGATTTTTTTATAGTGCAATGATGATTCAGTGCATAAGACTGATGGCTGTACTTGAAAAATTGTTTAATTTCATTCCTTTTTTCCTTTAAAATTTCCATTCCTGTGCCTTTGTAGGCCTACCCCCGAGCAGAGCTCGGTACCCCGATATTGATTATTAACAGTGATCTGTTTGAAGAAACATTTTTATAAAATATGATGATGGAATGTGTCTATGCACATGTCAAAAAACCATTCACAATATTTCATTCAATCCTCATAGGTTTCAATATTCATCATTAATATTAAGAGTGAGAATAATCCTGCTTCAAAGTTTATTCGACCTACCTCTGGTTGTGGAACTGGTGATGTTTTTGAGGTTTTAAAGCATGAAGTTTCATACGTGAATTTTCATAACCTTATAAAATTAAGTGATTGGTTTGAATTTAAATTTTTTTGTATAATTCAATATTTAATTTGAAATGTGCTTTCGTGAGTATCGTATTAGTGCTGTTAATCTATGAATTGAAAAAATTTTATTTTGAAGATTTTTCGGGACTTATAAGTTGAAAATTCAGTGTTGGACTTAACCTATAATGTTTTCCATATTTTCCATTAGGGAAAACTGGATAATTCGGCAAGGTGGAACACCCGAAAGGGTCTCTCCGCCAAAAAAGCCATAAGCTTAATAATAATAATTGGTTTGAGCTCGCGGGGTCAGAATATAAACATCGTCATATATTATTATGGAATGATCATCAGCTGGGTCAGAATAAGATTTTTTCGCTGCAGTCAGAGGGGCGCCGCGAAAGCGGCGGCTTGTGGAACGTCGCGTATCTTTAAAAAATAAATAACTAAAAAATAAAATAAATAAATGATAAAAAAAGAAATGAAAATTAAAAAAAAATAAAAAGTAAATAAAAATGTAAAAAATTAAAAAAATTAAATTAGATGTACGATTAAATTACTTGTACACATCGTATTTTGGGGGGCGCCTGACAACATCTCTGTCAACGATACAGTTGACAGGGCCAATTCTGTACACATGGACAAGAAAACCGCTAATTTACGGGTAAACGCATTGACAGCTGATTTCAGCTAGCATGGCTTTTTCGTGAGGTCTACTGTTCACAGAACTACTAGTAACAACTTTTTTAGACAGTATTTTTTCGATTGCATTCAGATCTCCAAGCCAGACTTAGTGAAATGAATTATTTGCAACTGAATGCTTTAAAAAGTAAATTGGTTTCGATATTTCACAGTTTATGAAGATTTCATTTATAGTAATTTTTCAGTTCTATTTACAATAAAGTTAAGGAACCATTTTAATTATTGTAATAGTTTTTCATGTCTGGATTTCATGAGAATTGTGAATACAATAATAATAGATTTAGTATTTCATTGTGTGTGATTATTATTACTATTAGCTATCACTATTTTGTAATTAATTGTTAGAAACAATTTAGTATATTATCAAAGACGATCAGAAATCGTCTTTGATATAATATAGGAATTGAATAATTAATAAACTTGTATTATAAATTTGTGAATTTGTAAAAGTTTCAGGTTCAATAAATTCCATTATTTGCAATTTAATGCTGTTTATATGGGTTTTCCTACAGTTACAGTATCTAGAAAAGTGGCTATTCTGTGTACTGAATACAGTGAACAAAATAATACATAATGAGAACAGACACTGTGTAAGAGAAACAAAATAATAATTTTTCGCTGTTGAGCGGTAAAGTTCCTTAGCTGTATAAAGAAACTATCATAGAAAACATTTTTTCTGCAATCCAGAG